>BQMF02000424.1:0-378474 GCA_027922465.2 Turritopsis dohrnii
GTCAGGCAAGGATACATTAAGATAAACTGGTAAACCGCACATGCTCCCACGTTCTGCCACTGCTGCTTTATGTTCAAAACGTTTACTCAGTTAGTTTCTTTGTATTTAGTTGATGTATTGTTTTCAAAGCCAAGTCAACGTGGTATATAAAAGTAACAATAATAATAAAAACAAAACGTTATTTCTATTAGTTCATCAGCCAAAAAAAGTCACGTTCGATTGAGGGTTGCAATGTATTTGCTTCGAACTCACGTCGCACACACAAAAATAATAATTTCGCTCACAACTCAATCTACCATTTTGCGTGACTTACAAACAAACAAACAAACAGACAGACGGAGAATCGGCTATTAATATATAGATAGTATCTCGCGTAAAAGTTTTTTACGACTTTAATTTCGAAAAGAATCTGCAGAAATACGACGCGTTCCTGTGTGTGTATCCCGTGACGAAAATTTTAATTACGGAATTGGAAATGGAAAGTGCACCCATGTTGTAGAGCTCGAAAAACTGAGCAAAAAAATGTATGGGATTGTTTCGCTACGACCGACCGTTGCAGAGATATCAGCGATCAAAGATTTTGATGACGTCATAGCCGCAGTACCAAATAAAATTTAGTCCCAAATGTTGCGTCATCCCATCACCAGTGTCACCAACCTTAAAAAACGTCAGTTATCCCTATTGGTTCCCGAGATATTTCCCCAAAAACGTCGCGTTTGATTGGGGATGCAATGCAATGAATCCCCCCGTGATAAGGTAAAAAAAACTGACGTCACCCGCGTGCTATTATACTAATCGTCAATTATCAATGGTCTAACGAAAAAATGACCACGATTAAGAGGATTTTGTCCGTAAATTTTAAAAAAACAGAACACTCTCTAAAATAAAAGTGGCATGCACGATTGCGAATTAGTATAAGTAGACTAGTATCCCGGGTAAAAACTTTTTACCGAACTTAACTTCGAAAACATTAGGTCAAATCCACCATTCCCGTGTACGTACCCCGTGACGAAAAAATAAATCATGGAATCGCAACTCAAAAGTGTACCCATGTTGTAGAGCTCGAAAAGCTGATCAAAAAAGTGTATGGGATCGTTTCGCTACGACCAACCGTTGCGGAGATATCGCTGATCAAAGATTTCGATGACGTCATATCCGCAGTACCAAATAAAATTTAGGCCCAAATGATGCGTCACCCCATCACCCGTATCGCTGACCCCAAAAAACGTCAGTTATCCCTATTGGTTCTCGAGATATTTCCCCAAAAACGTCGCGTTCGATTGGGGATGCAATGCAATGATTCCCCGTGATGATAAAAAAACTGTCGTCAAATGATGCCACGTGCTTTTGGAATGATCGTGAAAAAAGTGTCTCTCGCCTCTACGTGGTTTTACGCGCACATAAGAGGACGATGACCGTAAATTAAAACTGAATATATCATTCTCTAAAATAAAAGTGGTATGCACAAATGCGAATTAGTATAATAAGACTAGTATCTCGCGTAAAAGTTTTTTACGGCTTTAATTTCGAAAAGGATGTGCAAGAATCCCACATTCCCGTGTGCGAATCCCGTGACGAAAATTTCAATTACGGAATTGGGACTGGAAAATGTACCCAGGTTGTAGAGCTTGAAAAACTGAGCAAAAAAATGTATGGGATTGTTTCGCTACGACCAACCGTTGCAGAGATATCAGCGGTCAAAAATTTTAATGACGTCATAGCCGCAGTACCAAATAAAATTTAGTCCCAAATGTTGCGTCACCCCGTCACCCGCATCGCGGAACCCAAAAAACGTCAGTTATCCCTATTGGTTCCCGAGATATTTCCCCAAAAACGTTGCGTTCGATTGGGGATGCAATGCAATGAATCCCCCCGTGATAAGGTTAAAAAAAACTGACGTCACGCCGCATACTATTATACTAATCGTCAATTATCAAGGGTGTAACGAAAAAATGACCACGATTAAGAAGATTTTGACCGTAAATTTTAAAAAAACAGAACACTCTCTAAAATAAAAGTGGCATGCACGATTGCGAATTAGTATAAGTAGACTAGTATCCCGGGTAAAAACTTTTTACCGAACTTAACTTCGAAAACATTAGGTCAAATCCACCATTCCCGTGTACGTACCCCGTGACGAAAAAATAAATCATGGAATCGCAACTCAAAAGTGTACCCATGTTGTAGAGCTCGAAAAGCTGATCAAAAAAGTGTATGGGATCGTTTCGCT
Source organism: Turritopsis dohrnii (assembly GCA_027922465.2). Lineage (NCBI taxonomy): Eukaryota > Metazoa > Cnidaria > Hydrozoa > Anthoathecata > Oceaniidae > Turritopsis > Turritopsis dohrnii. Next base: position 2,231 of record BQMF02000424.1, read on the forward strand.
ACGACCAACCGTTGCGGAGATATCGCTGATCAAAGATTTCGATGACGTCATATCCGCAGTACCAAATAAAATTTAGGCCCAAATGATGCGTCACCCCATCACCCGTATCGCTGACCCCAAAAAACGTCAGTTATCCCTATTGGTTCTTGACATATTTCCCCAAAAACGTCGCGTTCGATTGGGGATGCAATGCAATGATTCCCCGTGATCATAAAAAACTGACGTCAAATGATGCCACGTGCTTTTGGAATGATCGTGAAAAAAGTGTCTCTCGCATCTACGTGGTTTTACGCGCACATAAGAGGACGATGACCGTAAAAATTAAACAAATATATCACTCTCTAAAATAAAAGTGGGATGCACAATTGCGAATTAGTATAATAAGACTAGTATCCCGGGTAAAAACTTTTTACCGAACTTAACTTCGAAAAGGATGGGTCAAAATCGCCTTTCCCGTGAACAATCCCTGTGATGAAAATTTCAATTTGGGAATTGGAAACGGAAAATGTAATCATGTTGTAGAGCTCGAAAAACTGATCAAAAAAGTGTATGGGATCGTTTCGCTACGACCAACTGTTGCGGAGATATCGTTGATCAAATATTTCGATGACGTCATATCCGCAGTACCAAATAAAATTTAGGCCCAAATGATGCGTCACCCCATCACCCGTATCGCTGACCCCAAAAAACGTCAGTTATCCCTATTGGTTCTCGAGATATTTCCCCAAAAACGTCGCGTTCTATTTGGGCTGCAATGCAATGATTCCCCGTGATCATAAAAAACTGACGTCAAATGATGCCACGTGCTTTTGGAATGATCGTGAAAAAGTGTCTCTCGCATCTACGTGGTTTTACGCGCACATAAGAGGACGATGACCGTAAAAATTAAACAAATATATCACTCTCTAAAATAAAAGTGGGATGCACAATTGCGAATTAGTATAATAAGACTAGTATCCCGGGTAAAAACTTTTTACCGAACTTAACTTCGAAAAGGATGGGTCAAAATCGCCTTTCCCGTGAACAATCCCTGTGATGAAAATTTCAATTTGGGAATTGGAAACGGAAAATGTAATCATGTTGTAGAGCTCGAAAAACTGATCAAAAAAGTGTATGGGATCGTTTCGCTACGACCAACCGTTGCGGAGATATTGTTGATCAAATATTTCGATGACGTCATATCCGCAGTACCAAATAAAATTTAGGCCCAAATGATGCGTCACCCCATCACCCGTATCGCTGACCCCAAAAAACGTCAGTTATCCCTATTGGTTCTCGAGATATTTCCCCAAAAATGTCGCGTTCGATTAGGGATGCAATGCAATGATTCCCCATGATAGATTAAAAAACTGACGTCACGACACATTGCTACTATATCATAATCGTAAAAAAACGGACATGGCCTCACGAAAAATATGGCCACGATTAAAAAGATTTTGACCGTAAAATTCAACAAAATTTATCACTCTCTAAAATAAAAGTGTGACACACACTCGCTATTATATATAAGACTAGTATCCCGGGTAAAAACTTTTTACCGAACTTAACTTCGAAAACATTAGGTCAAATCCACCATTCCCGTGGTACGTACGCGTCGCTCGCCACCCATGTTCAGTATGCGTTGTGTCACAGAATTTAACTCGTGTAAAAGTTTCTTTTCAGGCATTAATTTGTTATTACATTCAGAAGATTAAAAACAGAAACAAATAGCAACACATGGCTCAGAATAATATATTTATACGCAGAAGAGAAGTAACTTTAATGTAAAAAAAATGGCAATATATAACACAGAACTGTTTACCCAGACATACGAAACCAAACATTACAAAATGTTAATTCAAAACAAATTGATACCTTCCAACTTTTTCTTTTGTTCCAAAGTTACTACTCGACTGCAACCATTAATGAATTTTTGAAATGATATGTAGTCTGTTCTTCCCAAAACCATCAACGTCATGATTAAAACCATGAGTTTCATTTCTTTATGCTTTTTTTATTATTACCTAAAAAATTAATACTTGAATTATAATACCGAAAACCTAATCATGCTATAACAATATTGAAATAAAAAATAAAACAAAAAGAAAGAAAAAACAAAAAGAAAATTCAAGTACGCATTTATCCTAAAGATAACAATTAAAAACAAAATTTGGTCTATAAAGTCAACCGATACTGTGAGTCAATACGGGTTCACTCAACACTGGACCTGAACAGAATAAAGACTTTTACCTGGCATACACAACCAAACATCAAATTAATAAAAATAATTGAAACAACAAAATGCCCTTCTTTGACCAAAACCATAATTGAATACCCAGAAGATATTAAAAGCAACAAATAAAAACATAATGCTAAACTTATATACCTAGCAAGTATGTAGGTAGCAATTAACATAACACAAAATAATGAATGCCGTAAACAAATATAAACTGAAGAAAAATATACCCCAGCAATGCTTCTTTTTTGTAGTACAATCGCAATGAAATACATAATCAATTCTTCTCTTAAAAAACCTTCTCAACATACCATGTGTTTCATTTATACATTTATAAATTTCGTTTATAAATAGCTACACTTTTTCTTTTCTGACCTAAAAGAAAAAGATTTCAGTAAAGAACAGCTACAATACTTACTACTACTGCAACCATATTTAAGCAAACCAAACAAAAGGCATAAATGGCTGGCAAAAAGGCATGCAGACAAAGCATCAAACATCGTCAATAGATACAATTTGACAGCATAACACGTTCCCTACTTCCACAGCCATGAGAAAGGAAAACAGTCATAGCTGTGGGACCATTTTTAATTGATCTGTAAATAAATAAATCAAATCAAATCTTCTTTGCTAACTATAAAAATAATAATAGCGCGCGTTACCAAAACAAATTACTCTCGTCTTCGTTTTTCATCCAGTAGCATATAAACTAAACGAAAGAACTCATATAATAAGATATCTAAATTCAAAGCTATAGTATTTAATCTTTCAAAACTAAATTAAAACCATTCCTTACTGTGTAAATAAACATCATTTCGTTCTGCATTTCTTCACTACACTTTCTTCTGTATAGCGATATTTGACAACTAAAACGTAAACAAACATTTAAATACATTTAAATACAAATACATATACCTAACTTGTTCTTTTATTAATCAAAAATAAAAGTTTTATAATAATACCTTTTGTTCGTTCGATCTTTCTGCAGCTAATTTTTAAAAACTTCACTGCACTTCTTCTGTATATCTAAATATGATTTTTCATTGTAAACAAACAACTAACTCACTTACACGTGCTACCCGTGTTCTTTTATTAATAAGAGTAAAAGTTTAGCAATAAACACGATAATAAAACGTTTTATAATAATAACAATACCTTCGTGCATACAAACCTGTGTATCTTCGTCAGTTCTTTCGTCGATTTGCTGCCTAAAACAATCAAATTTAAATTAAAATATTCGTATACAAAAAGAAACACGTCTTCTTCGCGAAGTTTCTTGCTCACGAAATGATCGTTGACAAATTTCGAACGAAGAAGATTGCATTGCTCGCACTCCTCCAAAGACGTTTTTCGGCTGATTTCCACTGCGCAAACCAAAAATAACAAAACGGAGGAGCATATACTAATCGCGGAAAATCAAAAAAAACGCTCTCGCGTCTGCGTGGCTTTACGACGAAAAGGGAAAAAATAAGAAGGTTTTGACCGTGAAAGAAAAACCAAATATATCACTCTCTAAAATAAAAACCGGATGCACAATCGCGAATTAGTATAATAAGATAGCAGTTTCAAAGAGTGCATGTTTAATGGGGTTAAGTTTACTTAACGCTTGTTAACCGGGGGAAAGCACAATTGCTAGTGCGCTGCGACTGGGGCTTGTATTTGCATGAGCGCGGCCATTAGGCATGTATGTCTATTTTGGCTTGGCTTAATCGTATTTGTTGCGTTGTTCGGCTGCCGGCATTTTTTAGTTCGTTTCGCCTTCCTCCGTTTTGCACGTGTTGGTGGTTTTTTATTTTTTCAAAGATTTGGAATATTTTATCCAGCTGTATCTTTCAATGCTGAAGTTGTTATATCAGTTCTACAGTTTTTATTGAACGTTGACATCCGTTTACTTGTCCTGATTAAATTATTTTGCTACGAAATATTGTGTTAACGGAGTTGGTGGTCATTTTGAAGCATGCAGTTGGCAGCCATCTTGTTTGTCGTAGCAACTTGTTTTTGTGCCATTGCCTTGGCAGGAGGAAAAGATCGTGTCCGTCGTGGTCAGCGAGCACCACCTATTGATGGGGCAGACCATAAATCTGTCGCTGAATGGATGGCATTACCGAAATCGTCCCTTCAGTTAGTCTGTAATTCGCTGAACTTAGTAGACACTGGTTCCACTCAGACATTGGCCCAGAGACTGTTTCAATTTTACCATCCTCTCGTTCCTGTCGTATGTTCTGCGCCTGGGTCATCACTGGAGAGTGGCGGTTCAATTTCTAGTCCGGTAGATGTCACCGTGGGAGTCAGCCCTGTGGCAGTATCTTCTGGTTCTGCTGCTAGTCCACTGATGATGACGAGTAGCAGCTCTCAGTCATATTCCGTAGATCCGGTAGTTACGGTGGCTCACCCAAACGTCGTTAACATTACCGATATTATTCGTGATCAAGTTCGTCAATATTTCGTCCGCAATGGTTTACCATCATCAGCTATGCCCGAAGAGACATCTTTTGGAAGTCACGCTCATCCTCCAGTTGTACCAGCTGGTCATGCTGCTAATGTTGAAAGTGACATTGCGAATAACATTAATTTTAGCATACCCAATCGTATTCCAAATGCAAACGATCGTATTAATTCCTCACATGCCTTTTTGCCTCGCGCTTCGCAAGAATTGCTCAATCGCGTGCCTGCATGTCGGCCACCCAGCATTCCTGCTTTGCCGCAAACCATTATTGACAGGATTAGGAACGGTGAGTTTGTGAATTTTGATTTACTTCTTCCGTCTTCAGCTTCTGCAGGGGAGGAATTCACCTTGCAGATTTCAGGGGGTTCTTCACCATCTCTGTCGGTTGTACCTCGCCAGTCAGGTCGTCCTAGGGTGGCTGATTTTTCTTCGTGGATGGTTGCCTGGAATAATCTATATCCTAATACGCGCTGTGCATCCAGTTTTTAACTTGGTAAGTGTGAAAAAAGACTGGGGACGAAATGTTTCTATGGAAAATTCAATAAGGCATCTTTAGAAAGTGAGTAACTGAGTGTACTGTGTGCACATCCACGATTAGTATATGCTCCTCCGTTTGGTTCTTTTTTGGTTTCGCACTGAAAATCTGCCGAAAAACGTCAATGGAGAAGCGCGAGCAATGCAATGTTCTTCGTTCGAAATTGGTTAACGATCATTTTGTAGCAGTAAAAACAAAAACAAAAAACTTCACGAACACGAAGATAGTTTTTTTTAAAACGAAGATCTTTAATTTTATTGTTTTAGTCGTTTTCGGAGAAAGATCGTATCGTAAAGATTGAATTAACAAGTGTAAGTAAATTTACGGAAGAACTGAATCAAAAATCAAAGTTTTGAGACTGTTTTCGTCTTTTTCCATTTAATTCATTTTTGACTGTTTGGTAGGCTGGAACTATACTCATGATAATTTAATAACTTTTTCTATGTTTGCTTTCCGATTTGGATAAGAAATCAAGTTTGTGTTTTGTTTTATTTTGCTTTCCTTTTTTGTTTGTGTGTATGTGTAGCATTTTGCTTATTATGATATGGTTTTCATTGCTCATGGAAATCTTCTTTTTTTTAGTTTAAAATAATTACGAAAGAATTTAACAAGTCTAAATGCTTGAGTGTTTTGGTAAAGAACAGACTATTAAAATAACGAATGGTATCGAATCTTAGTGGATACAAAAGCAACATTAGCAGGTATAATTCATAGGTATAATACATGGCGTTTTTATTCTTCTTCATAACATATCTTTTATTTCTTTTTTGACTGTTTGGTAGGCTGAAGCTAAACTCATGATCTTTTAATAAATATTCCCTGTTCCTACCCATATGTTTGCTTCAAGTTTGCGTTCGTTCTTTTAGTTTGCTTTTGTTTGTGCGTATATGTAGCTAAATATGTTTTTATGATTAATAGAAATCTTCTTTTTTAGGTAAAATTAATTATGAAAGAATAAATAAATTCGACATTGTAACATGAAGGGTGTTTGGTAAAGAACTGACTAATGAAATAACGAATGCTATCGAATCTTATTGGAGTAAAGAAGCAACGTTAGCAGGTATAATTCCGTTTATCATTCATATTTCCTTTGGCGTTTTTATTTTTCACTACACGCCAAGGCAGCTTTGTTTACCACCCATTATCATTAAAGACTGTAAGAACAAAATTCCCACCTATTGCCCTTTGCTATGCGCCATCTTAACCAACAAATGCAACAGCCACTTCATCCATCGTGACATGAGGTTTTTTTTGTGTCTGTGTCAAAATCTACATTTTATGTTTCTTAATCACCTCTTTCTCTTTTCACGATGAACTGAAATCTTACGACATTTTAATAATGACGTTAGATTAAAAAATAGTGCCGCCTCTGCGTAGCCTTACGTCAAATATGTAGGAAAAACCGTTTAAAAAAAGTTAAATATTTCACTCCCTAAATTAGAAGTGGTATGCACAGCGCCGATTATGATAACTTTTTATTTCTATAAATGTTCGACACGGGTGTGAGCGATGCGTCGTTTTGAGAAATGCAACAGTAAAAAGTTTTTACACGGGATACTAGTTTTATAAGATGCTATTGTCACTTTGTTCCACACCGGGTGCACGAATTACTTCAATATCAAACCATCATTTCTGATTTTGCGGCCCAGTTTCAATTTCAGGCGTGGGGCACTTATGATAGGATGTTTCGCTATCAGATGGCTTTTGATTCTTCCTTGTCTTGGGATCGCATTGATGATGGTCTTTACAATCGCCACCTTAGGGGAGCCTCTCCACTTATCGTTTGCTTTTCCTGTAGGGGTATCGGTCATGTAGCTTCGTCTTGTCCTTTAAGGTCTATGCAAGGTGTTTTGGGTAGTTCTACTGTCACGCCCGTTTCTACATCTCATACTGGCGGCAATCAGCCCTTTCGTGCCCCCCAGTCTACATCTCATGCCTCTGGGCAGGACTTGCCACAACAGGCTAGGGGCACCTGCAGGTTTTACAATTCCAATGGAAACTGCCTCAACAGTCAATGTCGGTTCATCCATCGCTGCAGAGTTTGTTATGGCTCCCACCCAGCCTTTAAATGCACCAGCATCAATAAGCATTTCTCCTAAGCCTTTGCCATTATCTATTTGTTCACCAGTTTCTGTTGGTCAACTTGCTTTTTGGTTGAGGGAACATCCTAATCAATTATTGGTTTCCTTTGTTCTTAATGGATTTAGTTACGGTTTTGATATCGGTTTTTCAGGGTATGTTTTGCCTACACGTCCTCGCAATTTATTGTCCGCTCGCAATAATCCTTTACCGGTTTGGGAAGCGATAGCCAGGGAGGTCAATAGAGGTCAAACGTCTGGTCCTTTCCAGTCACCACCTATCACCCCATTTCATTGTTCACCTTTAGGGGCAGTGCCTAAGAAAGACGGCACTTATAGGATTATATTAGATTTGTCATCACCGCGGGGCATGGCGGTTAATGAAGGCATCAATAAAGAGGAGTTCTCTGTTAGATACTCGAGTTTTGACGACGCCGTGGATATGGTCAAAGGTTTAGGTCCTCAATGTTTTATGGCTAAGCTCGATGTCAGGCACGCATTTCGATTGTGTCCGGTACGCCAGGATCAATGGGGCTTATTAGGCTATGAACGGGCTGGTTACTATTATGTTGACACTCGTCTTCCCTTTGGGAGCCGTTCCTCTCCTTTTATATTTAATTGTTTTGCTGAATTGCTGTGGTGGATTTTAGTTTACGTTGGTGGCCTACAATACCTCATTCACTATCTGGATGATTTTCTCATTTGTGGCCATTCGGAGTCTCAGGTATCTGAAGACATGGCAACCATGCAGTCTATGTTTTCAGCTATGGGTGTGCCTCTGGCTTCGGATAAAACTGTTGGCCCGGTTCGCAGAATTACTTTCTTGGGTATAGAGATTGATGCGCCAGCTCAAATTATAAGGCTTCCTGAGGATAAGTTTTTAGAGTTAACAGCATGTTTGAATTCATGGGTGAATAAGCGTAAATGTACCAAACGTGAGTTGTTGTCTTTAATTGGTTCTCTCTCATTTGCATCCAAAGTGGTGAAACCTGGTCGGATTTTTCTGCGCAGATTGATTGATTTATCTACATCGGTTTCTTCCCTTAATCATCATATTTATCTCAATGCTGAAGCTAGAGCTGATATTCAATGGTGGATTGACTTTCTACCTTCGTGGAACGGGGTCTCTATGTTCCAGTCAGATGTCCAAACCTCGGTCGCTTTGCAACTTTACACTGATGCTTCGGGTTGTGGTTTTGGTGGTGTATGGGGATCTCATTGGTTCAGCGAAGCTTGGCCGGCCCATTTTGGTGACTTTCATATTAATATTAAAGAGCTTTTCGCTATCGTTGCGGCAGTTGTTACATGGGGTTCTTCTTGGTGCAATTCTCAGATTCTCATTTTTACTGACAACATGGCTATAGTTCACGTTTGGAGGTCGGGTTCTTGCCGAGATAAGTTCATCATGCGCCTAATTAGGTTTTTTTTCCTTCATGCAGCACGTCTTAACCTTAATATTTTATTGCAACATGTGCCAGGCCATTTCAATGCTTCAGCTGATCTTCTTTCTCGTTTACAGGTCTCTCGTTTTCGGGCACATCGACCCGGAGTAGACAATCTACCGACAGCGTTGGACCCGCTCGTTTGGACGATCTTTCCACCGCGGTAGCATTTTATCAATCGCAGGCTCTCGCTTCTACTACCATGGCTACGTACAGTTCGGGTCTGCGATCCTATCAACGGTTTTGTTTTGCTTACGGTTACCACGTATTTCCTGTCAATGAGGACGTTTTAATTTCTTTTGTAGTGGATTTGGCAGCTCGTGTGTCGTTTGCTACTATCCGTACTTATTTAGCTGGCATTCAGTTCCATTCTATTCTATCAGGTTTTCAATGTCAATTGGCGCATTTTTCGAGACTTTATTATACATTGCGTGGTATTAGACGCGTTCAAGGTACGACTCGTTCAAGGCTTCCACGACAACCGATTTTGTTCAATCACATACGTATTATTCATTTTCGCCTGGAGCTCTTGCAGTATTCTGCGTATGACAGGTGTTTGCTAAAAGCAGCTACTTCGTTGGCCTTTTTTGGTTTGTTAAGATGTTCCGAATTCACGTGCCCGTCATCGGTGCGTTTTGATCCTTCTACAGCTCTACTGGCTCAAGATGTCGAATTCAATCATCAAGGTTCTGTTATGTTCGTCCATCTGCGTGCTTCTAAGACCGATCCATTTCGTACAGGTTGTACCATCAGGATTGGTGCCACACTCAACGATGTTTGTCCTGTCCGTTGCATGCGGAGTTTTTTTAAGCATTCATCCTGGCCGTTCTTTGCCGTTGTTTACTCTTGCCGATTCGCGGTATCTCACACGATCAGATGTAGTTTCTCTTTTGAACCGATGTTTACCAGACGTTCCTAATATTAATACCCATTCATTTCGCATTGGTGGTGCGTCAGCTGCTGCGTCTGCTGGGGTACCAGATAGTACAATTCAGGTTTTGGGACGTTGGTCTAGCGATGCTTATCATCGTTATTTACGTATGGGTGATGATGCCGTTCAATTCTTGTCACTGCGCTTGTGTCATGCAACCGCGCTTCATCGCGTTTGGGATTCTGAGTCTGTATCGTCAGTTACTAGACACTAATGTTTGGGGGAATTTGGGGGTGCATTAGTCAGTTGCTGTCCTTGTTGACAGCTAGGTTAGTTGTGCAGTTATAAGTTACTGTCCTGGTTGACAGTCTTCACTATATTTATTTGCTGTCCTGGTTGACAGCCTTTTATTGTCCTTGTTGACATTTTATTAGATACTGTCCTTGTTGACATTTAGATATTGTCCTTGTTGACATCAGTTATTGTCCTTGTTGACATTAAGATTTTGTCCTTGTTGACATTAAGATATTGTCCTTGTTGACATTAAGATATTGTCCTTGTTGACATTTAGGTACTGTCCTTGTTGACAGCTAAGTTCAGGTTAGTTTTGATGCACTCCTGATATCCCTCAAACGCCCAATTTTATGTCTTGTGCTTTCCCTCCTCCGGTTAATTCAATGCTGCGTTTTGAATTTGAATGTATATTGAAATATTATTTAAATATTATTTTTTTTAAGCAGGTGTTTCAATACTTTAAATTTAAATTGTACATCAAAAAGTCAAGTTTCAGCGTCTCAACTCATTAATTATTCATGACGCGTTGACTTTTTGATGTACAATTTAAATTTAAAGCCTTAAAACATCAGCTTCAAAGAAAAATTTTTCAAGAATCTTTCCGTATAAACCTCCCATTACGTCATTCTTTATTGCCCCCGCAGCGAGCGTAAGCGAGCGAGGAGGCATAGTAGTTTCACGAGATAGGCGAATGTCAGTTCTGATTTTGTTCTTCATCATCATCATCTTCCAACTTTCGTGTTGACGTTACACGGTGGAATACAATTAATTAGCTGACTTTTTTTTCCCGTTTCAAAGCATGGTACTGTAAGTGGAATGTTTTTTCGTATCTCTTTCCTAATTTATTATTATTTATACTATGTTATTTAGGAAGTTCGTATGATAAAATTGCTAAGACATTTTTCATATTACTTTTGTGTTGTTTTAGTGCAGTGAACGACTAGGATTTTGAAGCACAGCTTGAAATCTGAAATTTTGCCAACAACATTTTATATATGTTTTAGCTCTAAATGTTTCATTCGATAAATTTTATTCAATGCACTGATTTTTGGCGGATCTTGCCTTAAAAAGATTTTAATTGGATATCTGTGTATGCAAGAAAGCTTAAAAATTGTCGTTCTTCGTGTTTTCTTTCTTTTTTCTGTCCTCAAAACCTGGTGTGATCATGATCAATAAAGCCTTCTTATATTTTTTTCTTGTTTTTTATATAAACTTTGGCTATTTCTTGTTTCGAATCAAAGTTTGAAACGCAGTATTCTAATGGATTTTTCGCTTTAATTTTTTATTTAAAAGTTTTTTTTTTCTTTCTTTTGGTTCTTACAGAATTTCTTTAACAAATGTTTATCTTATTTTGATTATAAAATACGTAACCATGGTTTCAGTTCACACATTTCTTTTGTTTGTAGCCAATGCTTTCTGATATTACTTGTTAAGCCTTAATTACACTTTTTGAAAGGTATAAATTAGCATGTGACATAGGACTAAGACATAACAAAAAGTAACAAAGTTTTTCTTTGTTTTTGTTTCCGTTGTATAGCTTGCAATGTATAGCTTGCTGTGTGTACAAATTGGAATGCTTGAGGGCGGGGCATTTTTAGCTAAAGCTACATGCTAGTATATGAATGTGAAAGTGTAAGCTCTTATGAACGTTTTAGAATCTTCTTTTAAATTTTCCTTCTGTAAACTGCGAAGGAGAAATATAAATTTATAAATAAAGACATATAGACTTGGACCTTGAAAGTTTAGTTCAGTATGAAACAGGTACAATAGCTGAGGAAGGGCTTCTTTTATTGCTGAAAGGTCTGATAACTAATTGGATAACTGTCAGAAATTTGTAGATGGCACAGTGCGAACTGCTGCCTGACTAAGTGATCTATAGTGGATATAAACAAATTGATAGTTTGAAATTTCAATCCATTCTGATGTTCAACAATACACTGGAAAAAAGGATTGCCAATCAATGTGTAGAATTTTGCTTCTTGAGAATATGAAATCTTATAATTTAGTTGTTATAATTTCTTCCGATCGTTTGTTTGATGCTTATAAACTTTTTTATTTTGAAGCCTTTGTACTATGTAGCCTGTTTTTTGGTCATTATATTGCCTGGATATTGTTGGCGACATTCATTTAGACAGCCAATATGCAATAAATTGGGTAGTTAAACTTATGTGAAATCAGTCGGCTTAACTCAGTGTTGGCATTGATTTCTTAGAAGGATCTGTTAGTATAGTCTATCAAACACTTCCATGTTTGACAAGGGGAACCTTTATATTCAGAAATCCTGGCAAATTGGAAAATCTTTAAATGAACTAAGCTTTGAATACTTTAGATGAGTATTGTTTTTAAAACCACAAGATGTAGCAACATTGTAATTATTCAGTTAAGAGCACTGGACGCTTAATTAAATCTTGAGATTTTTGGATTAATTGAGAAGAAGTGCTTAAAAGTGGATGTTTCAGCATTTTCAAAAAAAAAATTTCGCTGTCAAAGTTTTGCAGATATAATTGCTATTTCATTTCAGGTCAATCAATTACATTATGCGGCCGTCGTGTGGACAACACAATAGCCTGAAAACTACAGAATCTACAAATCACAGCCTAATGGATAGACAGGTTGTAACTTATGAATGGTCAATAACGAGATACTTTAATTTGTTGGGTATTAAAATTTTCTTTAAAAATGAATCAGTCAAAAATTACCTAAAATCTACATACAAACTAAAAATCACGGTTTCTACTCACTTTACAACCCCACAACGAATTGGAAAATACTTGAAGTTATGTAAGACTGTGCGAATGTCATTATTTTATGTAAAACGTTTTGACATTTTAGTTAAAGATTTAACTGTTCTTGTTGCCACAGTCAATGATATTGTAACTATTCAAATCATTGCTGCAACTATTCTAAGAAGGTGCTATGATTTTCAGTTCAAAGAAGCAGTGGCAAGAAAAGAAATAGTTAAAATGCGAATAATAAACGCTGCTTCAATCTGGGGACAATTTTTATAGCTTCATGTATAAATTAAGGAAAATTCTGGAAAATATTCGGGAGCTTATGAGTTTTTTAATTAATCGAGGGAGGTATTTTAATGGAGTTGGGTTTAATTACGAGTAATACTTGAAGAACTAATGAACATCTCTTTGTTGCCGATGGAAGGTACCAACGAATGTTTGACGAGATACAAAATGTGCAATCTTTTAATAATTTTATTTACATGATAAACAACAAATGTCTACTCATTTCAATATTGACAATATTTACACTTGAAGTACGTATTGATGTGAATTTTCATTTATGGGACGCCAAAAGATAAGTTTTAAAAATTTTTGCTAAAAAATGCAGTCATATCAAGACACATATACACCACAGCCTTAAATTTATTATCAATCGTAGCTCCAGCTAAAACGTCCCGCGTGCCTCAATATCATAGCAATAACATCAATATAACACTGTAAACTCTCTTCACTCTTCCTTCTATGCTTATAATGAGTAAGTGCTTTGATGCTTTGGAACATACATTTCTGGTTTTCTTGTGCTTAATTAATAAGCAACACTCATAACACCAATTAAACTCAAGATCAAGAAACTTCCGCTCTATCGTATAGCTCAATCTCAGCATACACCGGGACATCAGGGCAAGGGTTACTTGCAATTACATTAGGTTCATAATAAGTCGGTTCTGATGTCTCCATTGGTTTCTTTTTGGTACGATGACTGATTCGACTACGACGAAAAATGTAAAATGCAAACGCAACTATTAATAAGAATAATCCACCAAAAGTACCAATGTATATCGTCAAAGATGTACTGGATTCTAAATAAAGTAAAAGGAAGGAATTCAGGAATATGAAGAATAGTGCCACTCATTTCAGCTTTGAAAGCATAAGTCAGCCAAGCATTAGTGCCTGGCTAAGTGATAGTGGTGGGTGCCCGAATAGAAACAAAATTTGGAAATTAAATACATCCGTATCAATTTTTAGCATCAGAATATGATTACGATTGGAATTTATCTACATAGATTAAATTACGTTCACATTCTTAACGACCCCTTATTCATGGCGTGCTTTATTTATGTATTGAGGGGTAAAATCCTACATGCGTCTCTAAGAATCATCATATAACTTGATCAAAGGCAGTTTTTTCAGATACAATATAGTCATATTTAAAAGGTATTACCGATGCTTGATTTGCACGGCTGTTCGCTACATAATATGGTCATGTTGCTTTCACCATAGCATTTTCCGGCATTTAAATTTTCACAAACTCGTCGTCTTATTTGTACTCCAGCTCCACATGTAGTGGAGCAAGCGGAAAAGTTACCCCATGGTCCCCAATGCGCGTAAACTAAAAAAAAAAACAATACGTCACATAAAGTACCTGAAGCAACGTGATCAAAAAGCCCAAGATTTTCATTAACAAAATTCGATTTCACGTGCAACATACCTGGACATTTTAGCAGGAAACAAGGTGAATATGTTTCGTTTAAACCTTTACAATCTGATCCACAATTTCTGGGCACTGGGTTGATGCACTGCCTTGTACGTTTTGTTGTTCCATAACCACAAGTTCGTGAACATGGCTCAGCTGCCCATTGACTCCATCCTCCATCGACTATGTAAAATAAAATACTTCTCCTTAGTGACAGATCGTGGGCCATTATCATGATTAAGCGTTTGGCTGGACAATGGACAATACTTCAAAAACTTTCACGTAGTATAAAGTATTTTATAAATAGACGTGTTGAATGAGATGGTGAAAGAGGCAATTATAAGCATATCATTACCTTTACATAAGCACCGATCACACAATGCTTTTTCGATCTCAATTGCTTTGTATCTACCCACACTATCGCGACAGGTAAATTGGATATCACACTGAGTTCTCAAACACGATTGTGAGTACATCTTCTTATATGGGCTTTCGCAGACTCTTTTTCTTTCATTATGACCCGTGCAATCAGCAGCACAAGTCTTTGTAGAAATCCATGACGACCATTCTCCGATTTCTAATATCAGAAAACCGAAAATGAATCCTCGACAAACTAATCATTATCATAGTTAGTTTTCATGTAGATTTAAATCTTATTTCTTCCAAGTACTTTATAGATTTATAAGGCTTCAATTAGGCGCTTAGCCTATAGTTTAGGTAGCTCATAATTATGTTCCACCTTTGATAAATGTTTCTATATATGACAAATTCCTTAATTCCCTTTTTTTGCGTCAGCAAACACCAATCAATGATCAATGGTCTTTTGATAAACATTATCAAAATTAAACATTATCATTATTGGTCAGCGCGGCAGCAGCTGATCTTTCATTAGCATTTGTGTTCGTCCGTCTGTAAGTCCATAAATTTTTGTCCCCAGTTGTAGGCTGATACCACTAAAAACACAAGCCTTAATTTTAAGGCTGGAATAGAGGCTATTTGTTGATTGTGGCTTAATTAAGAATTGTTTATTGATTGATAATTACAACTACTTTATCAGGGTGAGTGCGGCCTCCATAAAAATAAAGAGGAGTTCACGTTTCTGGAAACACAGAATGCTTTTATCAGGGGAGCAATGCAATTATCAATATTATGATCGTTATAAGTGATACTGTGATTATACTGCTGAGTTTCCTTGCTAGCTACTTATTTCTGATTTTGTGTTTTGTGTTATTAAATTGGTCAGGAGATACGAGAGCTCTGCTACCTCCATCATGCTATCTTTGATGCATTCCATTACATAATGTCGATGTTATTTTTTGTAATCTGTTATATAGTTACATCCGTCAACTTAGAAGAGTTTTCAATGTGTGTGTGTGTGTGAGTAGAAATCTATAGTCACCCAAACAGACAACATCTCCAAAGTTTATATATACCGTATTTCCTCTAATAAACGCCGCCCTCTGATAAACGACGCCCTCTATTAAACGCCGCACCTGCATTTCAACATTCGTAATAAAGGCCGCCCTCTAAAGAACGCCGCCCTCTAATAAACGCCGCACCTTAGAAAGCGGCGTTTATTAGAAAACTGACTAAAAAAGCAAAAACAAACAGTTTATATGAGTTTGACTTGTTTTCTATTGACAAATTCTTCCACAACTAAAGATAAAAACGAATATTGTTTTTTCCTCTTCAACAGTTCCTCATGAAGAATTTTTGCATGAACTTTACTTGATGTGTAACAGTTGAATTGTGCAGGAACACTCAAGCCAACTTCTCGTATCCTTTTACCATTTACGATTGCGCACACGTGATTATCACCAGCTTCAATAAAAAATGCTATTAGTTTGGACAGTTCTATTGGTACATGTCCGACTAAAATTTCCTCGTCTGATATCTTCTTGTACGTTCCAATCGCATACTCATCCAACTCTTTGGCCTCCAACCGCTCATCGCGTTTACAAACCAAAGACTCTCCAATTTCAGGTGTCCATACCTTTTTGTAAACATGATGGCCACGGATATTGGAAAAAAATCTTACATTGAAATACACTTCAAATTGTATTAGAATCGCTCGAGCCATTTTTACTGAAATCACTCTTCGTAAAAAACGCTAATAACTCTGCTAAAAAACGTTTCTTATTTGAGTGAAAGCGCGTGATTTAATTAAATGAAATGAAAACCGAAAGGAAAACCGTTCTTTGATCTGAAACTTCTTTAATTGGTTATTCAATTTTAAAGAAGTGAAGGTGTGATAAATATTCATCATAAGGTGTGAACAAAGCCAACTGCAGCTTGTCTCATACACGGACAGATTTTGTCTTTATAGTTTATTTCATCAGAGTTGTGTGATGACGGAGCAGAAAAAATGTCAAACGAAGAAGTGCACAAACAATCTATATCCCATAAAGGGGAAAAAAGGCGAAGTTTTACTGAGTTTAAGTCCACAGTTATTGATTACACAGAGCGTTATAATAATCGTGAAGCAGCAAGAAAATACAGGGTTGATGAAAAGAGAGTGAGAGAATGGAAAGCTAATGCGGATAAGCTGAAACAAGGAGGAGCAAAAAGAATGAAACTGGAAGGAGGAGGATGTAAAATCAACTGATGTCGACTTAGAAGAAGACCTACTCGAATGGATACATGAACGAAGAGCAAATTCTTTACGTGTTTCTCGAAAACTAATTATGAGAAAAGCGAAGGCCATCCATGATGAAAGTGTTGGGGAGGATAATGTTGCAAAAGATAGTTTCCAGGCTAGCCGTGGCTGGTTAGAGAAGTTTATGAAACGAAATTGTCTTTCATTGCGGCGCAGAACAACAACAATCCAGAAAGATCCAGCATTTCTTGTTGATAGACTAGTACAATATGTGATCCATGTCCGGCGAATGTCAAGAAAGTACAAATTCAATGCAAGCTCTATAGTTGCAATGGATGAAACAGCTGTATGGGCGGATATGGCTGCACCAACAACTGTAGAGCGACGTGGTAAACGGGAAGTAATGCTGAAGTCAACTGGCCATGAAAAAGTCAGAATTTCTGTTTGTTTGACAGCAAAAGCTGATGGGACTAAATTGAAACCATTTATTGTCTTTGGTGGTGCAAAGCGAGAATGTAAAGAACTTAACACTGAATTTAGAAATAAATGTGTTGTTGTGTCATCAAAAAATGCATGGATGAATGAGGAACTCACACTACACTTTATTGAAACAATTTTGGGCACATTTTCTTTCAACCGGCGACTTTTGGTTTGGGATTCTTTTGAGTGCCACATCATGGACTCTGTTAAACGAGTATTGTCGAAAGGAAAAATTGAAAATGTCATAATTCCAGGGGGTTGCACAAAATACATACAGGCGCCAGATGTATCATGGAACAAGCCCTTCAAGAGTCGGATGATAGATCTTTATAATGAATGGATGGTAGAAGGCGTACATAAGTTTACAAAAGGGGGAAATCAGAAACCCCCACCCCGACGAAAACTTGTACAATGGGTCTTAGAAGCGTGGAATGGATTGAGCAGTCAGATAATTATCAAGTCTTTCAAGTCATGTGCTTTAAACTTAGCTACGGATGGATCAGAAGATGAGCAAATCCATTGTTTCAAAAAAGGTTCGTCTTGTTCAACTGGAGCTGATTTATTGAAGCAGGCAACGAAAGCATTGGATGAAGATCGATCTGCTGAAAATCCATTTCAAATTTTGGATTCTGACATTAGCGAAAGCTATGAAAGCTTTCATATCATAGAAGAGGATTCTGACGGGGACAGTGATGTCGATATTCTTTCTTAACATCTCTTGTATAAAACATTTTTATCTTTTGTTACGCTTTTTAGGAAAAGAAAACATTGTGGTTTAAATTCTGTTTTTATGTCATTTTTTCATTTTGAAATAAACGCCGCCCTCTAAAGAACGCCGCCCTCTATTAAACGCCGCATCTAACATCTGCTATTTGTAATAAACGCCGCGGCGTTTATTAGAGGAAATACGGTATATAAGACATTTTATATTACCTCTTTGTTGTGAAGGTGCATTTGTGTGCTAGCTACTTAAAATTGAATTAATCAACAATATTTTGTGTTAGTTGTAATGTAATGCACTTATTATCAAGCAATGGACGCATAATGTTTACAAACTCTAATTAACACTTGAAATTCGGAATGTCTATTTATTCAGTACTAGCCGCCAAGGCGGCGTCGCTCGCCGCCCATGTTCAGCTTGCGTTGTATCACCACCTGCTCCAAATTATTGCACTTAAAACCAGCGATAAGACTTCCTTTGCTGCTGGCTTTATCGCTTAATAAAGCTCGTTTGCACGTGAAGAGAAATACGTTCCTGGTGTTTCAAATCTTGCATGTTCTTAACTCAGCCGTTCATTGTCGCGGTCGCATTTAAAATGTTAGTAGACTTTCTTGCTTTACACAATGCATTCCGAACGTGAACTTCACGTGGTTTTTATTTACGATTTTAAACCAATCAAATATCAGTTTAACAATACACTCAAAACGCAGAGAGAAAAAACTTTTCAACTTATTATTAGCTTTTGTTTTACGCGCTCTAACATGGGTGCTGTCAGAAGTAGGTGAAAAAATGGCTTTTCTTCTTAAAAAGATCACATGGGAGGAGAAAAAAATGCACGTGCTAAATGAATGAATTGAATAGAAAACGTTCGATCAGATTAAAATAGATTAAAAGAAATCGATTACCGTATTTCCTCTAATAAACGCCGCCCTCTGATAAACGCTGCCCTCTATTAAACGCCGCACTTATTGTCGAAGGTTTGTAGTAAACGCCGCCCTCTAATAAACGCCTCCCTCTATTAAACGCCGCATCTTGAAAAGCGGTGTTTATTAGAAAACAGGTTAAACAAGAATTATAAAAAAGCTTTCATCTCATACAAGAGAACGGCGACAGTGATATTGCTCTTCTTTGACATTTTCGTGAACATATCTTCTGTGTAAAACATTTTCACACAATCTTTTGTAACCTTTTTAAGGATAAGGAAGCATTATTGTTTTAGTTTGCTTCTGTCCAATTTTTCATTTTGTAATAAACGCCGCCCTCTACTGAACGCCTCCCTCTATTAAACGCCGCATCCAAAAACTGGAATTTGTAATAAACGCCGCGGCGTTTATTAGAGGAAATACGGTAAAAGAAATTAAGACAACTATTAAGACAAAAGCAAAAAAAAATATTTTGTTTCATGATTCTCTTTTTTTATCGGTTTTTAAATATTTTGATTGCTCGAAAAAAAGTTCACCCGTCTCAGACAGTCACGAAAGCGTTAGGATACACTGGCAAACCGAACATGCTGCCACGTTCTGCCACTGCTGCTTTTTGTCCAAAATGTTTAATCAGTTAGTTTCTTTGTATTTAGTTGATGTATTGTTTTCAAAGCCAAGTCAACGGTGGTCCTTGGAATATAAAACTAACAATAATAATAAAAACAAAACGTTATCTCTATTGGTTCACCAGCCAAAAAAAGTCACGTTCGATTGGGGTTGCAGTGTATTTGTTTCGAACTCACGTCGCACACAAAAAAAGAAAATAATTTCGCTCACAACTCAATCTACCATTTTGCGTGACTTACAAACAAACAAACAGACAGACAGACAGAGAATCGGCTATTAATATATAGATTTCAATGAACGAATTCCCTATGAAATCATTATAAGTTTATTTTTTATTTCTTTCATAGTCTTGTCTTGTCACTCATGTTTCGTATAATCTTTTATGTTTTCATGTATGTAAAATATTATAATTATTTATTCTGCTTATCTGCTTGGCCAGCAATCTCTTATTTTCTTATTCTCAAATAATAAGCAGTTGTTTTGCTTACTTTTTTTATTTTCAATGAAGTACAACAAAAATGTGTGAAAGACACATTGTCACGCATACGAACACAGTATTTTTTAATTATTGTCATAAATTTTCAATGATCTATAGTCATTCCTTTTCGGAATCATCTGCACAGGGAGAGGTTTACTTTTGAACTTTTTGTGATCATATAACAAGGTCTGCATAAAATCTTTTGAAGTATATATAC
This sequence comes from Turritopsis dohrnii, assembly GCA_027922465.2. Classification (NCBI taxonomy): domain Eukaryota; kingdom Metazoa; phylum Cnidaria; class Hydrozoa; order Anthoathecata; family Oceaniidae; genus Turritopsis; species Turritopsis dohrnii. The sequence goes on from BQMF02000424.1 coordinate 22,582, forward strand.
TCAAAAACAGCTTATTTGAAGACTTAGTAACTTATTTTGACTTTAATACAAACTTTTTTTAATCGAAATCAGATTTGTATTCACTTCAATTGAAAAAAAAAATCATATTTTGTTTGGAAAAAGATCTATAAATTACTTTAGAGAAAACCCCTACATGTCTACAGTCTTTTTTATATAAACTTTAATTTTACATATTTAGGTATATACAAGTAAAACATTAATAAATATTCGAGTGAATGCTTCGTATCTTTAATTTCTTTGATAAAGATTTTATTGAATTAAGTTTTTTTGTAATGATGCTGGTACATGCAATCAATTTTGAGAAGGTACCTGTCTGCTTTTTCAACTAGAATGTGTTATTCTCTGAATCGCTGCCACTATTTTGACCTTCCCGCTGCAAAAGTGTTTTTCGATTTTTCTTCACAGTCCAACATATTTCAACTTTGCTGAAATCACTAACTTTCAGGCCTCATCTCCTGTTGTTTCTATTAGTTTTATGTGTAGACATTAATGGTGCATTCATAAGTATTTGAGTGAATGTGTTGTATATTTAATATCTATGTTGTTTTGAATTAAATTTTACTACAATGTTATATTGCTTCATGAACTCAATATCTGTTTCACATTGAATTGGGGTTTCTTATTCACTGCCACACTAGTTGTATCTCAAAAATTCCTATTTCGAGCTTCCTGGTGAGCAAAAAAGTTTTCGATTTTGCTTTACAGTCCATCACCCCTCAACTTTCCTGAAAGCGCTGACCTTCAGGCCTCTTGGCCTCTTGTTTGATAAACATTATCAAAAGAAATATTCATTTAAAAATGTTGTATAATACTATGGCTGTTCTTACGATGTTTGAATTAAGCTCATTGCTTAGGCTATGTTCTAATGAAACATGTAAAAAGAGAAAAAGCGTCAATTCAATTCTTCTCTCAATATCATATATGACTCTATCATCTCGTACTTTTCGTATTGTGAATGTTTTAGACAGTAACTTACGTTGTACATGAAGTAAAAATCATAGGAGTAATAACAAATATGAATTTTATAACTATATGCAACATTCCTTAAAACATCTTCACTACTACAGATCATTCGAAATGTTTTTGGAAAGCCCATAGTGAATTCAACGAAGTGATGCTTAACGATGGAAGTTCTATTTTTAAAGCTGCAATATTTTCAGGAAAAAAAATTTATATGTTTCTCCCTTTGTTAAAAATTCAAGGGCATTGATTATGTTTTTCCTATAGGGGGAATCATCACAGTTATACCACATGATATCTCGTACTACGCATCATAGATGATAATTCAGGATTCCCATTGCAACTTAATAAGAATTTGTAAATATTTTGGTAACCAGTGACATGGGTGTCTTTATTAGTTAATAGATTTGTCTCATAAGGAGCGACTATTAGAATCTTGCAGTCAAAACTTTCTTATTTCAGTCTGATCAGTGTGAGACACAACCTTATGGCCAAATCAACTTTATCAATGCTCATGGGGTTACCTTCATTTATTTGACCAAAATAATCAATTGCACGTGGTCTGTACTTCAATTGAATATACATTGAGTAAGTTCCATCCAAAACGTTGGTTTTATATATCCTATTTGAAGTCCAATCTGTCCAATACAGATCACCAAACAAAAACAGCAGTCCATATGGGTGAGTGTTTGCTAGTTGTGAAATGGTCTTTCGGCACGAGCCATCGTAGTTAGCCATCTCTATTCTGTAAAAATACATTTAGTTACAGACAAAAAAAGAATTACTATAATTGATGTTTTTTAAGAAAAGACAAAACCTTCCATACTGTTCTAGGCAGCTTCATGATTTCATGTTAAGCAAAATATAAATATTTGAAAAGGCATAGCAATATTTTAGTTTGCCTGTTGATTATTGATGATAATTCAAAGCAGATATTTCTTTATAAAGTCGTACTTGTCATTCTCTTTTGGGTTGCTTCTTGCATCTGACCAAAAAATTTTCTCTGTTACTTTATCAAGTGATAAACCATTTGGCCAATTTAGCCCAGTGTTAACTATTGACTTTTTCTTGTTTTGTAGAAGATCAAAGCGCACAATTTCACTGCTACCCCAATCAGATACAAACAAATAACTAAAAAGTGGATGGTTTTCAATTTAGACATTTAAGTAAAAACTTTCGTCTAAGGTAATGATGAATCCACAATTACGGAATTCTGCATTTTTCATAGCCTGAACAAGTAGTAACTTCATTAAATTCACTTTCAAATTTCTAACTCATATTATCGATATTAATTCAAAAAAGTCAACACATAAGGAGACACATTATTTTAACCGAGCCAAACAATGCATCTAAAATTTTATTAAGTAAGCACTTATAAGTAAGTAGATATTATCAAATCCGACACAAACTTTCCTCAAGCACACCTTCAAGTACCTTACAAAATTTCGATGATTGTACTTCAACTAACCTTGCACAAGAATCCAAAGCAATTCCTCTCGGCTTCACCATTACATGAAACACAGTAGGACGAATTGTTGTATCGACAATATCAGAAATAACGGTTATGTTGCCGTATCCTGTAAGATCCCCATGTACAATAGCTAAGTACAATGATCGTGTGTTCTGATCATAAACCATTCCATCTACAGTTCCATTAACTAAAATATTGATTACGAAAATCAATGTACTGCATGTGATGTAGTATACCCAGCAATTTCAATTCAATACTTAACAAATCAAAGGACTTAATGATTTTGTAATAACGGTTGGTATTATTTACCAAATGTTTTTAATGGTACACTGCTCAAAGAAAAATGTATTGGGTCAAAAACAAAATGTATTGGGTCAAAAAAGACAATATCTAAAAGATTGAAACGGTGTGTCTTAAAGGATTTTGCGATTTAGAGCAAATGAACGTAACCGTTGAAAAAAATAAGAGATAGATGATCCGTTTGTTTATTATCAAAAATATTCGATCTAATAAATTAGAAATTATGTAATAACTTACACTCTGCTATAACACGTTTTCTGAATCCCTTTAAAGACATTTCTCCAAGAAGGGATTTCCCAAATCCATATGTAACATAAAATATTTTTTTATTTTTATAATCATGAGCGATTACACTCATGTCATTGTATTTGAACTTTTGCATCCATACATGGTGTGTTTGATTGTATGAAAATTGAACCCGATGGCCAAGAGCGTAAAATAACATTGGTTTGAAAGCACAAGTTTTACCATCAGGTTGAAGCTTCCCCAACTGATTACAAGAACATCTAGATAAATGTTCGTAAAATGAATTATAATTTCAATTCAAACAACACGGTGCATTTAATATGAACGCCTATTTGTATACTACAGTTGCCTCCGCTAACTGGAAAAATGTCGAGTTAGGCGGTTTGAGTTTTTTTTCTTCACCGCTCTACCACCCCCAATATTTTGCTTTTATTACCTTTTAGTACCTAGAAGAATTAAATAAGAAAAAACTAACATATTTCTTAATTTGGAATATATTTTGTATCATATAACAAGTTTCCAAAAATTAAAGTTCATTGATTGACTGATACTGCTGTCTAAGAATATTTTTATATCCTGCTTTGCCAACGAATTGAAGTGTACATTCCACCCGCATCCCTTCCCCATCTCCTAAATTCACAGGATCTTGATTGACGGTGACAGAAGGTGAGCTCAGAGCAATAACTAAGGAAATAACAACAATTAAAATTTTGGAAATGTGGAGTTTTTTGTCAAGCGGCCGAAAGTCGAGTTAGATATGTCGAGATAGCGGGGAAAATTTCCATTCAAAAGCGTCAAATCTGGTGGAACCGAAGGAATATGTCGAGTTAGGCGGGTTTCGAGATAGCGAGAGGTCGAGGTAGCGGGGAACAACTGTAGTTGCAATGCTAATGCGATTGTTTCTGAAGCATATTTCAAGATTTCCTGAAGTAAAGTTTTAATATTTGTCATTGTTTACCTTGCAATTCCATTTACTTCTGTGCATTTATCATCGCAGCCACCATTACGGATTAAGCATGTAGAATGGGTATCTGTATTGCAAAATCCAAATTCAGATTAAAGAGCATTTACAAATGACAGAAAGGTATTTGATGGAAATTTTCATTTGAATCTTTACTCATGTTGGCTAATCAATTTCGATTACATTTAGTTAAGGCTATCTGATTCATTATGCTTTTAGCTTTTCCCTGTTATGCTTTAAGTTTACCTTGAAATTTAAGCTGCATTAGCATAACTTACTTCTTTGCAAGCAATATCCACAACTCTCAGTTTCAACTGATGTGTATTGGCCTGCTTTGTCAAGACATAAGTAACGTTTGTTAATTTCGTTTCTCAAACAAGACGGTGAGTATAGTTTCTTGTATGGACTTTCACAAACTCTTCTTCTTTCTTTTCTTCTCATACAATCTATGCTACAGTTTTTTGTCTTTACCCATGGCGACCATTCCCCATAACCTGCAATTACAAACTGATTAATTGGTGCTATGGAGGGACTAAAAAGGCTTATATAAAATCACATAAAAGCAATCGAAGAAAAGAAATACAAATATATATGCTGGTTATACAGACAAAAAGTCATACCTTCATTTGTTTCGCCGAAGAAATCCAAAGCGCGTGGCCTTTGTTCCAAGTTTTTGTAAAGTGAGAAAGTTCCGTTAATGATGTTTGTTTTGTATATTTGTTTCTTCTTCCAATCTGTCCAATAAAGTTCCCCAAACAAGAATAGCAAACCATATGTATGTTTATTTTCTAATTCGGCAATTGTTCTTCGACAAGAGCCATCGTAGTTGGCCATCTCTATTCTAAAGGGGGGTTTATACGTAAAAATTCTTGAAAAATTTTTCTCAGGTGTTTTAATGCTTAGATATAAATTGTACTCCAAAAAGTCATGTTTCAGTGTCTCAACTCATTAATTATTCATGACCGTGTTGACTTTTTGATGTACAATTAAAATTTAAAGCCTTAAAACACCAGCTTAAAAGAAACATTTTTCAATAATCTTTACGTATATACCCTCCTAAAGATGTTTGAAACACTGTTAAAATTTCATTATAAGCGATTTGTAGTAATGTTGACTTTAAGAAAATGTTGTATACATTGCTTAATCAATACAGCGTGTATAAATAGGTTAAAAGTCACCTTTTGTATTTGTATTGTTGTTTGTCATTAACAAGTTAATGCAGGTCGAGAACTTACATATGTAAATCTATTGATCCTTTGTTAACACCAACCCAAAAGATCTTCTTAGTTACTGTATCAAGTGTCATTCCATGAGACGTAGTAAGCCCAGTGTTATCAATTGACAAGTTCTTATTTCTTCGAAAATCATAACAGAAAATCCTATTTGTTTCCCAGTCATTCACAAACAGGTATCTTAAAGCAATATAAAATATACGTGTAAGAGGGTCTTACACCATATGAAGCAACTTTTATATCGGTCAAGGAACTACTTCTATAACAAATGAGTTGAGGATATGTTACCTATGATGAATATCTATTGCCATAAGTCTTGGGTTTATCACTTCTTGAAATAATGTAGGTTTGAGGTCTCTATCTATATCATTTATAATCGTAATATTGCCTTTCCTATTGTTTAGATCTGGAACAAATGCCAAATAAATTGCATTTGTAAGTTGATCATAAGACATTGCAGCTACTGTACCGTTTACTAAAAGAAAAACGGGATATATACCGCTGATGTTTGCAGGTATTGTAACAATATTTGACTAAGTAACGTGATTCTTTTATTTCTTCATGGAAAATACTAATTTTGAAGTGAAAAATGTGTTGGAGCGATAAAGGTTGTAAAAGCAATGATTTATTGAAAAGGAAAACTTACATTTTATTATAGTCCGTTGTTTCAATCCATTCAATAAAAGTTCTCTAACAAGAGAAATTCCATTTCCAACAGTAACATAAATTAATCTTTTATTCTGGTAATCATGGGAAATTGCATTAACTTGATTATATTCAGAGTTCTGCAGAAAAACTGTATGTTCCTTATTAGATAAAAATACAATTTTATATTCATCCGAATAATATAGCATTGGTCTGATTGTGCAAGATTTACCATCGGCTTCCAGCTTCCCCAAAGGATTGCAAGAACATCTAAAGAAAATACTTATTTACACAAAATTCGAAGTTGAACATTGCAGTACGCCAGTTGCCTTCAAAAGTATCAAATTGTTTAAGTCATAACAACTTTGTATATGTAATATAGCTTGATTCTTAGACACCACCTGAAATGATTTCGTCATCCTTGTTAGTTTTTTTTGGCACAATAAGCAGCTGTAGACTTAGAAAACGAGATTTTTGACAACTAAAGGGAGATGTATTTAAGCATCCTCTATACATGGTGACAGACGATTGGAACAATGAGCAAGATGCCATAGCAACCTCAAGTGTAAGTGAAGATGACTTTAAGACTTCTGCATTAATGCTGAATAGCCTTGTTTTTGCACTGAATGGCTTAATTCCAGTTCACTCCTATAATATTTCCAGTTATGTAGATGAACGGTTTGAACACGATGAGGACAGACCGGACTTTTTGTCGAATAAACTTAGGTTTAAAAGTTAAGTGGGCAACACTCTTCCATAGATGTTTGGAAGCCTACTGCTACAAGAACCGATGAACTTTAAAATGGCTTCAGTATGGACTTGTAAAGTGAAGAAAAGCAAAAGTACGGACGAATCTGAACTATAAGCGTAAAAATACAAAGGTATCACAACAGTTAAAACATTTGGATCATTAGATTTCCTATTAATAATGACTAATGTGACAAGAATGATCAACATCTATACTTTTAAATACTTTAGTAATTAGTGATACTTTCTCCACTAGTCATTTTAACAACAGGAATTATGACGTTTCGGTAGACAAGGAAGAAGAAACTTTTTATTGCGTGCATGCGGAGGAAGAAATGTGAAAATTTCGTAATTCGTTTACCTCATTGTTCCATTTATATTTTCACATTTATCATCACAACCACCATTATTGGAGCATGTTAAGTTTCCACCTACAATGATAAAAATCTAACTAAAAATCAACCGAAATTGATTAGTAGCCCTCCAAGGGGCTGTTATGGACTCCCAGCCAGTCCGTTTGCAGGGCTAGCCCTTTATCCGGGCTGGATATTTTCCTCTGTTTATTAAAAGAGGGATGGCCCTGCAAACGGGCTGACCTCTTTTTTATGCAAATCAAGTGGAAAAATTTAAGCGACAGAAAGAAAGATTAGCGAACTTTAAGCAAATCAACATCTTTGTATTTGTAACGAGGCCAGCTCGTTTGTCACCTGTGACTGTTTCCATGGGATTTTTTTCAGCCCCCATGCCGGGATCTCGGGATCTCGGGTCAGCCCTCCTGTCCATATAAACAAAATTTCTTTTAAATTACCATGAAGGTGAGATCTTGGCTAAAGGGCTAGGCCTGAAAACGGGATGGCTCGGCTTCCATATAAACACTCCGTTTATATGGAGGTGAGCTGGTCCGTTTAAACGACTGGCTTCCTTAGCCAAGATCTTGCTTATATTAAGAAATACATGCTTTTATTCAAATGTGTTTATATGAAAAGCGAGCCAGCTCGCCTAGCTAAGAACTCGACTCAATTTGCCGAGATCTCGCTTTAGTGAGATGACAGTTTTCCATATAAACATCTACAAACGGGCTAGCATAACTGAGCGGGCTAATCTCATAGCATGTGCATACTATTTGATAAACGAAAAAATAAAATGGTGAGCCGAGATGAATTGTCTCGGCTAAGCGAGCCAGTCCGGTTTATCCGGGCCAACTCACTTCTATATAAACACCCCCTAACTAACAACATGAACAAATAATGTTCATGTTATTGTCAAATAGAACTTCTTGAATGTTTTGAAAAATTTTATCTTTCTAATTTTTTGTGTACATTAAAGGGTTACCTTTTATTTGTCGTCTGGCTGCCTCAGTTCTCGACAAATCAAAAATCAAAAAAGTAAAATCAAAGCAATCGTTCGTCTTCTTCGTATTTACTCAATGAAAGTAATTTCGCGGGTCGAACACATAGAAAAAATCATTAATGGTCGAGCAAACGGATATTAAATTATGCAACTTGATATAAGTATATTACAATTGTAGCCACTAAGTAGCGAATACTATGAACGAATAAGATATGAACGATATGAACGAAAATCGCTATATTTTTACGGGGCAAAATTATATAACGAACTTCCCCTAGAACTTACAAAACTCGATAATTACGATAATTTTAAACGACGTCTTCAAGAATATTTTTAACTGTTTTTAACTTTTTGTTTCAATAAAGTTTCCATTTTTGCTTTTTTACCTTTCAATCTATATCCTAATACGCGCTGTGCATCCAGTTTTTAGTTTAGACAGTGAATGTTTCGGGTCGTTTTTCACGGTCAAAATCTTCTTAATCGTGGTCATATAGCGGCAGTTAGACTGCGCAAGACACATTCACGATTAGTATAAGCGGAAACCCTCACAGCGCATTTGATCGTTCAAATGTTTTGATTGTTCGCAAGATAAAGAATCGATAGCGTTGACGTTCGTTTTCCAGCAAGTTTTCATTTGCTAATTTGAAAAGGAGGCAATGAAACATACGAGAGTAAAAAATCTGAAGACAACAAAGTTAGTTGCGAAAGTATTGCACGAAGATTTATTGTTTTATTTATTAATGGTTTTAGGGTAAGTACGCTCTCTTGAACTTTTATTGTTTGTTTTTTTTTTCTAATATAATAGGGTTTCTACATCATTACTTCTCCTTTAGGGAAGACCAATAAAAACAATGAAATTTGAAGAAATGAATTTTAAATCATGACGTTCTGGATTAGTGAAGAACAATATCCTATATTGATATCCAACCTTAGCTTCGTAAAAAGAAAATCACTCGAAGGTATTAATTTGTTTTGACACGTTTACGACTTACGGGTTTGGCTTTTCAAAATAGCAAAATAGCTTCTGTTTACCTTGGATCATGGGTACCATGAACAGTTACAGCCATTTTAATCTTTCTGTTGTTTTCATGTGCGCACAATTTATTTCTAGATCGTATCGTGAAAGGATTTAATATGAGTATTTTTTATGTCTTTCATTGCATTGCATCGAATCGAATCGTACAAAGCGCTTTTCGGAAGATATCTCGAGAACTACATTTTGATGGTCCGCCCAACATTGGTGAACAGGGCTGTGATGTTCGATCCCAGACATCTCGGTAACGGTTACTGTATTTTTCAGATCAGTTGGATGTACTTTTTCAACATCGTTCCATGATTAAAATTTTTGTAGCCATTTTCTGAGACGTTATTATTTTAAAATCAAAACACGTAGAATATTTTACGCAAGATCCAATTTATTTTAGAGAGTGCAAATAACGGATGCACAGCGTATTTTTTATTCTTCCAAGTAAAACGATTTTTTTTGTTCTGCGCTCCAGTGTTGATTGCAAACTTGGAAAAATGTTTTATCTAGGTTTTGTCGGTTTAAGTGGGTCTTTAAAATCAGGGGAACCATCGCATTGCCTCCTAAATTAGACTCGAAGTTATTTGTAAAACATCTCTAAAACCTCTAAGAAAATAAGTGGTATTTTTATGGTCCGCGTTATGACAGCAACACTAATTCACTTTCTGTTTGTCATTTTGTAAATTAATTTTCCGACACCATTTTTGAGACGTCGTTTTCAGAATTAAAATTCGTAAAAATGTTTTACGCGGGTTACTAGTCTATATTCTAATACGCGCTGTGCATCCAGTTTTTAGTTTGGAGAGTGAATGTTTCGGGTCGTTTTCAATGGTCAAAATTTTCTTAATCGTGGTCATATAGCGGCAGTTAGACCGCGCATGACACATTCACGATTAGTATAAGCGGAAACCCTCACAGCGCATTTGATCGTTCAAATGTTTTGATTGTTTGCAAGATCAAGAATCGATAGCGTTGACGTTCGTTTTCCAGCAAGTTTTCAATTGCTATTTTGAAAAAGAGGTAATGAAACATACGAGAGTAAGAAATCTCAAGACAACGACGTTAATAACGAAAGTATTGCACGAAGATTTATTAATGTTTTTAGGGTAAGTACGCTCTTGAACTTTTTTTTTTTTTGTTTAGGGTTGCTGCACCATCACTTCTCCTTTAGGGAAGACCAATAAAAACAATGAAATTTGAAGAAATGAATTTTAAATCATGACGTTCTGGGTTGGCGAAGAACAATATTCTATATTAATATCCAACGTTAGCTTCGTAAAAAGAAAATCACTCGATGGTATTAATTTATTTTGACACGTTTACGACTTACGGGTTTGGCTTTTCAAAATAGCAAAATAGCTTGTGTTTACCTTGGATCATGGGTTCAATATGAGGATTTAATATGAGTATTTTTTATGTGTTTCAGATCTTCCGAGTAAAAAAATGTTTATAATGTGCAGTGTTGACAATGAACAGGTAAAATGCTTTATCTGGAATACCTACAGAGTTTTTAAGTAAAAGGGTGAGGAGTACTTTTTTCCATTTTTGACGTTACATTTTTTAATCGCGAGGAACCATTGCATTGCATATGGAATCGTACAAGGCGCTTTTCGAGAATTACATTTTTGATGGTCTGTGCAGGGCCGTGATGTTTGATCGCCGACATCTCGGTAACGGTTACTTTATTTTTCAAATCGGTTGGATGTACTTTCTCAACATCGTTCCGTGATTAAAATTTTTGTAGCCATTTTTTGAGACGTCATTTTGAAAATCATAGGACGTAAAATATTTTACACAAGATGCAATTTATTTTAGAGAGTGAAAATAGCGGATGCACAGCGCGTATATATATATTATTTTTAAATTACTGAAGTGTAAATATGTATATTTTATTTTTAATTATACATAGTATCCTGTATAAAGATTCAGGAATAATAATAATAATAACAAGATTCGCAAAAATGCGACTATATATTTCCCCAAAGTTGCAAACATTTTATCAATTATTGATAAAAATGTATCATTAAATAATTACAGTATAACTACCATCAACCTGATACTCAGATTGAATTTAATACCACAAAAAAACTTACTTTGTACTTATTATGATATGAAGTTGTTCACGGTCAAATGATAAGGTTTCTCTTAAAAGTTTTTTGATGAGGAGTTAAAAAGTGACTGAGAAGTTACTATGGACACGTAGCTAAAATGCGACTAATATTTCCCCTTAAACAACTGCATATCAACAACCCCATCAATGTGTAAGACAATTTCATCATAACATAATATGTATGATCTTTATTGTTGCAGAAGCTTGACAAGTTTCCTTTATACCATAAAATCACGGTAAACAATGTAATTTGATAGAACACTTGCAGGACCTGTGTTGATAGCAGTATCTTTTACTGAAACGGTTATCCTGTGTAAATATTTAGAAATAATAATAATTTGTAACTCGGATAAAATTATCTTACAACATTATACAATCAAATTTGAAAAATCAAATTTGTATACAGGTTTTCTGTACAAAAGAAGAAAAGAAAATCGTTAAACCTAATTTTGATACCACAGTATACTTTCGGGTAGACATATAAGCAAATAACTATCGAAAGCAATCAAAATCTCTACTAACAAATGTTACGTTTAACATTTTATAAAACTAAATTCAAGTATTCAGAATAAACATCTATGTTAAAAAAAATATGTTCACACTTATTGTTTATTTTGTGGTAAAAATGACCTTCATATATAAATCCCAAATGAAAAAAAAAATTTTGGTAGTGAAAATACATATTCATAACCAAATCACTACATAGCTGAAAGTAGAAGTTCGTGTTCCGGCTTGATTTAATTTACAGACTGTCATTTGTATTGTGTTTTGATTTACGCTCGTTGTTCGTACAGGAAAATTGACAGTATATAAATTTTGCAAAATGAAATATGACATACAGTATCATATCAGTATCATACAGTATCAAAACAGTAAACTATGTTTCTGTTGTATGATTAAATGACTATCCAGGGAAGCACACTCGACCAGATTCTTTCAAGTTATTATGTGTCTCGATCCTGTGTGTTTTAAAATATTATACGTAATTGGTTTTCTGAACTTCTTATTGCATATACGACATCACGTTTTTACTTGCTGTTTTTGTATGTACTTTTTGAATTATCAAACTGATTGAACTGGTTGTTCTCCACATGAAATGGGTTTCCTTTATGGCTGGTACATCGTGCTTTCAGTTCAGTTGGGCTACATTATATATCAGGATGTAAAATAAAAATAAATCTTCCGCCTGGCTATTGATAATGAATTTTCACCTTTGCACTGAAACCACAGCTTCAATGGTTTGCTGTTCGAAGCAAATTAATTACCAATCATCATAAACATAAAAACAAAACATCATTGACCATTGATATATCAATTCTTTCTGGTTTTTACACGTTCATTTCATTCAAAAGTTTTTACAAAGTTTTTTAAGACAACACTGAACTAAAACGATTCATTTCCATCATTTAACGTTTCATCTATTGCATCATTTTAAAAGCTAGCAGAAAAAACCCAAAAATCTTCCACTGCACTACTGACTGAAAAAAATGGCGTGCTGTAGACTAGCCTCTATTCTTATCTAGTTTGGCTAGGCGAAAATTCAATACCGAACCGCGGCTATAAAAGTGAACAGAGAAGAAGGAGAAGGAGAAGGAAAATGCCGATTTTAACATATATTTCGTCCTACGGGGAAATATATAATAATAGCTATTAATAATAGTTTTTAATGGTCTAAGTCACATATTAATTGAGCATTGCAAGAAGATGTTTACTTTCTAATTCAGTAAAATATTCAAAGTTTGCAGTTGGTAAGAAAAACATAACCATGAGCTGAATTTACGTGACCACCTCATCCTAGCCACTTAAACTGAATTTAAAATTATTGAATTATGAATGGACTTTTTGTAGGTTTGTTGCATCTAAAATTATATGTTTGATGCATTTGTAACGCATCTGTGATATTTGCTACTAGTGACCAATGTTTCACAAAGTCAAACAGAAAAACCTTCAAGTTCTGAATTGAGAATTTTGCTTTGCAATTACAAGAAAGTGATTCAATTCCTTTATATGCATTTCTGAAAAGGTTTTGATGTCTCTTACATCATGTTATATGTTTAGATTTCACCTGATCTATAGCTGCTTATAAATTATTTGGTGGCAGCAGAGAGAACCTTGGTTGCTTCCATTACCGATATGAATACGATGTCATAACACGGATATCAATGTATGTGTAGCTATAACTGTTAACTATATCTATTGTTCAACCAAGCTGAGTTAATTGTGTGTATAATTGCTTAAAAATTAGGAGCTATTAAACTTAATAATAATGGACCTTGTTTCATGTCTGACAATTTACAGGAAAGCGTAGGCGGAATTGATTTGAGTTACTAGGCAACTGAACAAATAAACTTCAGATTGAAAATGACATAACGAGGACGACAATTCCTTTGTTTAAAAATTTGAAATAATGACTGGCTTCAAATTTTTCTGTTTGTTAAATAATGGCAAATTCGGTGGTGTAGTGGTTAGTACCTTTGAGTGCGACCGCTGCGACCCGTGTTCGAGTCCAGTTATGTCGTATCTCAATACACCACTCCGATGCGCTTTAAAAGCAGCGTGTCAGCCAATTAGGAGCCATCGACTGACTGCACACTGGCCTTCGAGCAAGTCAGAGCAATGCTATACGTATCTCTGGCGGTAAGTCAACTAATATTTGCAAGTCGGCGATCGGAAGAATCAACCATTACGGATGGAAGCCCAAGGACTAAAAACTCCCAGTTACTTACTTATTTACTTACTTACAACATTTTCTAATCTCTTTTTTTGTATTTACAACCACTCCTTAATTTGGATTCTTGAAACTTTTCTTATTTTTTGCTCCTATTGATACAAACACAGTTCTTTTTGGATCTGTGAATGTTGTGCTGGAAATACTTTCTTTTGTTTGGAGCTAAAATGATTTGTAAATGGCAGAATCTGTTTTTAATGCCTTAGAAGTAGCAAAAAATTAACACTAAACTGAAATAACGTCAGACAGCGAACAACTGTAGCACCAAGACCACGAGACAACATTTAAAATTGAAATGCAGTAACTTTAAAAGCCATTCTGTAACCCTTAATTTGTCCATATTACGAAAGCACAATAAAGATTTAACAAAATATGAACATCCAAAGGTTACACGATCAACAGAAATGTAATTATGTTTTTGTATTCAAATTCACAATACATGCATGATGGTGATCGTTAATGTTACCATAGCTACATAACTAAAAATCTGGCATTGTTTAAATTAGGCAACGTAACTATCTGCATTTTGAAATTTGCGTGAGTACAAGTACATGTTTGAAAATTGCAGCGAATGATGATTGGAATTTATGGATAGATATGCAGATATTTGCAAAGCCAAAGAAATTATAATTAAAACGTGAATGATAGAACATAAAAACAAACACTCACCTGGGAAACAGAACAGAACAAGCAGACACGTTAATGTAAATTCCATTACGTGAAAGTAACAACTATGTCATCATATGTAATACCAACTATTATGCTTGCATTACAGTTACGTTCAATATTGAACTGACTTCCATCTTTAAAAGCTCTTATACAATCAAATAAATTCATGTGACTCAGATGGGCTAATATAAAATGTACCCACGTTGCATCCACAACACTAGTATCAATTACTATACAGAAAGGAAATTTAATATTTCCTTTCAAATTACTTCATCGTAGATTAAGCAATCAACCAAGATATGAAATAAAGCAATCAACCAAGATACGAAATAAAATTTGATATCTTGATGCGTTCATTCATTTGAGATTTGCGTAGGTAATACGTCTAATGGCTTTCCACCAACAATATACGCAGTGGTGATAATTGTTACACCCACAAATGTAATAAGTCCAACAGATGTAGTAACTCTGACAAATGTAGTAACTCCGACAAATGAAGTAAATTGTCTACGACAAATGTGGTAACTCCGACAAATGTAGTAAAAATCAACGAATGTAGTAAACCTACGACAAATGTAGTAAACGCCTTGAAGATTGAAATGAGTCATAATTAGATCAAACACATGAAGGTCTTCACTAGGTAACTTTTCAAGGGCTATCAGGTGGCCATATAATAAAACCCAAAATCACGCATGCGCAGTTAAAAAACTCTTATATGAGCTAAATGAGTCATAATTAGGAAAACACATTAAAGTCTTCCCCAAGTAACTTTTCTAGTGCTATCAGGTAGCTGTGTACTTGTGTCTGGAAATTGCGCATGCACAGTAAGAAACTATTAATACAAACACAATCAGTCATAATTATGCCAAACACATGAACATCTTCGTCAAGTAGCTTTGTAAGGGCTGTCAAGTGTCCAAATAGTAAAGCGCAAGATTGCCCATGCGCAGTAAAAAAGTGCTAATATGAGGTAGATAAGCCATAATTAAGCATAACTCATCAAGGTCTTCATTAGATAATTTTTTAAGTGCCATCCAGTGGCCATGTAATTGAACCCAAGTTCGCGCACGCGTAGTACTGCGTGCAAGTCAAATGAGCCATACTTAGGTGAAATGCTCGAAGGTCTTAACCAAGTAACTTTAAAAGGTTTATGCAGTCAGGCGTTTATCTGCCGTTATTGTGTTATGTAACATTTTAAAGCGAAAAGAAGTTTTTACTATAAGCATATTCCAGTTCTCTGTAACATATACTATCAGGGAAGGACGTTTTCGCTTATACAGTCATTTCGTCAATATTAATTAAAAAATTAATACCAGCAAGAAACTAAGTATTTGTGCTCCTCTCGAGTAGGTGAAGCTGTAAGAATTATTAGAGTACAACTGGTTATTTTTTGACAACGAGACTAAGCCAGGTGGTTATTCTAGATTTGCGCTATAAGATTTTTTTTGTAATGCAATGTGTTCACACTGTTCAAAAGGTACCAATTATGCAAACCTGTTGAAGTAAAAGTAAGGCCACATCTATTTTGATCATTCCTCACGCTCCAACATCCTTCAAATGCATTTGATATTTTTACCGATGGTACTGCATTGTTTGTAGTACAGTAGGGTTCCAAGTATTGGGACTGTTTAGTTCAAAGCAGCAAATCAAGATTTTACAATTTGTAATGATGATCCCTAATTTTTTCGACTGTGCATGCACAAACTTGGGTTCTATTATATGGACACTTGATAGCAGTTGAAAAATTATCTAATGAAGACTTGATAAATTATGCATAATTAAGGCTTCTTTAACTCACATTAGCATTTTCCTAGTGAAGACTTTCATGTGTTTGGGCTAATTATGACTCATTTCAATCTTCAGGGCATTTACTACATTTGACGTAGGTTTTTTTTATAAGCAACACGTTTATAAGCAACACTAGTAAAGTTTCTCGAAAAGTTGAGCAACAGTACTACCAGAATCTTAGATAAAATAGCAACATGGAATTTTGAAATGATGCAGCACAAGTATAGCTAAAGTACATTTCTTAAAATTGTTACATTAGGTTGCTGAACTAGGTTGCAGTATTATGTCCTACACTTTGTACTTTAACAATTAAACGTATAGTTTGTTCACTACATTCATGTACAAACACGGATGAATGCTTCAGTGTTCTAATTTTAATGATCACTATCAAAAATAAGGCTAACCTTTATGTCTGAACTTTTAGAGTTTTCAGGAGGTTGGGCACACACATCGTAGATAATTTATGAATACTAACCATCGTGCGTATAAGTTGCTTTGATGAAAATAAAAGATGAAAATAAAAGAACAATAGGCTTTTGTTGAAATGTGCGTAATACATTCAATGTAACACTTACTTCAAAAGAACAAGGTTTTTGGCACAATGTAGCAATTATGGAAATAATAATCTTTGTTCAACTTTTCTATAAAATCATATGTTCAACTCCCGATTTAAAATATACTATGGTCGCATTTTTTATGCTTTATATTTTTTAATTTATGTGCTAATGAGAAAGCTTATCAGACCAAAACTAACGATTTGGACATGAATGTGGTGAACAGACTATACACAAAGGTTTTCAAGACTGGAAATACATATTTTTTCAATTAATGCTTGGCAACAAATTAAGCAGCATTACTACTAAAAAATTGTCATTTTTTGAGCAACATTACTACTAAGGTCTGACCTTGGTTGCTTATAAAAAAACAGCGTTGATTTTTACTACATTTAGCGTTACTACATTTGTCGTTGATTTTTACTACATTTGTCGGAGTTACTACATTTGTCGAAGTTACTACATTTGTCGTTGATTTTTACTACATTTGTCGGAGTTACTACATTTGTCGTAGAAAATTTACTAAATTTGTCGGAGTTACTACATTTGTCGGTGTAACAACAATGACAAAAATTATTTTTTCCACCAACGCAATAACAGTTAATTTTGTAAGCCCCCAAAATTAGCACAGGTCTATATCGAATGTATGATATTGGTGTTTAGGAAATCATGTGATTTTGTATTCATTACAAACATTAATGACAATTAACCCAAGTTACACATTAATGACGCTATTGACTAATAAGTGGGTTTTTATTACCGTTTTTAATATAATCGACCTTTCCCGAATTTCTGTTTAAACACTGTGATATAGCCTAGCCTCTAAGTTTCGCCTCTTTTTCAAACTCTTAATTACTTCTAATTATTCGACTTGGGATCTGAAAGAACGAGTAACTATTACTTACTGAAAACATTATGAAATTAGAAAGACAATAAAACACATAGAAACGAGGCTAAACATGATAACTAAGCATAAACGCGGCATTTAAACAGAAATTCGGGAAAGGTGTATTTATTAGCACTAAAGCGAGATTAGTGAAAGTATTTCAGTCTTTCAATTGAAAGCCGCACAATTATCTCCTTAATACATGATACAATCACCACAATCCAATGAATCTACAAGGAAATCTTTTTTTTTATTTTTTGTACAATTGGCAGTTTTTAATTATTTTTTTAATTATATATCAATTAACAGAATTGTCTCAATAGAAAAATAAGAAACGAAACTAAAAATATACGTATCTCACAGGGAGTAATTAAAGCATTGCATGCTGGTAGTTATATGACAAATTGTAGAGATAATTGAATAAGGGAGGATCTGCTATTTGTCAAGTGATCTTACGTTCAAATCCCATTTGAAAGATTTGAAATATGAACAAGTAAACTGTTTTCTAGTGATTTGTTTTCAGTACTAATGTTTGTTTTCTATGTTGGTGGAGGGAAATTTTCTACATGTGTTATCCTTGTTATTTTTGAAACACTGTATGTACTTGAAGTAGCCATTAGCAACGTGTGTATACATTTCTTTTCATTCGTTCGTATGTTCTGTACGCTTTTAGAAATATATATCATGGATGGTTGATTTTCAAAAAATTGAAAGAGTCAGGTACGGGAAAGGATTTTTTAATCTTCCACTGCGTCTCATTTTTTTCCTTAAAATTTACAAATCACTGATTTTCCCGGTCATACATTTTTAAACAAGGGATTAACGTGTCAATGTTCTTTATAGCAACGAATTATTAACTATGTCTTTATAGTATGACATTTAAACTCTATCGTAAACGTTATGAACAAAATATGGCGGAATTTCATAGTCATCATTTGCAACTGGAGCATTTGGAATTACATAACTTGGCATTTCAATACTATCTTTGAATTTGGTTTGAGCTCGGCGGTGGATAGTTCGACGAACAAAGACACAAATTAATACCAGTATCGCGGCAATGACTATAGAGCCTCCTGCTGCACCGACATAAGTCATTACATTCGGCGATGATTCTAAAATGTCAACACAAGTAATTGTGTGAAATGATATCTTGTGTCATCACAGTATGAATTAAACACCAAAACATTCGGTGGGCTCAAAGCGACAGAAAATATTTCACAAATAAATCTCAAGTTTGATTTGTGTTGTGGAAAGAAAACATTGTTCTAGAAGCGTAGCATATTTGATATGCAGTGGCGGATCCAGAGGTATGTCGAAATTTGTGTAGAAGAGTGTTAACAATCTAACCATAAAAGAAAAGCGTTCAAATAATCCCATTGGTGATATAAATTGAATTCACGAATTATGTTAATGCTCTCCTACACAAATTTCGACATACCTCTAGATCCGCCACTGATATGGTGAATGAATATTAAGTAAGAAAGCTAATGACAAGTATCAATTAATTGACATACCAGATTTGCAAGGATTTCTTATACACAATTGTGTCATGCTTCCCTCACCAGAACATAATCCACCATTTGAACTCGTGCATGATCGTTTTCTGGTTTGTATTCCACTACCGCAGGTTTTGGAGCAGGTGGAAAAGTCGCTCCACGGTCCCCAAGTTGCATCAACTAAAAGAAATGTTTGTGAAATTAGTTCTTTAATTATTATTGTTGTCGTTGTAGTTGTTTGCAGATCAAAGACTGATGATGAATACATTGTAAAAATTTTGCTGTGTTTCTAAACTGTTTAATTTCCTTGTAATTCATCTGAATTATTTTTGTTTATCACAAAGAGTCACTTGCGTATCAATTGACATATAACTACAAATACCTGTGCAATTTCTTAGAAAGCAAGTTGCATACGTCTCTTTTGAACCTATACAGTCGCTTCCACAGTTCTTAGGTGTGGGGTTGTTACATTTCCTTGTGCGCTTGCTTGTTCCATAACCACAATTTTTTGAGCATGGTTCAGCAGACCATTCACTCCATCCTCCATCAACTACAAAATACAATCAAAAATCATATGACATTTCCTTATTTTTCAAAAACCAGTTTTTCATTTTTCAAAAAAGTATAAAAGTTGAAAGATGTTGAAAAGAGTTTTCTATTTATGTAAAAATTGTTTTGAAATTCGGTATTATCATTTAAAAGAACAGCTTTTAAATTTTTGTTTCCAACATTTTGAAACACACTGTAGGTTATTTCCTGACTTCTTGTTGAATACCGTGTTACTACCTTCTTATCAAGTTTCCTTTCGTTTCTAACTGATTTCCTAATTATATATTTTTTTTACTTAGTAATATTAACGTATCATTTCCATTCTGCTATGAGATAATTAAAAGCAGTTATCGTAATCGTCCTAATGGCCAGGGTCTAAACCAGGCTTTAAAATTGTTTTTTTTTTTGTGAGACATAACATAGTCATTAAACAGAATTTCGGTTAAGGTTTATTATATTTCACCTTTGCATCGACATTTATCACAAGCTTCTCTTTCAACATTAGTTGATTTATATCTTCCATGCCTATCAAGACACACAAATTGTCTGCTACATTGAGTTCTCACACAGGAGTACATTTTTTTATATGGATTTTCGCAGACTCTTTTTCTTTCTTTGTGGCCCGTGCAATCTGCGGCACAAGTTTTTGTAGAAATCCATGACGACCATTCTCCAATTTCTAATAGAAAATAAATTACACATCACAATTCTGCGATTGATTCAGTAAAATCAGCAAGAACATTAAAATAGTGTAAAATGTAGTTAACGGTAAAACTGTTTTATAGTTAAAACAGTTGCAAAATAAAATGTGATTCTTCAGATCTTGGAAGTACACTACTTCTGACGAAAGAATTCGCGAAATTCATTGAATTTATGAGTTAGTTATGTTGACAAATTTCAACACTTCTCAACTGTTTCAACTCATCATTTACCTTACAGATGTAAAATGTTTTTTTGCATCAAAAGAATATCATTAGTTTTCAACGTACTAAAACCATAATGAGAATGTTTCCTAACAAAGTAACATTATGAAAGAAGAACATTTTTTTCTGAATGCATCTAAATTATTATCACTATTTGCAAATTTCATTTCGAAAAAAATATTCGACAGACTATATAACCTTCATTGACTTCACCAAAATAATCTATATCAAATGGTCTGTATTGTAACTGTCTGTGAACTGAATGCGTTCCTTCTTTAATGTTTGTTTTGTATATTCTTTTTAATGTCCAGTCTGTCCAATAAAGTTCGCCATACAGGAACAACAGCCCAAATGGATGAGTGTCAGTCAATTCTGAAATCGTCTTCCGACATGAACCATCGTAGCTAGCCATTTCGATTCTGCAAAAGTATATAATCAATCAGAAAATGAAGAATACAGTGGTGGGCTTTGTAAATTGAGGGATTACTAATAAGAAAATTATAACTTAATTTCAAAAGACCTTTCAGTTGGAGGTAGTTTAAATGCACCTTTTTTCTTTCCGTTTGGAGTAAGATATTTTGTGGAAATTAGATGAAACATAAAAAAATCATGCAGTTATTTGTTTATTTTGCATACAAATGTCTGTGTTCTGAATTGCCTAGTTATTAGGAACGTGAGATTCACAGTTGTATTCCCTCTTTGAATTTTAACCTTTAACATCTTTTAACATATTTTCAGGTTGATATTAAAGTACGTTTCAAATGAACTTGCACAGTTTTCATAAATGCTTGGCAAATTTGAAGGTTATGAGATATTTCAAAACTTCTTTTTGCGCTGTTTCAAGTTTAAAAAGGACTTTTTCATGATATAAAAAATTTGGAAGAATAATGAAAATGGAAGAAGAAAAACGAAGATGAAAAAAAACGAGCTTTTTATAGAAAAGAGCAAAACAGCTCAATTTTTTGTGAGACAAACTTCAATCTTTGATCGTTCAAAAGGGGAAATAATTTTTCAAAAAAGTTTGCCAAATTTGCCAAGCATTTATAAAAACTGTGCAAGTTCATTTGAAACGTACTTTAAATGCATTTAGTACTATCAGTATAAGGTAACTTCAGAGGTGTTCTAATATCTAAACATCTACCTGTCGTGTTTCGCATCAATCCAAAAGATTTTCTCAGATACTCTATCAAGAGCCAACCCATTCGGCCATTGGACTCCCGTATTTATTATCGACAATTGTGTATGATGTTGTAGATCAAAGCGGAAAATTTGATGGGTTCCCCAATCAGATACGAACATGAAACTAAAGATATCAAAAATTTTAGCAAGAAATTATCTTTATAAGGCTTAAATTTAAAAAAAAGGCACGAAATTGGAACTTATCATATCAGTAAAGAATTAGTTTAAAATGAGATTTCCACGAAATAATCAAGATCAAATGCATTCCTACATGAACCATATGAACCTTGTAAACACAGTGGTTACTTCTTTTAAAGTAAATAAAACACCATTTATTTCCGCAAACTACCTGCGACAAAGATCAAGAACAATAGCTCTTGGCAATCTCATTGTGCGAAACAAACTAGGCCGTGGATTTATTTGATCAATGTCCGTGAAAGCGGTTATGTTGCCATATCCAGTTGCATTTCTGTGAACAATCGCTACGTACAATGTTCTTGTTTTGTGAGAGTAAGCCATTCCATCTATTGTCCCATTAACTATATGAAAATAGTTAAAATGAAATAAGATAGTAAAGGTCGGTCCAAACTCACTAGTTATTTTTCACTAATCCTGGTACAATATTTTTCGAATAATAATTATTTAAAAACAAAGGTTTATGGAACGCCAACACTGTCATAACTATCAAGTTCCAACCTAAATCTTCTGAATTACGCGTTCGAATCGCCACAAACACCATTTGATTTACTACAAACTTCATTCGATTCGGCGCAAATATCATTAACTTATCCAAAAACTTCATCGGTTTAGCTAAGAAATTATTTTATTCTCTAGAAAAATCATTTGCTTTGCTGCTAAAAGTGTTTTTTTCGGCACAAACATCATTCGGTTTGGCTCAAACGTCATTCAATTTGCTACAGACTTTATTCGGCTTGGCGCAAATATCATTTGATCCGATAGGAAAACGTCTTTCTATTCAATAGAATCATAATTGGTAATAATTGATCATAGCACTTTTTTATTTTTTTTTAACTAATCATTCGAAAGAAAGGTATTTCATTTGATTGAAACAAAATTTGATGAGATATGAAAATAGCATCACACTCACAAAAACTTACTAGACATGTTGACAATATTTTACCCATAATGCAATACAGCTAAAAAAACCCAGCTGAGTCACATGGCAAAACACAGATAAAAACACAGGCCCCTCAAACCAGTTGTGTCATGGAAAGTGTCTTAGAGAAAATTGGATTAAAGGGGCTACAAGAATAATTTTTAAAAGAGAAAATTACATAATTATTTCATCGAACTAATTGTTCTAATGTCCAGCTTCTCGTCTTATACTAACTTCTTACAAAAAGAATCTGTTAAATAAACTTACATTCGCCTAGAATTCGCTTTTTTAACCCATTTAAAGAAATTTCTCCAACAAGAGACATCCCATTTCCAATTGTGGCATAGAATAAGCGTTTGTTTGGATAATCATGAGCAATCGCATTTACTTGATTATATTTGAAGTTCCCCAAGTAAAGTTTATATGTTCCGTTGTATAAGAATTCAATTTGATCACCATGTGCATAATAAATCATTGGTTTGTATGAACAAGTTTTACCATCTGCTCTCAGTTTCCCCAAAATATTGCAGGAACATCTAAGTATAAACACAAAAACGTTATTATATGATTTAATTGCCAAGTTTCATAATAATTTTCACACACAGCTTAACACATAAAAGGGAAATAGGAATATAAAGTTTCATAGTCATCTTTTTGGCTGTTATGCCCTGTTTGCTTGTTTGCTTCATGCAATAACTGACAACACGCTTTAGATAAAATGACATGAAAAATAATACGCCGTATTTTTGTACAAGTAGCTAATGTATTGAAATTGAATGTATCAGAGACCCGCCACTTAAGAAAAGCTATATATATCCTTTTGATGATTTCGTTTTCTGAAAGTAAGTATAAAAAAAAGAATTAATTAACGAACTAACTAAATTTTTCATTTATTTAGTAAAATAGAAATGAGATTCTAAAATTTATTGCATAAACATACTGAATGTCAAAAGGTAACAATGAAACATAATGAATCCAATATGAATTTACAATGACAGTTTGGAAGAATATTTGCTAGTTCAAGTAATTGTGGCTAAATAAAAAGTGAAATGCTGACCTTGCGACTCCATTTTGTTCTACGCACTTATCATCACAGCCACCATTGTTAATGAAACACTTTGAGAGGATATCTTCAAAAAGAACGATGGCAGATAAAGATACCTTAGAAACATAACAACTGAATCAATTTGAATATTAAATTTAAATATTGATATTTATTTTGTTGATAAAATTGAGAAAGAAGAGAAAGTATTCTTTAAACAATTTTTTTGGAATCATTAAACTTTGATCGGTAAGTCAATTGTTATTTAGTAGGAAAATCATGTCAACAACAAAAAGCCTCATTTCAAATATTTGTTCGGATATTTTTCTCAAGTGTAGCTTAATTTTTTAGTGATGGTCAGCTTGCATATCACAAAATAACCCAATAACACATACCAGGACATT
The DNA here is from genome assembly GCA_027922465.2 of Turritopsis dohrnii. Taxonomy (NCBI): domain Eukaryota; kingdom Metazoa; phylum Cnidaria; class Hydrozoa; order Anthoathecata; family Oceaniidae; genus Turritopsis; species Turritopsis dohrnii. Next base: position 46,984 of record BQMF02000424.1, read on the forward strand.
TTCGCTGAAAACAATCTGTATATGTTTCATTTAAGCCTGCACAGTCTGACCCACAATTTTTCGGTATCGGATTATTGCATTGTCTTGTGCGTTTCATTGTTCCTTTACCACATGTCACGGAACATGGCTGAAGCGACCATGAACTCCAACTTCCATCAACTAAAAAAAACCACACAGTTTTTTATTCGTCTTTATGATTCTTTAATCAATTGTTCTGCACTGTATATCTTCTATTTCTTGTTAAGAAGAGAAATTAATGAATAGTTTCAAGTTTTGCGATCTCCGTTCTTTTAGAACCGACTATTCTTACTACACAGACTGTATTATACTATGGCATTTAGCAGCGAGAGCACAACTCTCTACAGATGTCCTCGAGATGGATTCGAAACCATAACAACCCGAAGTTATCCATTCGTGAGGCTAGGACAAAGAGTTTAACACATTGGTCCAACATTTTTGTAATGTATGTCCAACACGATGGATGAACTCGAAGACACAGAAACATCTCCTGACGTAACCTTAGATACCATTCCACGCTTTCATTTTCACCATAGTATCTACAACTTCATATGAACTAGTTAAGCTGTCGCAATGTAAGGCTACTACATTTCAATATCTTTCAGCTTTCCGTGCATATCAAAAACACAATATGAAACATACCTCTACATTTTATGTAGCACTGACGATGGTTGTTTAACCGAAAAGCTTCTGCTATTTTAAACTTATTGTTTTTAATGCTTACATTATCCAAACATACCTCTACATAGACATTTGTCGCAAGGTTTGTTCTCAATTTCATCTGCTTTATAATTGCCAAATATATCTCGACACAAAAACTTTTTGTTGCATTCATTTTTGAAACAGGTTCCTGTGTAAAGTTTTTTATATGGACTTTCACAGGTGCGTCTTCTTTCTTTTCGTCCTGTACAAGCAGCACTACAAGTTCTGGTCCATACCCAAGACGACCAATCTCCAATATCTGAAAAGAAAAACTTTGCGTAGAATTGATGGCATAAACCGAGAAGTTTTGTCGAACATTCACAATAAACTAAATACATCGGTTATGAAAACGATTAAATAATACATTTAAGGGAACAGAGATAAAACATGTCGAGAAAATTGCCTTAAAAAAAGAAGGGAAAATGCATACATCATTTTAACGATAATTAGGTATTTAACTTACTGTAAGTTGAAACATTGCATTATCTCGCTCTGGGAATTTGGTATTTATTTTTATTTTTATTTGTATAGTGAATATTTATACAGGATTTCGCTGTCAGTATGCATTTAACATTGACTTGAAATGTGATTCTATGTGCACTAACTACTATTATTATTATTATGTATTGTTGGCTGGCTACACACAGTTGCCATTGCATCTGTTTTCCAGGAGTGACCACGACTTAGGTTGGAGGCTCCAAAGTATTTGACACTCTCCTGATTGACACGAACCCACGAATCACTTGCATGTGCTTTTGCATGAAAATCTGAACATACCTTCAACGACTTCACCAAAGAAGTCGATACCTTGTGATTGACTTTTCAAATATCTGTAGACTGAATGTGTGCCTTCTTTGATATTTGTTTCATATATTCTTTTCAATGTTTTATCTGTCCAATAAAGTCGACCCAATAAGAATAACATTGCAAAAGGACGATTATCAGTTAATTGTGAAATCGTTTTTCGGCATGAACCGTCGTAGTTGGCCATTTCAATTCTGCAATGTTAAGGAATGAAAGAAGAACGAGTTAGTTTATGTTTCAAACTGCACCTTTATGTTAGTACTTAGGAGAAGTAAGACTTAAAATGGACTGTTACCTACTGTTACCATTTGACTCATCATTCCAAAAAATCTTCTCTGTAGATTTGTCTAGTGATAACCCATTTGGCCTTTTTAAGCCAGTATTTATTATTGGTAGTTTCTTCTTTTGGAGAAGGTCAAAACGAACAACTTCTTTACTTCCCCAATCAGACACAAATAGATAACTAAATGATTGGAATTCACTCATGGTATTTAAATGAAAATGAGAAAGTGTTCAACATAATCTGAAATCTTACCTGCGGCAGGTATCCATAGTAATAGCTTTTGGATCTTCCATAACAGAATGGATAGTAGCAACCAACGTTGGCTTATGAACATCTTTAATGAAAGCAACCAAGCCCTTTCCATTGGAATTGACTGGATTATACGTAAAATACAACGCGCGCGTGTTCTCGTAATACTGCATGCCATTAATGGTGCCATTAACTGCAAAACAAGTAGGTCTCAAGTAGGCCACACAAAAAGTATGGATACAGATTAAATAAACATGTTACACTTACACCTTCCAATAAATCTTCTGCGCAATCCATTCAATGAAACTTCATAAATGAAAGATCTTTTGGATGCCAGAGTTACGTAAAATAACTTTTTCCTTGAATAATCATGTGCAATTGAATGGACTTGTTCATTTTTGGAATAATGTAAATTGATCTTGTATGTCTCATTATAAACAAACTCCAATTGATGACCATGTGCAAAATATAACATAGGCTTGTATTTACAAGATTTGCCATCTGGTTGTAATTTCCCCAAAAGATTGCAAAAGCATCTAAATGTATTAAATATATTAATACATATATATAAATTATCCCAAACAAAATTCCATGGAAATATTGACGTGCTGCCAGAGCAAAAGGTTCTTGAGGAACTATTGCAAAGAATATTTTCAACCATCTCTTAATATTATTACCAATATGTCTATTATCATTCAACCTGTAATTGAATTTTATATGATAAACGGAAATAATGCTTAGTAAAAGCTGTTTTAGAGTGATTAAATTTCTTTTGTATGGACCGCTAAATAAATCATTTGCTTAAGTTTTTCAAATATGTCTCGTGCGTGAGTATGCGCGTTAGTTGAGTGTCTGAAAAGACCTGAGCTGTTCTCATTTCTTCTTAAACTATGAAGGCAGTCATTTAACGGTTCCTCTTACAAAAAAACTTCATAAAATGGTACTAACTTGCTTAGTATCGAAGGTGATAATATAAACAACTTGAAAAGAGGACGAAAAAAATCCTCAGAAAAAGATGCACATTTATGTTCACATAATATTCAGTATTCAGCGATTACGTCACCTTGTTATTCCATCAACCACTTTACATTGGTCATCACAACCACCATTATTTATTAAACATGTTGGACTAACACCTGCAAATGAAATGTGATCTTGAGCAAATCAAAAGTAGTACTAGCAAGAAAAGTATTTACCAACAGCGGAAAAACTTTTTACTAATCAAGAAATAAAACCTCTATTTCCTCAATGCCAAAACTACGGAAGCCCATTAGGGCCACATTATGATGCATCTTTTTATAGACATTCGATCCCAGGATCGAGCTTCGATCCCAGGATCGAGCTTCGATCCCAGGATCGAGCTTCGATCTCAGGATCGAACTTCGATCCCAAGATCGAGCTTCGATCCCAGGATCGAACTTCGGCACCGTAAATTTAATAGACACGTTAGAAAATAAAGATGGCGTCGAACGAGGAGGTATGTTGCTGAATAATTCTTTCTAGGTCTATCTTTATTCGTTTTTAAGCTGTTTTGGGAACTTATATAATAATTTTGTGGCAGTCCTTTCTCGTTTAAAGATTCAGCCTTTAGTGACTTACTTGTAACTACATATGCTGCCATGTCGTTTTTATAAGGGCACTAACGCCTGGTACCATCTTTACTCTGTCAATTAACAACTGATTTTACGGTACCGATACTATCAAATATTCGATCCCGGGATCGAAGTTCGATCCTAGGATCGAAGCTCGATCCTGAGATCGAAGCTCGATCCTGAGATCGAATGTCTATAAAAAGATACATCATAATGTGGCCCTAATGGGCTTCCGTACAAAACGTACTTATAAGAGAATGATCTAGTGATATAAAATGGCAGATTCGGATATAATGAAAAACTTTGACTTTGAAAAACACGATTAAAAAGTTTATAAAACGAAAGTACTTCACGTTAATTGAATATATTCTACGGTGAGCAAAAAGCTTGAACCGTCTGTAAGTTTTCTTTCCTTCTTTGTCTTAAGACATTAAAACGAGAATTTATCCGCCATTTCAATACCGCATTTCCTCTAATAGAAAATCTCTAATTAGAAAACAGGTCAAACAAGAAATATTCCTTATTTGCCTTCTATCAACAATTCTTTCACGTTTGGATAAATTTTAATTGATGCGTAATTAATTCTGCAGGAAATTGTTGTGTAGTGGGAATATATCTTTTTGCTTAAAACTTTCGTACTGTTTTTAAGTAAAAGAAAACATAGTTGTTAAAAGTCTGCTTTTATCTCATTTATCATTTTGTAATTAACGCCGCCCTCTAATGAATGCAACCCTCTATTAAACGCCCAAAAGTTGGAATTTATTTAGAGGAAATACGGTATGCGAATTAGTTTTTTTTATCGCTATTTTTTGTATGCAATTGAATAGTTTTTTAAGTCAGCAAAATATCTGAAAGAAAAGTAGAAGAATCTTGTACTTGTGCAGTTTTCCAGGAAACATCACGACAAGGCAGCAGCTTAAAATAAGTTTTGAACTGAAGTCTTGTTTTAATTAAAGTAAGGGAATCAAACTCAGCGTCGAAATGAAAGAAACTTATTTTATTCCCACATATTGGATTAACCTTAAATATTTCAAATAATCGAAAATAACACAAATTCAATCAATAATACATTTATATGTTGCACTGAGAACAAAAAAGACGAGTACAAAGTAATTGGGAAGTTGTCAGTACTTCGCAGATAACGATAAAGTCTTACCTGTTGAAAGCAAAATAGCTGCCACAAATAATTGCATAAAGTTCATTTCGTTGAAATATATAGGATAATATCAAGATTTTTAGTCATAAATGAAAATTGCTAAAACAAAGAAAAAATATCAGGAATACAGATGCACCGTATGTCAAATTGACACAATGACAACTAGAAAAATCGCAGAGTAGTAAAGAAACCCGAATGTAGACTAAATATGTACAATAGTAATGATCAACAAACATATCGGTATACATGATTGTGGTCACTTACCTTGCAGCACAACTTGCAGCACAACTAACAATGAACACTACATGACCATGCCTAAATGTAAACATTATGTTTCCTTCTTTCATTTTGCGGTAGATAATGAAGTTGTTATGATTGTAAATGACATTAGCAATTACAAATTTAACAACATTTTAAGTAATGTACCTTTTCCTGGGAACTAACCGCTGGTAAAAACCCTTCCTTAGACTTCCGTATTATTCGAACTAAAATAATTTAGATTCATTAAAAAGTTCATAAACATAATTTTAGACAATCAAGTGAAAACTTTTTAAAAACAACTCACAAACGACTTAAGTCGGCAAATCCGTCTAAGTGAACCATACTGACGTGTCTTTCTTCTACAAACGCATATAGCTTGTGGAAGAATTATATTGTATTATATTGCATTATATTGTATTGAATTGCATTTCTGTCTTTTTTCCACGTAAATCTCCATGAGATATTTTGCGATTGCGACTAACCATTAAAACAGAAGGACCATAAGGAGTTCTCTTGCCATCAAAGCTTTTGCATGCAGCGTGGATCAAATACGAAGAAATGCACATTGTTCCAAATCGGTACATAGGTACCAAGACCATTGTGATATATATTGACGATTTTCAAATGTTATGTGACATATAGCGTTGAGCTGTGACATATAATGGTAAAACAGACGTCACATATGTAGAGGTTTATCGTTGGTGTTGTCAATTGTCTATTCAATCACCTCTGGCGGTGTTGATATTTACGCTTGAACAATTTAAAAAAAATAATGGACAATTACTTCTTCTGTGTTCAGCAGCTATCACATTTACATCATGCGGAATGTGGCGATGATACAGCAGTAGAAACTACCTACAACAGTTGGAAGTTCTTTATTTCGAATTAGTCGTCCAGTATTAAGATATCTCTAAAATTTCTCTCAGGCTAAGTTTTGACTTAATTTCGAAAGTTAAATGTTTCACCTATTTAATAACATTTGATTGTCTTTGGTGCATTGACAAGAAAGGAAATTTAAGACATTCTCGATGTAACAATATTTCTACATATGCTGTCGTCCCTATCTCTGCTTGGGCAGATTTGTAAACCACGAAGGAATAATCGACATCAGGTGGGCAGTCATCAAGTTACTAAGTAGGTTTCCCAGAAATACTCAGGCTAACATGAAATCTATTGAGCAGATTAGCAGAAATCCATGTCAACGCCTGTTCGAGTTGTAGTTTTCAGTTTATTTTTAAAACTTGTTGTAAACAATAAACTCAATAAAATCTGGAATCGAGTAAAGCAAATAGATCATCCTTGATCATGTTGATTTCCTGCACAGCAGCAGAACAAAGTAAACAAAGTATAACGAAAGGAAAACACAGTATTACGACGTTTCGCTGGCCACAGCCAGCATTTACAAGTAAATATTTTTTACAATTTCAGTCTATATATACTAAAAAAACACGCCTTGATGTGTCAATAATAAATATCAGAAATAACCATATAAGGTGATAAAGCAAATACAGAGTATTCAACTGTAAAGAAATAATGGTATAGAAGTTAAATTACGATTTAAAACAGGACAGTCCCGAGAGATTAAAAGACTCTCCAAGTCAAGATCATCCTTGACTTAGAGACAGATGAAATAGTGCTAAACAGATGGAATGTCAAAGATGATTATATTTCCATTAATAAATAAATATCATTCACTGATCAACAGAATAATTTATTGCTAATGATATTACGATCCCTATCAATGTTGTACAGCCACTAGAAGGCATTTTACTAGCGTAGTAGATTGAGGATAATAAATACATCTAACAGGGACGCCGCTCTGATATAGTGAGTGGTACGGTGGAGATTAAATCGAGCTGGGGGTTTGGGTGCTCTGAACCCCCCAAAAATTTTTTTGCTCTATTCAAGCATTTGAATTAGCTTAAAATTAGTCCAAAAACAGAATTTTTTGTATTCTACATGACACGGCGAAACACTCCACCGAATACGGCCGCGGATAACACCGTATACGAATAAACCATCATGGCAGAAATTTGTTCGTATATACGGTGTTATCAGCGGCCCGTATTCGAACTCTTTTCACGCCGTGTGAATTATTTGTTCAATGCAGACAAATAGGCCCCCTTTCTTTGAAACATTTACAAATTTAGGGAAAAATGAAATTCAAGTGTATAAAGAAAGTTTGCAGGTTGAATCTTTCCTGAAATGTGATTACATATACGAGGTTAAAGAAATACAATAAACACAAGAATTGATAGCATACGATTATGGAACGGAAGTTAGTTTGGAAAACAGAAAAGAACCATGCGGCTGAAAAATTGCATTGAAAAACAATCTTTTAATAACAAAAATAACAATTATAAATAAATGTAATTACTTACAATGTTTCCCTTTTCAATTCCAAAATGAACTTGTTTATTGTTGTAGTACTCGGATTAAAAGATCAAGAACCATGACACGCAGATCAAATCAAAAAGAGTAATCAAACAGATAACCTTTTACTTATCATAATATTAATGCAATGGAATGCGCTCGTTCCAATCATAACGTTCGAAAATATTGCGTGTTAAGGTTCGAAAATGATAATAGTTTTCCATTTGCACTCTCCACCCTAAAAAAAACTACCAATGTGTTTTGTTTGCTGTTATTATATGATTTTTATGCGAAAGGACTCGATAGGGTACCAAACGTACCCGTTACATTAGAAATATTCTTAAAATCTAAAAATATCAAAAAAAATTTTTTTTTGCTTGGAAAAAATCAGGTACGGTGAAAACCGCACCAACCGTACCTAGAGCGTCGCCCCTGTCTAACTATGTTTGAATCCAGTCATTTTTTGAAGGTTCTTTTTAATACTTCACTCCTAAATTCATACCCAAGGATGTTAACTTCGATTTCAAAGTGACGTTGACAACATATGAGTTTGCTGAGAAATTGAGTATTGACGTTTGTTTTTGCTTTGATTTTTTTCGCACCATTTTGAAACAATAGTTAATTTGATCTGTATCACTATTTCATTATGCTTGCTGGTTTAGGTTTAGAATTTAGACTCGCACTTTACGTTTGGCATGGTCATAACCTCGTACAAGAACATTGGCTAAAAGTCAAAGGAATCTTTGCGCCATTATCTCATGGGTGGAATTTCAGGTTCGGTATTGAAGTCAGTTTTACTGGAAAAATACAAGTCCTCACTGTTTAGCACGACATAGTCTTTGTTGTTTATTGTTAGCGATGCTACCACGATTTGCTTCGGAAATTATAACCCATGAGTTCAATTATCTTCAGGAGTTATAACTCTGATGTCCTAATTGACTTTAGGACACCCGTGGTGGAGTAAAGTATTTAAAAAACCCGCGATTTCTTCTCCTCCTTCTACTTACTCCAAGTTATGAACGATTTCGTGCAACGTTTGACATTGTTTCCAAATTTGGACTTCAAGTCCACCAATTTTCACAAAAATTTTCAAAAGGCACAATTGAAAGGGACTGCATTCGAATTTGACAATTATTTAGCCAGGTTTGACTAAGATTGGGCAATTTAGATTAAATTTGGACCAGTTCTTCAATTTTTGCCCGGATCACATTTGAAAGGTGCTGATTTCGAATTTGGCAATGATTTTGTCAGATTTGACCAAAATTGGACAATTTGGGCCAAATGTACACCAAATTACGGAAGTTCACCAATGTTCATAAAAATTTGCACAAAGCACAATTGAAAAATGTTGATTTCGTGTTTGACAGTCATTCAGAATTGGGAAATTCAGGCCAAATTTTAAAAGTTCTTAATTTTCATAAAATTTTGCAAGGATCATGTTTGAAAGGTGCTGATTTCGAATTTGACAGTCACTTTCTTAGATTTGACCACATTTGGGCAATTTGGGCCAACATTTGACCAAACCTTGAAAGGAAACTTCTCCAAGCGGCTTCTCGTTTATGTTACAAATCATCTTTACACTGGCTGGTTGCTTTCCTAGCACAATTTCGGGGACATTAAGGTCATCAAAACGTGCATTGATGAGGAAGCAATACCTTTCCATAAAAGTTTTTCGGATACTTTCAAATTCCCTACAGTTCTTTTAATTTAGTTCAACCCTCAGTTTAGCGCAGTTTTGCGCAGTTTAATAGCGAAGTGTGAATCATGAAAATAAATCAAAAGTCTTTGATTTAACGTGGGTTGTTTTATTTTAACGTGGATTTTCGGAATTACTTTTTGAATTTTAGTAAAAATACAGCAGGCTTGTCCGAGATTTTTGCAAAACCCAATTAGAAGATTCCCTGGTTCGCTTTTAATAAATCTTATTTTCGTAATCGAGGAAAGTTACGCATGCGTAATCTATAGCGCTTGCTTGAATACAGTGTTCCCGCCCAATTTTGAACACAAGTCAATTCTTTTCGCACGGTTCAAACGGTTCAAACGGTTCAAAGTTGAAGAAAAAATGTCTGGGGCAAATATTTCAAGAGGTCACAAAAGACGTAGAGAATCCAGATCCAGACTCTCTATCGAGTATAAAGAAATATTTTAACAATGAAATTTGAAGATATTCATAAGAAGTTTGAAAAAGATAATCATCAACTGGAGGTTCAAAAAGGAAACTGAACACTTTAAAGGAGACTCAACGTCAAAAATACAACTTTGGCTTAAATTGTTCCTTATGTATATTTAAATAAAGGCTTATTTATAAAATTTTATGAATTACCATATTTTGCCTTTAATACTTTAAGGTCAGAAAGTTTCGCGGGAAAAAAGTTTCGCGGATGGCCTATTTTTCGATATTTCGCGGGAAGAAACTTTCGCGGATGGCCTATTTTTGATATTTCGCGGGAAAAACTTTCGCGGAGAGAGAAGAATCAACACAAATTTTTGATTTATATATCCATTTTTTTCATTTTTTAATCAATTTCTACAAGTTCAGGGATCTTTTTTTTCTGCTTGCCGTTTGTCCTGTGAGACGTTTCGTTATTTCTAGCGACAGGATTAAAAAAAATACGGATGTCCTTGGTTTTGACTTCTTTCTTTTTCGTTAATTACTCAGCCGATCTTAAAAGATCGAGATGAGTATTGAAATCAGCGTTTTTCATTATTCTTCATTATTCTTCATTAAATTTTGCCGTTTTCGGAAAGTCCGTTCGGATTTCGGATTGTTTGTTTATTCAGAATAGTTAATGACAGACCCAAAATTTATGCTAAATATAATACAAAAAGGCCACTTTCAGTATTAACTCATGAAAATATTAACTTTTTTACACTCTTGAAATACTTTTAGAAGTTATTTTAGCTGTTTTATGTTGAAAAGTTTCCAATTCAATCTTTAAAATCTTTATTATCTAGTCTGTAAAATATGCACACAGAGAACGTGAAACGTTTTCGCTTTTGTTTTGAGGAAGTTGTAAAAGTAGCTTTGTAGAGTCTTTGAAGAAGAATTTTAAGACTTCTTTCCTGTCTTTATCAACTATTGCCATGGAAATATTACCATGAAAACATTACTTGTAGGCAATGTTTATGTTTAGTTGACCCTGGGAAAAGTTCTTGAAAAAGAAGATGAAGGATTGATAATAAACAAAACTGTGCTGTGCAAAAACTTTCAATATCACAACAGAAATGTATGTACATTACTGGTGAATACGTCTTATCAATAAATCCATAAAACAGCTCATTTCATTTAATAAATATTACACTAAAAGTTGAAGATATTGAAAAAAGTAAGCAAGTGAAATTGTCATTGAAAGCACAAAATTACTTCACTTGTGACTTAATGGACCCAAACTGTCTTCATTCCGATATAATAACTGAAAGTATAAACATCATGCGCAAGATATTGGTGAACGATTATGTTTAATAAAACTGTTTTTCTGGCTCCGTAATGTCACAGTGAATTGAAAAGTTCTTGAGATTAACGTTTAATAAATTAAAGAAGGGAGTAATTTGGTGAATTCCAGACCGTATCAAATTATTAGTCACTGTATAATGCTCGATCAAGTTACCACTGTGTGGGACTGATTAGTGTTAAATTCACATTGGAATTTTTTCTACTGCAAACCACTCGATGCAGGCACAATGATTATGTTTAGGATATACTCAATGTCAGGAATGATAATTGGAATCAAACCAATATACATACACATACTTTGAAGATTTGGAGTGTAACATGCTAGGACAGAATATAACATGTTTGAAAAGAACATTGTAATACGGATCCTAACAAAATTTTTTTTGTCTTTTCGTGCACGATTGCTTTTTCTACAAACTCCATGAAAAGATTCAAATGATAATATGCAGTCAGTGGCGGATCTAGAGGGCAGGCGCAACTTGTGGAGAAGCGCATTAACATAATTTGTCACTTCGGTTTATATTACCAATGGAATTGTTTGAATGTTTTTCTTTTATGTTTGAATTGTTAACACTCTCTTGCACAAGTTACGACTTATCTTAAGGGGATTTTTTTTGCGTCGATTAACTTTATAAATCCACGCAAAACGTCAAGACATGAACGATTCGGAAAAAAAATACACGTGCCTCGCAAAAATAAGTCCACGCAAAAGTAAATCCCCTTAAGGTACTTCTTGATCCGCCACTGGAAGGTTTAGTAGAAATAGATTTTCATATTGCATGTTATGTTGATTGAAATTATATACAATATAATTTTTATATTGTCATGTAGTAAAATCTTTGAAATGCCCATTTCAAAGATTACATGCCCATTTTCTCCTGCTCCTACTAATCCAAGTTGTGAACAATTTCATGTAACGTTTACTTAAATATGTTTCGCATTTCTGGCAAAATTTGAAAGGTTTGCACAAAGAGCAATTGGAAGGTCCTGATGTTAAATCTGGCAGTCACTCTTGCAGATTTGACAAGGTCTTCAGTTTTTAAGCAAGTTTGACCTACTCGTTTGATTGTAATAGATTTAATAGTGTTGAAGTCAATACAATTGTGAAAGTCTTCCATCCACATAATTTTACATAATTTATGTTAGATATACTTCTGCAATTTATTTAGTCTTCCTCACTTCGTACTAGCCTCTTACTATAAGTGTCATCTCAATGTAACATGAGCACAATTTAATCGCAATAATAATTGTTATATCGGCTGAGTTACCGCCCTTTAGGGCTGTTTTATTTTTCTTTATTGGGGATGAGGCTGATGATAACGGCGAATCAGACGAAGAAGATATTTGGATCGCAACATTTTTGAACAAATAAATAAATGACTTTGAAGATGAAAAAGATTTATAGACATATAATTGTTTAGTTATTTCGTTGTTGGTCTGTTCCTTTTTGAATACTTACCTTGTTAGTATTATTTACGATTAGTAGACAAGTAAATAAAAACTTGATAAAACTCATCAATACTTCGTTATTTACTATTTGTAAAAAATTAAAAATCAAAACAAAAATATAATTTTTATTGAAAAATTTCGCGGGAAAAAACTTTCGCGGTTGACGCATTCTGAAACATTTCGCGGGAAAAAACTTTCGAGAAAAGGCCAAAAACCGCGAAACCGCGAAACTTTCTTCCCGCGAAACTTTCTGACCTTAAAGTAAAGGATTTAAAAAAATTCATTGTGACGTCACAGTTGCTCTAGAATTTCTTCATATTTAGATTTCTGCGAAAGCAAGAAAGCTATTAAAACCGGCTTTGGTTCTTCGTTTTTTTCTTACTGTCCAAACCTAACGGTTTTTTGAAAATTCATGTGTGCGTTTACATGAAACCAAAACGTCGTGCAACGCATGTCACCCAGCGAAGAAACCCTTTTAGATTTACAAGTTTCTTTGGTCAATATTAAATGGATTTTTAAGAGCATATACATATTTTAAGATGAAAACAAAATCTATAGAAGAAACTTCGATTTTTTTTGAACTGTGATCATTCTTTTCTAAAGAAGATTTCAACATTTTGTAAACAGAAGAGTAAAAAGGTATATATACATTTGTTGTTTGTTTTTAGTGAAAACACAAAACACCTTCGTTTGTTTCATGTATGGGCTGTTATTCTTTTTAAGCTGTGGATACTGAAGCTCAGCTTGGAGTCCTCCTCAGCTCCAACATAAAAAATGTGGGTCTAGTGATGCTTTAATGTATATAATGTTTTAATGTTTGATGATAATTTTTTAATGTTTTAATGTTTGATTTGTTTTTAAGTTATATATATTGTCAATGTCCTTTATTACAAATGGCTTTCCTAATTACAGTAGCGAATTCAAACATCTTCCAATTGCCTGTAAACCCAATACACAGCAAATTATGTAACAACCCAAAACTTTCCTTTCAGTTATATAAATATGTGTGTGTGGTTACTTAGAAGTTTAGAGCATGCATAGGTATATATAAGTTTTCTAAATGATCAAAATCTTTGTTTTATTTTTGTGCTTGCAATATTGGGAATTACGTTTGTAATTAAGGAGACTGATAGTACATATCAAATGTTTAAATTTTATGATTTGCGTACGTAGTCACTGTGTGACATCTGAAAATATCAATATAAACATAAGCTGATTTTATACTCCCAAAAGAGGGGATGTTTTATGTCATTCAGATGTTATTAAGTTTATCGGTGGTGTATACGTATATGCAATGAAGTTTCGCATAGTGTCAATTACAGTTTGCAATGCCTTTGGGTGCATATGAATGTAATCAGAAATGTAATGTTATGTTGTAAAAATCATTCAACCTTTCTTAAACTTCCTACAGATTTCTTTTAAACTGATCATGAATTTCAACTTTGATGAAGAATGTAAGTGCATGCCATATTGTTAATCAAACTGAAATAGAAATTTCTGATATGACTTTAACTATATTATGTATGTTGATTTTAGTCGATATAAATGTATTTTGCATGACCAAAATTTATATGTTCTTGGAAAAATGTTTTGAGTTTATGAGTTATGATCATACTCATTAAGATATCTGAAAGGATCCATGTATTTTTTATATTATTTTGTATCAACAAATATGTTGTTCAGTTTATTGGCAGTTACATACATTATAATAAAGTTTCGCATTGTGTCAATTATGCCTTCAAAATGTTCTGAGAAGCACGTAATTAGGAATGTAATATATTGTAGAAATTATTCAACCATTCAATGATTCAAAATCATTCAAGTTTCAAGAATGCTATTATAGTATTTCATTTTTTTATATTTTCAGTTTCCAACTGATTTTGCAGAAATCTTTCTGCCCGTAAGGGCATCTTGTTTTATTTATTTTATTTAACAAATATTTTAACAGGATAGTCTCTGAGTAATAAATACTGCTACCATGTGGGTCCTGTTCTTTAAATTATTACAATAATGACAAAAAAATATAAAAAATACTAATAATAAAAATATCTACGTGAAATTTAAATAAATAGTTAGAGCCACTTTAGTGTTTGAATTAGAAGATGAATACGCTTCAGCCACTAATAAGTAGATATCAAGCTACCTAAAAAAAAATAAAACAAACTCTTAGTTGAAAATGGCAAAGAGTAGAGGATAATACAGTAACTAAATATTTAAAACTAAAATGACATATTATGTGCGCATAAATACCATGAGACCTATATTAAAAGATGATTATTAACCCTAGTTATAAACGTGCTAAAATTGCTATCCTCCCTAATTTCGACAGGGAGATTATTTTAAATCTTAGCTCCGGAATATTGGAAAGATTTTCTGAAAAATTCTAGTTTCATCACAGGAATTTCTTGTCGTTCTAGTACGATCTCTCAGCGAAAAACGATTTCTGAAAACATCCGAGGCTTTTCCATCCATGCACTTTTGTACCACAATTTCGTTTGAAGATATTCTTAAGACACAGACTGTTCTCCCAATATTGTATTTCTACGTCTTTCCAGTGACTCGAATTTTTCATCTTGTGATTTTGTAGTTATGAGATGCCAATTACTATAATACGTTATTACTGGTATAACCATGGCAGTGTAGATCTTCTTTACAGCATATTTAGTTAAGAATGGTTTCATTTTTGTAATCATTTTCTTTGATGCATTTTTGGATTTTCTTTGAAAGTCATCGTTTAATGTTGTCGTAGGATCTAACTCCTTTCCTAGGTACGTGTAGCTATCTCTGAGTTGAGTTGATCGTCTCACCACGATGTCGAATTTCTATTCTCTTCCCTTTCAGTCTCTGAGCCGTTCCAAAAAGCATCGACTCTGTTTTCCCCTTTTTCATATTAAGAATTAGTTCATTTTGATAGCAAAAATCTGATATCATATCCATGTCTTGGTTAATACTACTGCTAATGATATCAACTTCTTTATCGGAAAAGTAAAGGACGGTGTCAATAATTTTAAATGAAAATTTCTTCTCAAGATTACTCTTGAGAAAGCTGAAATGAAAGTTTTGATGGCAATTTAACGTGTGGTTAACGTGTAGCTATAATGTGTCCCAGAGAAATATACCTTGGAGATTCAATTTTTGAAATATTGACCACCTGATTCGGTTTTGGTACCATTAGAAAGATAACTTTATCAGCTGTTTAAAACTATACACTTCGAGGGATAAAGATAAGGGGTAAAAAAAATATAAGCGTTTTTCTTAAGTACATCAGAAAAAAAAAACAGTTTTATGATCAATTATCACTTTTTTAACGATGTAAATCTTCATTGTGCTGGGCCATGATTCTATTGAAATATCAACGAAACAAATTAAGTGAAGGTGATGAATGTGAAAACGAACTTAACTCAAGTTGTCTGTACTATAATTTCAATAGATAGAAACATAATCTTGATCGTAGTTCCTATGCTTTTTTAGAAATTTAGAAATCTGGACACTTTTAGAAATTTTCAGAACAGGAGAAACCAGGTCAAATAAGAAGAAAAATCGCAAAGATCTTTTTTGAATGTGCAAGTCTCCGAATACATTTACCAGATCTTTTTAGCCTTTTTAAAAGGAACTTAAGAAAAGTTAAAAAAGACTACAGTAAATTGTTTAATAATGGTTTTGTGTTCGATATAGAAAAATGAATAAAGAGAGCAAACTTTGTTCTTCTTGCTCTATTTATATGATTTGCAAAATCTACAGTTGGATATCTAAGTGCAACTGTGACGTCATATTTATGAGTTTTGATTGAAGTTCAAACTTTGATAGCTAATGAAAGAATTGTGTAAAATAAAGTCACCTACAATTAAGAATCGATTTATTTAACAAAGGCCATTACATAATTTAGACGTTAACTCTCCTTTAAAGGAAAGAATAAACTTTGTAAATGAACCTCCTTAATCTTAACTTTCTATAAATCGATTTGTCAGTCCCTTCGATAATCGAAATAGAGAGAGAGTTTATTGTATGTAAACAATTCTACTTTTCAATGGGCGTAATTTATGTCGTCGATTTTATGGCAACACACGCACTCCTTATCTGTTGCCATTTCCTTGCAACTTCTGAAAAGGCACTAACTTTCTCGGGCTTGAGAAGAGCACCTCAATATGAAATCATCAGATTCCTCTTCGTAATCTTCATCCAATGATTCACTTATGGATTCGTTCATACTGCAAACTTATCACTTTCCATGATTATTAACTGAACAAATAACGTTTCTATTTCTACTCATGAAATAGTTTTTATAAAGCGAACTTTTTGTAAAATTGCGATGAAACAAACGAAGAAAGTCAGGAGATATCTATGTATTTTCAGTTTAAATTTTCTAACCAAGTCTCTACGTCATACGCATAATTTGCATATCAATTTGTTTACCCAGTTTTTTTTGCGTATCAGATGTTCAACATATATGTTAAAAAATTTGTGTTATAGACAACATAAAGAAAATTTTAAATACATTTTCGATGATATCTCGTTAGACTATAAAATTTCTGAAATTTTAATTTTTTAGCGGACACTACTTTAAGACCTTTTGTTGTTTTAGTAGAACAAGCAAATATCGATGGATTGCACAAAATAGTGTGGAATGAAAGTGAGGCCTTGGATGGATTTGAAAAAACGGGCCTGCTTCAAAAAGAAGCGATCTTCGGCCTTGATTTTAATTTAGTCTTTGATCTGCATATTTGTATGAGTACTGGTAAACTACGATGTCATCATGATGCCAACAAGACAAGATTTTTCCAAAGAGACCAAATGTCATCTCCAATTTTTAAAAAGTCTCTCCAATTTAATTACTTAATATTAAGAAATACGACCGCGTGTTGCTATTATTCATTCGCTTCTAGTACGCTGTTGAGTGCAGACGTGTTTTGAAAGCGCGCCAAAACTAGGCGTCAACTTTCTCTAACATTGAACCAGTTTTAACTTTTTCTCTTGCGAAAATTATTCTACGTACATCAATAATATATATCTACGTATTATAAATGGTTGTTACAACAAGAAGCACAACAAATATATCTCAAGATCCTGATCATGAACATTCTACAGATATTCCAGATGCTGTTACTTCTGATATTCAATCGAACATTGTTGAACCTCCTCCAGATGATGCTTGTTCTCAACACAGTCGTGCTTCACCAGATAACAGTGATCATGCTGATGATGTGTTTCATGATTCAAAAGCCATCCTGGAAGTAGAAGATGACCTTCCTGAATTAGTCACACTAGAAATACTATATTACCAAATAAAGCTCTACAGGTCAGAATTCTTTAAAAAATTAGATCACGTCAAAGAAGACATCTTTATTCAAGTGCAGAATGAAAATCGCTCGCTTCACACTCAAATTGACGAACTTAAACTAAACCTTGCAGAGAAAGAAAACACTATAAAATCTTTACAAGCTGATGTCGAGGAAATCAGAAAGTCTCTTTCCAACGTAGTCACGCGTGAAGAGTTTGTTGGTGTCGAGAGAAACGTTATTGACATACAGCAATATACCCGTCGTAATACCTGAAGAAAAAACTGACCTTGAAAACTGTGTGGTTGATATAGCAGCTGCTGTTGGTGTCCAGATCAAGCCTGATGATATTCAAGCGTGTCATCGACTTAAAAAGAGCCGAAATCACCGCGGTCCAAAGAAAGTCATTGCCACGTTCGTTAACCGCAAGATATCAGAGTCACTCATTAAATCAAGCAAACGATTTAAAAGTCGCGATGTTTTTGAAAAAGCTGGTTTACGTGAGCAAATATACATCAACAAGAGCCTCTGTAATTACAATAAATTCCTTTGGGGCAAAGCTAAGGCTCTCAAGTGGAAAAATGTCATTTCAAAGTTTTGGTGCTTCAATGGAACTATCAGTGTGCTCATTAATGAAAATGACGATCCAATTAAAATCCGTCACATCAATGACCTGATCGATTTATTCCCTGATGATGACCTATGGTCATCCTAAATTAGTTTTTAAAAGAACTCGTGTTTTTCTTTATCAAAATTTATTTAATTTCTAATCATGTGGTTTTGGCTCTAGCGTATTCATAAGCGAATGAGTAGAGAAAGTGGAATTTGCTTTAAATGTGAGAAAAAGGTGAAGAGTGGTAAGTCACATTTTTGTTCTATTTGCAAGCGAACTTCTCATGCTAAGTGTGGCACTGGTACTGACTTAAAATCTGCATCCAACGTTTGGCTCTGTAAAATATGCAGCAATGAAGTTCTACCTTTTGGTGAAAATAACGAAAAAAATAGTTTTGGTAATGATTTGGGTTATTTGAAATCTTATTTTAAATATCTTAGTTCTATCTCGGACAAATTTTCTAATTTTGATTTTGACGATGACGACGGCATTGATTATATTGACGATGTTGCTAAAATTAATTGTAAATATTATAGCCCTGAAGACTTTTTATCTATTCCTTCTAAATCTAAATCTTTATCTCTTTTCCATTTGAATGTCGCTTCTCTCGGAAAGCATTTTTGTGAACTTAAATCTCTTTTTTCGCGTCTTGATCATTCTTTTGATATCATTGGCATCAGTGAAACTAAAATTCAATCATCTCCTCCTTCAAACATTTTGTTCGAAGAAAACTACAAATTTTTTCATACACCTGCTGTTACATCTCATGGGGGGACTGCTCTGTATATATCTCGGTATTTCACCAGTGAAGCACGGGAAGAGCTTTCCAAATCTTTCTGTTCGGATAACGGACATCTTGAAGCTGTGTTTGCTGAAGTAGTTTTCAAAAACAAAAAAACTCGTGGTTGGCTGTATCTATAAACATCCATCTATGGATGTAGATCTTTTTAATGACCAGTGCCTCTCATCTCTATTGAAGTCCGTTGACAAGGAAAACAAATCTTTAATTTTACTGGGTGATTTTAAAATTGATCTTTTGACTTGTGACTCTGCAATCTCGCATTCTAATTTTCTAGATCTTCTCGGTGCCTATCAAATACTTCCGTCGATTACTCTCCCAACTCGAATCACGGAGACTTCTACCACTCTTATCGATAACATCTTAATTCCTCCTACTGATTCTACTCTTGTCTCTGGTAATCTTACCGTGTCTATCTCAGATCATCTTCCTCAATTTCTGTTTTTTTGACATCAAGCCAGAGGCTAAGCCTAATCAACCTTTGGGATTTCGTCGCAATTGGTCAAAATTCAACCACGAACAATTTAAAACCCAATTTGAACGTTTAAATTGGAATAAAATTTTAAAAATCGAGGAAGGTGATGTAAATTCTTCTTTCGATTCTTTTTTAGATCATACTACATCTTTATTCAACGACCATGTTCCTTTGGTAAAAATCACTCGTTGTGAATCGAATCTTTTTGATAAACCTTGGATAACCAAAGGTCTTCTTGTATCGATGAAAGTTAGGGACAATCTTTTTCGTGACTACCTTTCTGCTTCTTCTCCTGATATCAAATCTTTTCTACGTTCTAGGTATAAGTTTTATCGTAATCGCATTGTTTCTTTGCTTCGTCTCAGTAAAAAACTTCACTATTCTCACTATTTTCTATCCAACTCTACTAATCTCCGGAAAATTTGGATAGCCGTTCGTGAAATAATCTCGTCTAAATCTGTTAAGTCAGATTCTTCTATCTCTCTAATACTCAATAATTCGATTACTTCGGATCCTGCAAAGGTTTCTGAAGCTTTTAATGATTTCTTCTCCTCCATTGCTGACAAAATTCGCTCGAAAACTCCTTTCACCCGACACCATTTCTCCAATTGGCTCAAAAACCGAAACGCTAACTCTTTCTTTACTTCCCCTACTTCTCCACTTGAGGTTTCAGAAATTCTTCTTTCCCTGGACGAATACAAAGCTTCTGGTCCTCACAGTTTACCTCTTCCTGTCATTTCAGCAGTGACAGACCATCCCCCTGTTATTCTTTTTGATGTCATGATCCTTTCTTCTTCTACTGGGGTCTTTCCTATTAAGCTCAAGGAGGCTCTTGTTATTCCTGTCTATAAAAACAAAGGCTCGCCATTAGAGGTTGGAAATTTTAGACCAATATCTCTTTTGTCTAATATCGATAAGATTTTTCAAAAACTAATGCATAAACGTCTTATCAAATTTCTTGAGAACTCAAAGATTATCTATCCTTCTCAGGTCGGTTTCCGCTCGAAACATTCGACTGTATCTGCCCTTTGTGTGGAAAAAATTTACAAGGCGGTCGATGGTGGTAAGTTTGGCTGTGCTGTTTTTATAGATCTCCAAAAAGCCTTTGATACCGTTGATCATGATATTTTGCTTTCTAAACTTGATTTTTATGGTATTCGAGGAATTCCTCTTGATTGGTTTCGCTCTTTTCTTTCCAATCGCACACAATCTGTCTCAGTATCCGGCTTTAAATCTAAACTCAGACGTATTCTTCACGGTCTTCCACAAGGATCTGTGCTCGGACCTCCTCTTTTCCTCCTTTATGTTAATGACCTTGCATCTGCTATTTCTTATTCCGATGTTAATCTTTTCGCTGATGACACCATGTTATTTCAAAGTGACCATTCTTTGAAGTCAATGACAAAAAAAATCAACATTGATTTGAAATTACTCACAAACTGGCTGAATGCCAACAAGATTGCTTTAAACCGCAGCAAAACAGAACTTTTAATTTTCAAGCCTAAACGAAAGGTTAGTGACTATGAAATTAAAATTAAAATTAATGGTCACAGGTTGATTCAAAGTAAATTTGTAAAATACCTTGGTGTTTATATCGACGATGACCTCAGTTGGAAATATCATATAAACTTTGTTTGTAGTAAACTCAAGCGTGCTAACGGTGCTCTGAGTAAACTTCGTCATTTTCTGTCTAAAAAAATCCTGTTATCTCTTTACTTTTCTTTATTTTATTCTCATCTTTCATATAGTGCTCAAATCTGGGGTCAACGTAATAATATCCACAGTAATCGTATTCTTACTCTTCAAAAACAATCTTTGCGAATCATGTCTTTTTCTGATTTTCGTGCTCCTTCTTCACCTCTTTTTCTTCGATATAAAATCTTGTCATTTTTCGATTTCGTCAAATTCTTAAACATACTTTTTGTATTTAAGTTCTTTAACAACTAGTTACCCTCTGCTCTCTCCACTACATTTAATTTGCTTTTCTTTTTATTTTCTTTCTTTTTCTTTTCTTTTTCTTACATTTTCAAATATAATTTTCACTTTCTTTTTGATGGTTTTTTTTTTATGTTTTTATATTAATTTTTGTCAATTACGATAAATGTTTTCTATCTTTGTACCAGTTTATAGGGGACCACCTCCTTTGTTTAGATTAACTCTATGATTGTGGTCTCCCGTCGAGTTATAAACAAATAAATAAATAAAATCGTAAAAAAATCGTATTACAATGGGTAATATATATATAAACGACATAGAAAGAACAAAAGAATACAAAAGAATAAAAGGATAAAAGAATAAAGTAGTAACACCCCAATAAAATTCCGTAAGAAAGTTTAAGCTATCCTCTGAGCATGATTCAGTTGGATATAATTCTTCAATTCACCAAAAATTAAGAGTAAATTGTAAAATAATTGTTACCTTCGACAGGTATCTAATGCAATTGCTCTTGGTTTCTGCATGATGGAGAATAGAACGGGTTTTAAAGGAGGATTATCAACATCTGGAATAATACTGACGTTCCCATACTGTTTCGATGAAACAACTGCAAGATACAATGCTTTTGTATTTTGATTATATGCCGTTCCATCTACGGTGCCATTGACTATAAAAACAAAAAATAACTAGCATGTAGCTTTAGCTAAAAATGCCCCCGCGCTCAAGCATTCCAATTTGTACACACAGCAAGCTATACATTGCAAGCTATACAACGGAAACAAAAACAAAGAAAAACTTTGTTACTTTTTGTTATGTCTTAGTCCTATGTAACACTGATGCTAATTTATACCTTTCAAAAAGTGTAATTAAGGCTTAACAAGTAATATCAGAAAGTATTGGCTACAAACAAAAGAAATGTGTGAACTGAAACCTTGGATACGTATTTTATAATCAAAATAAGATAAACATTTGTTAAAGAAATTCTGTAAGAACCAAAAGAAAGAAAAAAAACTTTAAAAAAAAAAAAAAATTAAAGCAAAAAATCCATTAGAAAACTGCGTTTCAAACTTTGATTCGAAACAAGAAATAGCCAAAGTTTACATAAAAAACAAGAAAAAAATATAAGAAGGTTTTATTGATCATGATCACACCAGGTTTGGAGGACAGAAAAAAGAAGGAAAACACGAAGAACGACAATTCTACATTTGTAGGCTTTCTTGCATACACAGATATCCAATTAAAATCTTTTAAAGGCAAGATCCGCCAAAAATCAGTGCATTGAATAAAATTTATCGAATGAAAGATTTAGATTGGTAGAACGAAACTTCACCTCTGTGAATAACGAAACATGTAAGCTGGAAAGAACGTAAAACTGGAAAAT
Source organism: Turritopsis dohrnii (assembly GCA_027922465.2). NCBI lineage: Eukaryota > Metazoa > Cnidaria > Hydrozoa > Anthoathecata > Oceaniidae > Turritopsis > Turritopsis dohrnii. Next base: position 69,804 of record BQMF02000424.1, read on the forward strand.
CCAAACGTAAGTAGTAACTGAAATAAGTAACTGAAATATGAAACTTAAATAAAGTCAATAAAAGTATCGAAGTTGTGGCTGTTATTCTTGCCAGTATGATTTCTGTTCATGCGTCTCGCATTACCAATGTATTTTCTGTGCCACCACAAAAGCCCTTGCAGCTAGTAGGGAGAAGGATTGCTATGTACGCACATGCAATTTGGGAGATCTGAACGACTCAATATTTGATGTATCACATGACTTGCCTTCAAAAGAAAAAAAAATTTTTTGGTACTGCAAGTTTTTAACAATGACCCATGCTGAAGATGAGCAATTTTTTTTTCCAAAATGTTTGTTCCAAAAATTTTCCAAACAGAAAGTTAGGAAAAGTCACAAAGTTTCAGAATGATACCCCTAACATTAATTGACGTGCACTTCCAACCTCAAAAATGCATCAAAACAAATGAACAATTTTTGTTGGAAGAAATTGAATTCTACAAGAATGAACTGAAAAGAAAGCAAGAAATTATCAAAAACTTATTCTTATTGCTAAATAAACACGATAGAATTATAAACCGTGACGAGTGCAAATTCTCTTCACAGACTCAAAAGTTAACAGTTAAAAGCAACATAACTACACAAACGTTAGAAGTAATAACAACACAATAAGTCCATCGTCGAAAGCCATAGAAGCTATTAATACGTCAATAGAAACATCAATCCATGAAGAAACTGTTGTAAAGGATCAGTTATCGGTTGTAAGAGAGATTAACAAACAGAAGTATTATTGGCGAAGTCTAAAGAGACAGCGTCGTTAAAGAAACGATTAGAAAACCTTGAAAATTATAACATCGATAAGGCACAAGGCTTTGGCAATAATGTTAATACTAATATAAATTTCGTTTCTGATTCCAATGTTGAATCCGAGGTTGAATCCAATGTGAAATCCGATGTGGGCTGCGAAAATTATAGAGATGACCATTCAACACAAAACTCCTCGCGTTACTTTTATCCTCGGTGATAGCATGATAAAGGATGTGAAAGGTATGAATATAATGGATAAGTTGACAAATAGCCATCAAATCACGGTACGATCTTTTTCTGGTGCGAAAACAAAATGTATGAACGAATACATCAAACCTAAATTGAAACAAAGCCCAGGTGTCGTCATCATTTACACCGGCACAAATGACTTAAACTCTGAGAAAAGTCCAGGTGATATAACAGACTCTTGGTAGTTGTATGAATATTGATGATATAGTAAATCATGAAGATTTCCAACAAAAATTTATTACTGTACTAGACAAGCACACTCCAATGAAAACCAAGTTTGTCCGGGCCAATAACCAGCCCCATGTCTCTAAGGTTCTCAGGAAAGCAATTATGAGACGCTCACGTTTTAAGAAAGCTGCAAACAGTTATGGTAATACTGATGACTTAAAAGCTTATAAGAGACAGAGAAACTTGGTTGTTATCATAAACAGACGAGATAAAAAAGTTTTATTTGCTGACTTCAGCAAAAGAACATTGAAAAAAGATTTCTCGAAAACCGTGAAACCGTTTTTCAGTGAAAAAGCCGTGGTCGGAAAAGAAAGTATTGTTTTGGTAGACGAGGGCAAAATGTTCAAAAGCGAAGTTGCAAATGTATTTAAAGGGGAACTAAACTAAAAAAATCACAAGTTCATTTTTTTTTGCACTATTTGATACAGCCTTGAAAATGCTGAAAGTTAGTTGTTGAATTTTCAAAAAATCATTTTTTGTTCTTGAGATATTGCCGTTTAAAGGTTTTTTCCAAAACATGATCTCCACGGCAACGTGACATCACAACGTTCAAAAAGATGCTGATGCAAATAACTCAGAATGTTTTAATGATATATTGCTAGAATATTGCATGTAGAGTGCTAAGTAACTGTAGTTTTAAAAAAAGCAAAGAAATTTATTGCCATTGCTACTCCGGCTCGTTTCCAGGTCTCTATTACTTTTTGCTGGCAGAGCTATATATCAGCATCCAACACTGTTACTATGGCGAATTTCGCTTTAACTTACGTCCAGTTGAAAACTGTTCCATTTTCTAAAATTTCGTATCCCTTATCTGAGCAGATCCCCATTTATAGGTTTGTCAGTAAAAAAATAGAAGAGACCTGGAAACAAGCCAGGGTAACTATGGCAACAATTATTTTTAGTGATTTGATATCTATAGGTGTTTTCCACTACACATAGTGTATCACTAATATTTCTTCAGTTATTTACATATTTGATTGTCAGCAATTTCTGTTTGAACATTATGATGTCACGTTGCCATGGAAATCAAGTTTTGAGCAAAAACTTTAAATGGCAATATCTCGAGAACGAAAAATGATTTTTTATATATTTCCCCATAGGGCGAAATATATGTTAAAACCGGCAGTTTCCTTCTTCATCATCATCTTCTCCGTTCACTTTTATAGCCGCGGTTCAGAATGCAATTTTCGCCTAGCCGCCAAAGTAGATAAGAATAGAGGCTAGTCTACAGTCAAGTCGTACGCCATGTTTTTTCGGCAAATACTTCAGGTAAGACTGCACGAAAAGGATCCGACAGGGACATAAGTGGCGAAACCACGACAGTAACAGAGTATGCGCAAAACAGATCCGACATGTGTCGGAATACACAAAACAGACCCGACATATGTCGAACAGCACATAACAGATCCGACAACAGATATTGTCACAGTTGCATGAAAAGTTTTGGTGGGCGAGGTGGCGATATCATAAAACTACGTAACTGGTTTGCATTTTTGGTGGCGAGGTGGCGAGATATCATAAAACTGTGTAAACGGCTTGAAATTTTGGTGGCGAGGTGGCGAGATATTATAAAACTATGTAACTGGCTTGAAATTTTGGTGGCGAGGTGGCGATATCATAAAACTGTGTAACTGGCTTGAATTTTTGGTGGCGAGGTGGCGAGATATCATAAAACTATGTAAACGGCTTGAAATTTTGGTGGCGAGGTGGCGATATCATAAAACTATGTAACTGGCTTGAATTTTTGGTGGCGAGGTGGCAAGATGGAAAAATGATAGAAATGGCTTGAATTTTTGGTGGCGAGGTGGCGAGATATCATAAAATTATGTAAACGGCTTGAAATTTTGGTGGCGAGGTGGCGATATCATAAAACTACGTAACTGGTTTGCATTTTTGGTGGCGAGGTGGCCAGATATCATAAAACTGTGTAAATGGCTTGAATTTTTGGTGGCGAGGTGGCAAGATGGAAAAATGATAGAAAAGGCTTGAATTTTTGGTGGCGAGGTGGCCAGATATCACAAAACTATGTAAACGGCTTGAAATTTTGGTGGCGAGGTGGCGAGATGGAAAAATGATAAAAATGGCTTAAATTTTTGGTGGCGAGGTGGCGAGATATCATAAAACTATGTAAATGGCTTGGATTTTGGTGGCGAGGTGGCGAGATATAAAACTATATAAATGGCTTGAAATTTTGATGGCGAGGTGGCGAGATCAAAAAGTAATGAAAACTGCTTGAAGTTTTGGTTGCGAAGCGAAATCGTTCGTTCTATCGAAGGAAAAGCGGTGACTGTGTTAGGAAAAAGACATTGATCAATTGTTAACAAACGCTAGAATATTCTCAAATGATAAATCAGGCATACAAACGTTCATATATTAACAGTTTAATCAAAACAAAAGCTTATAAAAGTTGTTTCATAGAATTTGGTTTCTATGAACATTGTTATGATTTAAAAATCATGAAATCATGATAACACAACTATACATAACTAACTGCGAAGTATCCTACACGAATTTATTCTGTCGCCTTTTTCACTTGAAGCAATTTCATTAAAATCTGAAGATGCATTTTCGAAACAAAAATTTAACATATTTAATAAAGTCCTTCTAAGTTGTTTAATTTTCCTTTTATCTGTTGTTTCGTTTTCTTTCCAATAACGCCATCAACATCTTGTATCATGTTATATAACATCTCTAAACGCTCCAGAATGAAATCATCTGTGACAGGTTCTATTGGGTGCAAATGTTTCACAACGTCTATAGCAACTAATAATGTCACGCTTTCCCTTAACGACCACGTTCCACGACTTTCAATAAATGGCGCATATCTCCTTACGCGATGATACGAAACGTCGTGTCTTCTTTTCCTGCTGGGTGATGATGTTTTTTCATAATTAACCTCTCTGGCTCCAAATACATTACCACACTTTATGCAGTGGCAATCATTTGAACAGCCCTGTCCTGATTTGAAGCACGGACAACGTGTCCTTCGATTTTCGTCATTGCATGTTGTTCCAACATCGTCTGTGTTTCTCTTGTTCCAACCACAGCGACAAGTATGAAATGTTACAGAACCTGCAAAGTGCAAAAATGCAATAATCACATTATTCTGTATAGCCTTGTAGTGGATAACATTGCAAACGGTATGACTTAAAAAAAACTAAGACAACCCCAATACTTAATCCCCTTTCCTCAAAATATAAGGATTTTCTTTTAACTTTTTTATTGAAAAAAAAAAACTGGTTAGGGTTACATTGATAATCTGCTCACCTTGGTTTGATTCTCTATCCAAGATGTGATTTTGACAATGCTTTAAGGAACACCTGCAAGTTGGTTGACAATTGGTACCTTGAACTACGCAAGGACACCTTGACTGCCTGTTGGTCTTGTCGCAGCATTTCCCACCATGTTTTCCACAACAACACTTCACTAAGGTTTCTCGTGCTCCTAAAATAATATTCATTCAGTTAAAATCTTCTTGATATACCATTTCATGTGAATTTTAACAAAAACATAACTTACCTAATTCATACTCCACTGTTGAGTGAAATTTCGATTGCTGAACATGTAAGCCAAAGAACAAAATGGCAGCCTTGATTTCAGATGGAAAGTGCAAATTAAATGCCATTTCATGGGAAGATAGCAACAAAACCATAGGCCTTTTCAACACCTCTGCTGCAATGGCAAGAATAACTTTTGTTGACAACAATATATCTTTCTCTGGATTGTAAAAATGAATACAGCAATCACCACCGGGTATTAATTTGCTAAATTTCCAAACATTCTTTTCCAGAGTTGATTTCATCTCCTCATAAAGTTTTTCTTTTTCTTCACTCAAAAACAATTTTAATCCTGCGAACAAACATTCAAATACATTGTCAAAGGATTGACTGATCTTTCGTCTAAACGCCAACAGGTTGCTAGGCAGGAAATCATGATCACCAGGCATAGAATATTCCTTTCGGGATTCAGCCAACAATTGGAAGCCATCATAATTTCGGTGGTAACAGGCATTCTCTAGCATTTTGATAGCATTAAACATTGAATTCGCAATACTTCCCAACTTTGTAACAACTTCATTTCTCTCTTTAGCAGGTTGAGTGTTACTAAAAATGATGTTGTAGTTTTCTTTAGATGTTAGTGGTGAATGTTTTTCAACAATGGGTTGTGCAACAATAGAAATCTTTGAATTACACTGATGTCGGTCAGCCTCTAACTTTTTATTGTAATGATCGAACAATACTGCTAAAACTGCTTCAGCTAAATCTAGAGCGATGACATTAGCCCCACGCAAAACATATCGATTCAAGAGTTGATGTAACCATTCATTTGATTCTGTGCCATGTCCCGGACCAATTCCTGATAAGCAGCCAAGTGATATATGTTTCTTTAATTTTTCTATTTCACCCAAAATCAACTTTTTATGTCTGGCATCAACACCATCTAAGTACAATTTGTTACTATTAAGAAACATCTCGAGGTTTTTCAAGATTAATTCAGCAGCAGGTGTTGGCATTGTTCTTACAGTGTCCCTGTCATCACTTTCACGGAATATTAAGCCAAATTCTTTCATAAACTTTAGTGCATCAGGTTTGGTCTTACTTGGTACTTCCTTAGTTACACGCTGAACGGCATGAAAAACATCTAATTTAACAGTACAGTTGGGAAAATGGCCTTTATAAAAGTTTCTTTCGCCACAGCAGTTGTCAACTAACACCATGTTAACATCAGAAACATTATCCTGCTTTGACAACTCAGTTATGATATCTGTTACTTCTTCATGGGATGATGAAGAGCACAGCTTCCATTTTAAAATATGTTTTTGTTCTCCCAAAACTATGAAAAGTTTTCCAAATTGAAATAAAAATTTTTCATCATCCTCACGGTGAAAACCTATTGACTTTCCAGATTTGAAGGTATGATCAGAGCTTAGGATGGTACCAGCACTCACTTTTAGCATCTCTTCACTAAAAAAGTGCTCTTTACTTTTAAAATCTGTCAGAAAGATATTAATCACCTTCTCAACACTAGGGAATGCAAACATTTGGTCAGTATGAAAAAGTTTCTGTGTGCGGCAAATTGTTGATCTTCTGTCAAATTCAAATTTATGTAAAGAAGCAATACTTTCTGCTATTTGGCTAAAATTAGTTCCATGGACTACTTGTTCCCTAATATAAGCAATGATGTTCTTAGACCATACAGAATCATGATGCTTTACATATGGAAAGCATGCTCTAATGTTATCAGTCAATTGATCCATTATGATTTGATCAGATGATAACACTCGATGGCTGGTGGACTTCGTTGAACAGATGTAGTACCTTTGCACTAACAATACATTACCAAACAGGTCATAAATCAACCTCGGATTTTTATTGCTGCTTTCTTTCAGCAAGTCATCAGTCCACATACCAGGTTTAAACTTTTTGTTGTGCAATGTGCAATTCAAATCAACTTGATACGTTGTGAGTGGACACCAAATAAATATCTTTGGCATGAAAATATCAAGGTGGAATTATGCACTGCTGGTACTTGCAATCACTTGACAATTGAAAATCATGCAGAACTTGCTTCAGATACAGATCACATGCACTATCTAAAATCATTATTATTGTTTCACCTAAAAATAAAGTCACACTATTTTAATAACAGTAATATAAGCAGCTGCTATATACAAAGAACAATGTACAGACAAGAAGCCAAGTAGCTATCACATGGCAGTAAAATACTTCTGGCATTATCAAAAGTTTCCTTAAATAATCACTGCAGACATGTTCATTCTCAAAAAATGTTGACACACGGTGGTTTTAAACTCTGTATCGACTAATTTTCAGAATTAAAAAATCAATACCTTTATTTTGACATTAACAGGACCAGGGGTCCCAGTGCTGGGAAAAAGAACAAAAAATAACCCCACAGTTTGGCAATTGTCAATCAGGACAGCTTAATCTGATGAACAGCCTGTCAACCAGACAGCTGCTGTAGTACAAGACCTTCTTAATCTATCACAAACTGTCAACCTTTCATTTCATTTATTCATTTATGTATTTATTTTGCCAGTAAACAGTAGATATTTTTATACAAAAAATACACTATGGCTAGGAGACTCTCACAATAGTCAAAGCTAAACGGAGGTGAGGGCCACCTAATATAGAACATAACTATAATAATAATGACAAACAAAAGGATAATAAAATAAAATAAAAAATAAATAAAAAAAAAAGGGGCACAACATTTATCCGCTTTAGAGTAGAAAATGAAGGAGCTGTAGTATTGATCTAAAAGAAAGTAGGTCACTGACGATTTCAGATCCGACACAGTCATTTCGGGAAGTAAAACATTTGGATACCGTTGCCGGAAAAGATTCCAGACTTTAATTGCCTGATAACTGAGGGAGCTGGAGCCATACTTAGTAGTCCTCATTTTCGGAAGCTCTAGTAAACCCAAATTTTGACCACGAGTGGGATAAGAATGATTCAACTTTCTGAATCTGAAAGTATTATAAAGGTCAGAAGGAAATTTAGAGTTCAAATGCTGGTGAATGAAAAGAATATTGAGCAATTTAACAAGATCAAAAATATTTAAGATTTTGAGATTTGAAAACAAAGAAGAAGTTGGAGAACGAGGAGGCGAAAAGGAGATAAGCCTACCCTTATCAAAATACAGTATACATCATGTATACTTTTTCTATACTTTAAGTATACTACAAAGTATAATAGGAGTATGGAAGAAAGTATACACGATGTATACTTTCGATGTACTTCAAATATACTTTAGGAGCATACTTGAAGTAGCATGTATTTTGGACATTTTCATGTATACATAAAGCATACTTCATTGAGAATATATACTTCATGTATACTTCTTTAATTGAAAACTCAGATTGAAAACTCAGATGTAGAAATGATGTATGTATACTTTTGCTGAAGTATACTTTGGGTGAAGTATGTAAGAAGTTTAGTGACATGAAGTAACTCAGAAGCATCAAAATCAATGCTGTGAATGATAAAAATTGTTAATTTCAAAAATACCTTATTTAAAAATGCAATTTTTAAACAGATTTTAACATTTTTTTAAGATTTTTGAAAATTTTCATTTTACTTGGGAATCCCCTACTCCATAACATGCTCAAACCCTGGTTGAAATCCTGGCTAGGATCCTGACTACAGGATTCCTAATAGGATCCTATGTAGGATCCTATGTAAGGTCTTATAGGATCCTACAGGATCCTATAAGATCCTGCACAGGATCCTGTAAGATCTTACATAGAATCTCCGTTTTCCGAGAGTTGATTTGAAGTGTTTTGATACAGTATGGACTTTGAGTGGAGAAAGATCTAACTTTTACAAAGTTGTATTTAAAGAATCTTTCGGAATTTCGAAATTTTTGTTAAGTGGCAGTGGCAGTAAGTGTCTTGGTAAATCGAGTTATCATCATCACTTTCACTACATTCAATCACTGTATTAAACTCCATTTTATTGCTTCTACAGAATGGACACAATTTCATAGCACAACTGTAAAACCTTTAGCACATTATAAACTTAACCACACTGATGGTAACTTCTGGAAGACTATCTAAATTACAGTTATAATTATTATAGAAAATTCAAGTTCAAATTTCAACATACCTCTAGATCCGCCACTGTCTATGTAAAAACTATTTCTCCTTGTCTTTGTCAACAAGTGACTAGGACTATCATTAGCAATTCCAACTGTGCATGAAGATGTCATCATGTAATCAGAGCAAATTAATCTAACAGTTTACACAAACTTTTTCATAAAACACTTATATTGTAAACTCTATTATAAATCTGTATAAAATTCTATACTATTCTTTTTAATTAACTAGGGAATTAATTCCTGGGAGTATTCTAATTTTAGAATTCTTATTCATGTGAAATTGATACACATGGGATTTGAAGTTCCAATATAAAAAAACACTGTTATAATAAAGACAGTCATAAAATTATTAATAATATCAGATAGTTTTTAAGTCACTTTCATCAACTTTAGAAATACTAGAATTGTCTTTTAAAGATTTCTCCTTACTTTTTTCTTAAAGCCTGCACAGTATATTCCTAAGCATTCATTTGTAGCATTTCTTTATTAATAAGACATACTTCTAATGTACTTCAAACTTGAATTTTATTTTAGCGTGATTTTCTGTTTTTTAAAAGAACAAAATAATGTACTTCCAATGTACTTCAATATGCTTTTTTAATGTTCTGCTCTTCTGAAGTATAAAATCAGTATACTTCATTTATACTTCAAGAAAGAAGTATAAATGAAGTATGAATATCAAGTTATACTTCTTCTGTACTTCCATCTCAGAAGTATAGAATAAGTATATTTCAAACCTACTTCTTCAGTTAAAAGTAGAAATGAAGTATGCTTTATGTGTACATAAAGTATACTTATGGTACTTCAATTTTGATAAGGGATAACGGCACACTTTTGGAGTATGAGTATCCTGCGAGAAATGCTGTTTGGATACAGCCCCCAGAGTTGACAAGCATACCTCAAGTGTGAGCCAAAAAGTGCATGATAAATATTCATTAAAATAGGTTGAGGTACATAATGAAATAGGTTGAGGTACATAATGACAGCTTCTAAACTAACTCATGATCTACTGTGATAACTGTCCAATTAGACAGCAAACTACGATGCACCCAATTTAAACAAAAGAAAAAGAAAATTCTATAAAATTCGTCGCAAACAAGACGCCAAGGGTGAGGCAGGAAATTCGAATCTTTGCAAAACGTGACTAGCGACAATAATGGTGATAAACTCGGAACGCTGTGAAACGAGAACAAACAAGTGAGACATGTGGAGCAAAGTGAATATAAACCAGATTGTCATACACCACCTGAAAACTACAGACAAGGAGACACGAAAGCCCTGCCCCGGTTAACTATCGTTAAGTAAACTTAACACTACACTCTCATTCTTTATTAGAATATCTACATCAATATTTGCCTATTTTACAAAATACTATATAACCTTAAGACAAGAATATAAAGAGACATGATAAAATAAAAATCATCAAAAAAATTTATCATAAAAGTCTTAAAACAAATTGCATAACTCAAAATACGTTGTACATGTTCAAGTTCCAGTATATTGCAAAACTTTAAATATAAATGCAAAAAACAAGTGATAGGCCATAAGTTGTTCTTTCATTCAGAAGGCATAAACAAATCATGTCCACCTTTCAAAAAAAGTAAGTCCTACAGAATTATAATGAAAGCGAATCATTTCGAACAAAAGTCCACCACCCAATCATTAACGCGAATATTAATTATCTTCATAAAATGAGACAAATAAGAAAACAGTTTTTTTTAAGGTAATCAAGTTTCATCACTCTTTTCTTTTTCCTCAGGAAATATAGTTTTACTGCATGAAAGTTTTTGCCGGTCACAAGATTGAAAACCCTAAAAAGAAAAGAATATATGTGGTAAAATCACAAGCATTATAAGAATTTCTAAAAAAGATTTTAAGTGAATGATCATAGCAAGAAGGAATGAATAACTTATTAGGTTCACTATAATGTTATTGTACCTGTCTGAAGGCTCTTCGACAATTAGGAGATAGAGTCATAAAAGCATTCTTTGAAGCAGGTGATAAGCACTGAAAAATATAAATAAAACACAATGAATTTAGAATAATGAAGTTAGAAAAAATTTTTATATTTAGCAATACCATGTTTGTTGGAAAATAAATTTCACCTGGATTTTATATTGGTTCTAAGAGAAAGTTAATGAACTTATAAATTTCTCCACGCATCACACATCACTACTACTGCTGTGTCTGCAACTTATTTCAATTAATGTAAGATTCCAAATAAAAACAATGTTACAGACTGACCATGCGTATCAACATAATCAGTAATGAACACATACATTTTCAAAAGCATTCTTTTCTGTACTTGAGTTCGAAGGTAAGTTCAACTTTTCTAAAAAAAATAGAAACTGTTAGTGTTAATAACAAACATACATATAAACAATCAAACGTTTCAGGGCAAATTCTGATATAACTATAGTTCGGAATACAAATGCATGATATTATGAAAGAAATAACACCAAAATCACCTTTGACAGCATCGTTTACTGATTTGTATAAATTAACAGCATGTTGTGTGAGGTCTTCCAACACTTCCTCACTTAAATCAACCTTACTGGAGGATAGTTGGCTTTCATTTTCAGAATACTAATCGTTGAAAAAATCTCTACGTGGTTTTTTACGCGCAACACTATGAAGGACTTGATTAAATACATCACTCTCTCAGAATTTGTTTATTATTTTTTACAAAATAATTTTTTTTTCAGAATTTTTTTGTTTTTGCCGAAAATAGACAGATAATATATGGTTCTAGGACAATCCCCCCCCCCCCTGGAAAATTGCCCCCCCCCCCCCCCCCCCCCCCCCCGCCCCCACGTAAGTAGCCCTAACTCTAACCCTAGCCCTTACCCTAACCCTAAGTTGGATGGGAGGCAATTTTCCGGGGGGGTCATCCGGGGGGCAATTTTCCAGGGGGGGGGGGGGGGGGGGGGGGGATTGTCCTGACACCATAATGTATGACCCTTTCACAAAAGTTAGTTTCAACAAAAATTCGAAACGAATTCTTTAAATTTTGTTTCCTTATTTTTATTGTTACTTTATTTGTTTTCTTGTGATTGGTCGTAGATTAGCAACACCCATCCATAGCAGAAGGTTGATGTAATAGTTTTCCACATGTTTCTTTTGTTCTCTATTTAAGGTGGATGCAATTGTTTCATACGTCAGATGTCTTTATTCCATTTTGATATTGAATAAACCTTTGTGTAAATTACGTCATTACAAACATTGCTTCGGACAGAACAGGAAAATTTTCAGTTGTTAATTTCCACACCTTTTTACAGAATGGAAAATTTTCTTTTAAATTTTAAAGTTTGACTCTGCAAAATATACTAAGTACAACAACAAAGTGGTAAATGTGGGACTTTGTTCAGAGGAATATTTTAGCCAACAAAAGAAGAAAAAAATGGAGTGGAAAGAAAAAGGCGAATTTCATCTTTTGGTCAAAGAAAAGTTGTTGCCAGATTATGAGTTTTTTTCCAGTTCTTTCGAATGATCTCGAAACAATTTTCGAAAAAAAATTCACCACAAATAAATAGCATGTTTTTTGTTAATAATTTTTATTCTGTTTTTCTGTGTAGCACTTTGATCGACTCACAATCTGAAGAGTTTTTTCTACACACTGTGATTTTTAAAAAATGTAAACAAAAAGCTGTAAATAACGCATTTGATTGGCTCCTTAAAATTCATCACCTGTTTTCCGTCAGGAAAGAACAGAAAAAGTTGAACTCGATTCTACTTCCATTCGGAATGGAACGGAAAGGAAAATTTTCTGTTCACGTGGTGTTTGCGCATGCTCAGTTGCTTTTCCTTTCCTGTCCAAGCAGTTGAAGAAGTTTTAGTTTGTTCAAATATTGCTTCTTCATGTATGGTGTATAGCGAATCTTTTGAATTCCGGAAAACGAAACAGAAAATGTTAAGTGAAAGATTATTTCAAAGAACGTGACCATGGAGCATTTGACTTTTCAAGAATTGAGATTAACGATCTATATCTTCACCTTTTTTTAAAGCTTCAATAATTTTACCGTTAGCGTCGACACGCGCATTTTTCTTCATGTACAATTGTTACTTTCTTGAGGGAATTTGTCCTAAACCCGTTGCATTAACCTTTGTGCAACACGTGTTCGATGATTTAATGTCGGTATTCTTTGAACTTTGCTAAACTATTCGGAATAAAATCAAATGATTTGATTTTATTCGAAGCTAAATTAAACTATTTTTTTGCTTCTTTTAATAATTTTTGAATAGTTTACGATACAATACACGGTAAATTATTTCGTAAACTATTCTATTTTAAGTAACTTTATGGAATAGTTTAGCGATTAATTTATCGTCTAACAGGGCCTTAAGGTAGTTAATCATGACCCCCACCCATCAAAAGAAGTCATTGCAGTGCATATCTTTAACTATATAAACCCTATAAACAAAAATTTAATGACAAAATAAGTTATCATGTACCATATGATATAGTCGAACGTACGATGGCCCTGAAGGCTCATATGCACGCACAAAAAAATGTGCTACGCGTAGAATTTTTTGGCCTACGCATAGAATATTTTGGCCTACGCATAGATTTTTTTGGGCTACGCATAGCTTTTTTGTGTTACGCATAAGTTTTTTCTCTACGCAGATATTGTTGTGCTACACAGTTATTTTTTACATTGTTACACAAATACTTTTTTCATGTTTGTGTTTTTTGTTTGTTAGCGCAAAAAAATCAACAACCTATATCTGGTCCTTAATTTATGCTATTTAGTGTGTAACGTTACATGGTGCAAAAAGCAAAAAAGCGCGCAAGAATTGATGAGGAACGACGTACAGCGTTAAATTACTTGCTCGTTCTTCAATCTACATCATCTCCAATAACACTAGAGTCGTTAGTAACTTTGTATTTTGGCCAAGGTTATACAAACGTAGAAATCATCTTCTTTCTAGCTGTCCAACACAACCATGTAATCAGCTTGTCAACATTAAAAAGGATTTTAACTAGGCTTGGTCTTAGGAGGAGATTTCAAAAAGATGAAGAAAATAGAGAAGAGATAACTAACATAATCAAAAAAGAAGTTTTTGAAGGTAGTGGTAGTTCACTTGGTAAGCATGTGATCCACCATCATTATGCACATGGATGAGAATGCACGAAATTGTCAACAATAATTGTCAACAATTAGCGGGATTCGGAAGAATCATGTTTCGTTTACACGAAACTATTTTTCTATAGATTTGTAGGGAATTGTATGCAGCTTAATAGAGTTGTTCGTGAATTTTTCCCTACAAAGTCATTAGAAACTTCACATCAACGCTTGAAATAAGCGTGTAAAGTAATGATGTTTCTTTTGATACAACAAAAGGCTTTAAATCTCTGAAGTACCGTTTTAGTAGAACAGTTTCAAAAGAATTCTCACAAGTAATTGATTTTTTTCGTGTAACAGGCTCGTCGAGTTTACGAATCTCCCTAATATAATATACAGACCAGAATGGAAATGAGGTCGAAATAAATGCGGAGCACTTTACACAGAAAATAAATGCGCGTAACACAAAAATTTATGCGTAGCACAAAAATTTATGCGTAGCACAAAAACTTCTATGCGTAGCACAAAAATTTATGCGTAACACAAAAAGTTTTATGTGTAGCACAAAAAAGTATATGCGTAGCACATTTTTTTGTGCTCACGAATGAACCTTCAGGGCCATCGTACGAACGTGCTAACCGCACTGGGCTCAACTTCAGTACAGTGGAATCTCTCTATCTCGACTACCCTCTATCTCGAATATCTCTCTATCTCGAACAAAAATCTCGGTCCCTTGAACAGTTAACTTGAAGAGCTAACTTTCTTTATCTCGAACATTCTCCATCTCGAACAAATTTTTCGGTCCCTTGCGAGTTCGAGATAGAGAGATTCCTCTGTATTTATAACTCGAAAACCCAATTGTAGTTGTTCAAATATACCAAAGTTCAGTCAAATCCGACTATTTTTGAAGTCTCAAGGCTGCCCCAAAGTTTTAGCCTCGTTTTGGCGCAAAACCCCGTCCCAGGCACAAAAAATCAAAATTTTTAAAAAATGAAAGAACACCCCCAGATATTCACCCAAGGAACAAGTGTGCAAAATTTCAGCCAAATCCGACCATTTTTCAGGCTGCCCCAAAGTTTTTCGGACAGACACACAGACTAACAGACACTAAGGTAGAATAAGGTATTCGGTGAAGGAATGAGTAGACAAAATTTAAATTTTTTAAAGTGTCGACGTCCAAGGAATGGCCATATGAATAGAGAGCTCTAGCAACTGCGACGGCAACGTAGAGCAAAAACAACAAAATAAATAATTACTATCAAATAAAAGTTTGAAGAACCTATTTTTGTTATAGAAACAATTCAATTTATAAACTTATATCGACTGGAAAGATCAAGTTACTATAAAATCTACATAAGGGAAAACGACTTATCTCTATAATCGCGTCTCCGTTGTCAGCAAGACTTCGAAACATAATTTTTCACGTTGAGCATAGAACGTGAAAACAAGTTAATGATGTAATTATCTTCCCAATGGTGTCATAATCGGTAGACACTCTTTCTAAACAAATTCCACATAGAAAACAAAGCTTTTGTTTTAAACAAGTCGCCGACTTCGTTGCCGTTGCGATTGCTAAAGCTCCCTAATTTTAGAAGTTTGTAAGCAAGATTTAGAGGGGAGTCATTTTAAACCAGGGGAGTCAGGATCCCCTAGGAAATGTTAACTCTAGGGAGTCATAATTTACTAGTTTATATTAACTGGGGAGTTATAATTAACTAGTTTATTTTGATGGGGGAGTCACTATAAACTAGTTTATTATGACTGGGGAGTCATTATTTAATTTACTGTGACACCGGTTGTATAAAGTGATGCCGATTTTATGTCGAATATTGTCGTTTTATTCGATAAAGACTGCTGCACTTAATTCATTACATCACACTATTTTCACTTTTAATTTCACAGTGGAATTTTCACGCCGTATTTAATAAGGTGTTAATTTGACACCCATGGCGATTACGCGGCCGTATAAATCTGTCCCTACGCTGCATGATAAGGTCATTTATGATCTTCTACGGGTTTCCCGTGTTACTTGAAACAATGTACAACATGGGTACACTTATTATTGCAAATTCCTTAATTTTATTTTTGGTGAACTCAACGCAGAGAGGCTGGAACATGGGCGGCGAGTATATAATTTTTTATCGGTCCTTTTATATGCCAGCCTTAATTTGGTCACCCCCGCAAATTTTTTGTTAGTTCTCCTCTCAAGAAATAAAGAAAAACGTTTTTTAAGTGAACTTTTAAGTATTTTGCCTTACTTCCTCTTTTCTAATTTTAAATGATGTTACAAAAACCGCTATTAGGGAGATTCGTAAAATCGACGAGCCTGTTACACGAAAAAAATCAATTACTTGTGAGAATTTATTTAAAACTGTTCAATTAAAAAGTTACTTCAGAGATTGAAAGCCTTTTCTTGTATCAAAAGAAACATCATAACTTTGCACGCTTATTTCAAGTGTTGATGTGAAGTTTCTAATGACTTTGTAGGGAAAGATTCACGAACAACTCTACTAAGTTGTATATGATTCCCTACAAATCTATAGAAAAATAGTTTCGTGTAAACGAAACATGATTTTTCCGAATCTCGCTAATACAATTTCATCTTATACAGTAGTCTCTTCTTGGCAGTCGCTCTTTGCAGGTTCGAACTCGTTTGTCTCGTATTTTCCGTAGCAATTTACCTCACTGGTCGGTTCGATTTGTATTCCGCTCTACATGTAGACTCAGGAATTTTTTCACTTTAAGGATCGCATTCCCAAGCTACTACGCTCTGGCCTTGTTTATCAGTTTAAGTGCGGTGGCTGCAACGCCACCTATTACGGCAAAACTATCCGCCATTTTAAGGTCAGAATGTGTGAACACTTAGGAATTTCGCATCTCACTGATAAACCCGTGAACGGTCTATACCATCCTTCTGCGGTTCGGGACCATAGATTTGTTTGTGATTATACTCCATCGTTATGTAATTTTACTAGCATAGGTATTGATAGTAATGACTTTAAATTAACTCTGAAGGAGAGCTTGCTCATCAACCGAAACAAACCTTCTCTCAATAGAACTATTACTTCACTACCTTTAGAATTATTCTAGCGTATAATTTTCTATTGTTAATGTTTTTATATTTCTATAAATTACGAACTTTTACGGAAAAAAACTTGTACGTGATCATGGTGTGCGGAAGCCACCGAAAATTTGTAATAATAAAATTGGATTTGTTAACATAAATCTTTTTATTCTCTGCAATCAATCAAGTAGTCTCTCTAATTAACAGACACTCTAAAAGGCAGACATCTCCAATTAACGGACAATTTTCAATACACCAACCGAATCCTGGTTAAAATCTCATAGAAAACTCTCTAAAAAGCGGACAGTCAATTAGCGGACACTCCAATTAACGGACACATTTCTTTACACGGAATGGCCTTTTTCAGCTTTTTTCCTTTCTATTTAGCGGACACCGCGACGAAATTTTGTCAAGATTTTCAAAACTTGGATAAATTAATAACAAATATTTACTTTGGTATCCTATATATTTAATTTACTTTAAGCATTTTTCTACACAATTATTCAGTTATTTCTCAGCTTTCTCTAGTTTTTTAATCATCCATCGTAAGGCTTTGGCAGGCCCTGTAAAGCGATATTGAACAGGGATTTCTAGCCCATATCCTCCTCCATGATTTATCCTTTTGCCATGTTGAAATAGTGGAAGTAAGCCCTAACGAAGCATTGGGAATGGTAGACAAGCTTTTAAGCTTTCTCGATAACACTGAAAGAGCAATGTTAGGCACAATAAAAAACAAATTGGAAAATAAAAAAAACTATACTATAGTCACTATAGTCAGAGACAAACAAACCGTTCTTTTTGATCGTTCTTTTGTTTATATTTTATGAAAACCCATATCTAAGAATACACCCATCGTTTTTTTTTTGTTGTTTTTTTTTTTAATATTTTTATGAAAAGATCTTAACGCACTATTAGTTTCGTTAGTTTTGTTATTAAAAAATACATAAATTGCATATTCTTGACTAAACTTCACTTGTCCTTTGTCTACACCATACCTAGAAGCCAAGAAAACCCAAAAAAGCATAAAATATTGACTTTTCGACCAAAATTGGCCATAAAAAAGCAAACTCTCCAAAAAGCGGACACCTCTAATTAGCGGACAGATTTCCTTGCACCAATGGTGTCCGCTAATTAGAGAGACTCCTGTAATATAAATCGACGTTTGATTTTATCTACTACGATTATTTCGTTTTCTTTGTCCATAATGCTATACTTACTGCTTTCATCTTCGTCATCTAATTCTTCGTCGAGACAGCGGACAGATTATTTTCAGATGTCTTTTAGACGCTTACAAGGGCCTTTTGGTGTACTTAAGGAATGCAAAAAATCTAAGTTGAATTAGAATGTTTATATCTTTCGTATGAATCATAAATACTGTATTTCATCATTTGCTATTGATAAAGCACAGCAACGGTATATCATGATCGAGTTCTGTCTAGGCTTGAATCCATTGGACAATCAAGGGGGTGCTTATTATTAGTGGGGCGCTAAGGAGAAAGGGGCGTTTAAAAGAGGAACTACGGTATAGGCCGACTTTTTTTGCTTCAGTAAAATTTTGCAAAAATGGATGGACACGGATTTAACGCAATCTAGTGAAGACCCCTTGAATTAAAGTTTGAATTCTTCATGAAAAACATGCATCAACACTGCAATAAGTTTTGTCCAGGATTGTGGAAGCCTTATCATCAATTCTTCCAACTCAGTTTGACCAAGACAGGGGCTTTTTCCTTCTCAACCTCGTCTTCATTTTCAGTATCTCCATTATCTTCTCCGATAATATCCGTCAAGATATCTTCATCAGACAAGTAAAGAAATGATTGTAGATTATCTGACAACAAAACTGCTGACACACTCTCTTTTCGATCTTATGGTAATTCATTATCTTTAAACATTTGTATCTCAGATATTTATTCATATTTATGTTTTTTGTTTATACAATATTTTAGTTTGTCATCTGATAGGTATGGTGAGAGCTTAGCCAAGGTATGCATCAGCATCATTTTTGAAAAATGACATTGGTATAGTCGGCGAAAGTTAAAACGTTTTATTCGTATAATTTTTTGTGATTTGCTGATACAATATCATTATTCAATTTCCGCGCGCTATGCGTAGGAAATTGTTTGGTTTACACATTCTATCTATCTATCTGACTGTCTATTTAACAGTTTTTTGCCGTTTTCGGAAAGTCCGTTCGGATTTCGGATTGTTTGTTTATTCAGAATAGTTAATGAAAGACCCAAAACTCTATGCAAAATGTAATACAAAAAGGCCACTTTCAATGTTAATTCATAAAAATGTTACTTTTTTTATACTTTTGGAATACTTTTAGAAGTTATTTTAGCCGTTTTATGTTGAAAACTTCCCAATTCAGTTATCCTTTAAAACTTTAAAAAGTCAGTAAAATATGCACACCGAGCACGTGAAACGTTCTCGAACCGATTTGGTTTAGGTATGTTTTGAGGAAGTTGTATAGATTATTTAGAAGAAGCTTTGAAGAAGAATTTTAAGACTTTATCTACTATTGCAATCGAAATATAATCA
This sequence comes from Turritopsis dohrnii, assembly GCA_027922465.2. Lineage (NCBI taxonomy): Eukaryota > Metazoa > Cnidaria > Hydrozoa > Anthoathecata > Oceaniidae > Turritopsis > Turritopsis dohrnii. The sequence continues at coordinate 89,349 of BQMF02000424.1, forward strand.
TGAGAACATTCCTTATGGAGGAAATATTGATATTTAGCTGACTCTGGAAAAAAATTCTTCAAAAAGAAGGTGAATGTCTGATAGTAAACGAAACTTTGCTGTGAGAAAAACTTTAAATATCACAGCAGAAATGTATGTAGTATCAAAATTACTGGTGAATACGTCCTATCAATAAATGCATGAAATATGTTCGTTTCATTTAATAAATATTACACCGAAAGTTGGAGATATTGAAAAACAAAAACAAATGACATTGTCATAGCAGCACAAATCACTTCCACTTGTGTTGTGAATGAATTGATCCAAACATTAATACTGCAAGTATAAACATGTGCAAGATATTGGTGAACGGTATGTCTTATAAAACTGTTTTTCTGGCTCTGAAACATCATAGTGAATTGAAAAGCAGTAATAAATTAAAGAAGGGATTAGCTAATTTGGGGAATTCCAGACTGTATCAAATTATTCATCACTGTACAATGGTCGGTCAAGTTATCACTGTGTGGAACTGATTAGCTTTAAATTCACATTTAAAAGATTTTAAGATTACGTTGTTCAAAATAATCCTGCAAACCGCTCAATGGAGGCACAATGAATTAGTTTGGATATATGTCAGGAAAACAAACTTTGGATGATGATTCGAATCCAACCAATTATATACATACAATGAGATCACTAAAGCCTTGTGAAAATTTGGAGTGTAATATGTTCTAGGACACAATACCTTAAAGGGATTTTTTTTGCGTGGATTAAGTTTTGCGACTTTTAAAAATATTTAAAAATAAATTGACGCAAAACGTCAAGAAATGAACGATTCGTGAAAATAAATCCACGCAAAATTTCATGATTTTATTTGCTCGTTTTTTGGCTCTGTGTACCTTTCGTATATTAACTACTTCGTTGTACTTATCAAGCACCCATTGGTTTTGCAATGTGGCAGGCATGGAAATGGTGATTTTTGCTGCAAATACTCTCTACCTCTGTAGTCATTAATTTGCAAGGCAACACTCTGTATACTCAGTACGATTGGTTTCAGCAGTACGATCGCTTTCAGTACGATTGGTTTCAGAATTATCGTTGTCTGTAAATTGAACAAACTTCAATTCTAGTGTTTATATTAAAAATTTTGTTCCAGTGTGTTCAGGCCCTTATTATCAGTTTGTTTACATTTTGGGTCATATCTACTTCGCTCTAGAATCCCTTTTTTGTATTCATAGCTCACACAATTAAGGCTCTATTTACCATTTAGACAGTATTTTCAAGTTTATATGCTAAGGCTCTATTTATTTTTATATTTGTATGTCAACTTTGCTTAAGGCCCTATTTACAATTTACATGTCCACTTTGCTTTTTTGGCCTTTAAATACCAGCTCTTAGGTTTGTCATTCAGTTGTCAACTTGATCTTGAGCAGTCAACATCAAATTTCAAGATGGCCTCTTAACTCAACTTTCAAATTTTCAAGTTTGATAACTAACTCATATCTCAAATAATTTTCAACTATCAAAATTTTTTCAATTCAACTTTCAACACTTTGGAGCCACACCCTCTTTTCAGACTCACATTCTGGCAAGCTGGTAAGCATCTGGACTTATAATATTTTTTACTTTTTGAACTTTTTTCAGACTTAGAAATTTTTTCAAACTAAACTTTTTCAATTAGATTTTTTCAACTTAAACTTTTTCAATTATACTCACATGTACTTTTTATCATATATTTAATTTCCTTTTGTATTTTTCTTCATTCAGTTTGAATCCATCAAGATTACAAATATACGCCTCGAAATCAAATCATTTCTTGTGTGTGCTCCGAAACATTGTCTTCATCTTCTGATGAAGATACCGTTGGCTCAAAGCTATATACGGAACTAACTTGTTCGTATATAAAAATTCGTAACTAAAACTTTCATCACTGCTACTTTCAGACATGTTTCTTTTTCTCGTATAACATACGCTACATTTATTTTGAACTTTTCTACGTCATTATAAATTCTCAGCTCCAGATCCCAAACTTTTCAGCGATCTTGAAAAAAACCGGCTTTATGCAGGAATATAAAGAGCTTGTTCATGTAGAATAAAAGTTCTTTCGCTTATAAAATTATGATTTTTTAAGTTATATTAACAGACAGGTTGTAGAAAAAGATTTTTGAAAAATTAAATTTTCAAGTTTAGTTCCCCTTTTAGCTATATTATAAAGTACACGCATTGCACTTTGTGCCCATTCGCAAATATAAATCCAAACATTTTCCTTTAGAAGCTCCGACTCAAAAAATTAATCCACGCAAAACGCTCTCAAACCTTGGCTCGCAAAAGTTAGTCCACGCAAAAAAATCCCTTTAAGGTATATCATGTTTGAAAAGAACATTTTCATACAGATCCTAACAAAGTTTCATTGTGTCATTTGTCTTTTCGTGCACATTGGTGTTATTTATAAACTCTATGGAAGTGGTAATATGGAGACAGTGGTGGATCTAGAGTGTAGTTGCAACTTGTGGAGAAGTACATTGACATAATTTGTGACTTCAGTTCATATTATCAATAGGATTATTTGAACCTTTTTCTTTTATGTTTGAATTGCTAACACTCTCCTACGCAAGTTGCGGCTTACCTCTGGATCCGCCACTGGTAGGTTTAGTAGAAATAAATTTTCATATTGTATGTTATGTTGATTTAAGTTATGTATAAGCCATATAATTTTTATCTTCTTGTAATCCTGTTAAATGTCATGGATTAAAATCTTTGAAATGCCCAAGTTTCTCCTGCTCCTATTAATGCAAGCTATGAACAGTTTCATGTAATGTTTACTTAAATATATCACCAAATTCACATTTCTGGCAAAATTTGGAAGGTGTGCACGAAAAACAATTGTAAGGTCCTGATATCAAAGTCGGCAGTTACTTGCAGATTTGGTCATAAATAGTCGAGGTCTTCAGTTTTTAAACGAGTTTGCTTGTATAACTTTAATAGTTTAATAGTGTTGTGAAAGTCTTCAATCCCATACAGCCTTTTTTTCAAATGATTTTGGTTCACTTCTATCGAATATCATTTTATTTTCCATGTGAACCGTAACTCACATTTTGGGAATTGTGATAGACCTGTTCTCACATAAGCAGCAAGAAAAGAATGGATAGTCATTCAGATATCTCGAAAGTTAGCCTAAAGCAATTTCCTCTAGGCCTGATGCGGAAATTGTTCAAGCCATGAAGCTTCTAGTTTGCTTTTAAAAAATTGTTTGTAAAATATAGAGGCGTTTAATCCGAGAATATTCTGAGTTCATTTGAACTGCTTCAAGGTTGAAATTTCACGCTTAAGACAGGGGGACTTTAGTTCTAAAATTTCCTGTTTACTCGGGGAACAAGTCGCCGAAATGATTTAAATTTCATAAATCTCAGAGATTTTCTTCCACCAAAACTTTTATCATTTCTATCATTTTTCCATCTTGCCACCTTGCCACCAAAAATTCAAGCCATTTACATAGTTTTATGATCTCGCCACCTCGCCACCAAAATTTCAAGCCGTTTACATAGTTTTGTGATATCTGGCCACCTCGCCACCAAAAATTCAAGCCATTTCTATCATTTTTCCATCTCGCCACCTCGCCACCAAAAATTCAAGCCATTAAATAGTTTTATGATATCTGGCCACCTCGCCACCAAAAATTCAAGCCAGTTACATAGTTTTATAATCTCGCCACCTCGCCACCAAAATTTCAAGCCGTTTACACAGTTTTATGATATCTCGCCACCTCGCCACCAAAAATGCAAACCAGTTGCGTAGTTTTATGATATCGCCACCTCGCCACCAAAATTTCAAGCCGTTTACATAGTTTTATGATATCTGGCCACCTCGCCACCAAAAATTCAAGCCAGTTACATAGTTTTATGATATCGCCACCTCGCCACCAAAATTTCAAGCCAGTTACATAGTTTTATAATATCTCGCCACCTCGCCACCAAAAATTCAAGCCAGTTACATAGTTTTATGATCTCGCCACCTTGCCACCAAAACTTTAAGCCGTTTACATAGTTTTATGATATCTGGCCACCTCGCCACCAAAAATTCAAACTTTTCATGCAACTGTGACAATATCTGTTTTGTGCAGTGCGACTCATGTCGGATCTGTTATGTGCTGTTCGACATATGTCGGATATGTTTTGTGTATTCCGACACATGTCGGATCTATTTTGCGCATACTCTATTGCTGTCGTGGGTTTCGCCACTTATGTCCCTGTCGGATCCGTTCCGTGCAGTCTTACCTGAAGTACTTACCGTTTTTTCACCAGTCAGTGCGGATGGGCTGTAGAAGATTTTTGATTTTTCCACTAGCTTTTAAAATGATTCAAGGGAATTATTCAACTTTAAATGATGGAAATAAATCATTTTAGTTCAGTATTGTCTTAAAAGGTTTCGTAAAAACTTTTGAAGAAACGTGTAAAAACAGAAAAATGTTGTTTTGTTTTTGTTGAGATGATGATTGATTGGTAATTAAATGCTTGGAACAACAAACCATTGAAGCTGTGATTTTAGTGCAAAGGCGAAAATTCATTATCAATACAGGCAGAAGATTTATTTTCATTTTACGTCCTGATATAATGTGAACTGAAAGCACATATATATGATTTACACGTACAGCGCTATAAAAGGAAGTCTTTTTTATGTGGAGAACAACCAGTTCAACCAGTGTTAATTCAAAAAGTACATTACAAAAACAGCAAGTAAAAATGTGATGTCGTATATGCAATAAGAACGTCAGAAAACCAATTACGTATAATAACAAACAAGATTGAGAGACACAAATATCTGCTCGGAAAATGTGCTTGCCTGGATATTCATTTAATCTGACAACAGAAACATAAATTTACTATGGATTAATTCCATGATCACCTATACTGTAAATTAAATCAAACCAGAACACGAAACGTCTACTTTCAGCTTTTAGTGATTTGGTTATGGATATGTAGTCTATTTTCACTACAGAAATCTGTTTTTTTTTTTTTTTTCATTTAGGATTTACAATGGTCATTTTTATCAAATAATAAATGGGTGTGCACATATTTTTTTGAACAGAGATGTTTATTCTGATTACTTGAATTTAATTTTATAAATTGTCACTTTAAGCCCATCTCTTTTTTGAAAATAACTCTTCTGTCAAAATTTTTTGATTGCTTTTTGATAGTTATTTGTTTATATATTGAAGATATTCTTCAGGGCGTAAAGCTTTAGTAAAAAGAGAATAACGAGAAGTTTCATTTTGATTTATAATTTAATTCAAATTTCGTCCTGCATGATGATGTTCTGTGGATGTAGGACAAAATATTGAATTAAATTATAAATCAAAATGAAACTTCTTGTTATTCTCTTTTTGCTTATATATCTGCCTCATAGTATTTTTAATACTTATACTGTAGTACTAAAATTAAGTTTGACAATTTTCTTTTCTTCTTTTGTAAATTTGATTGTATAATTTTGAAAGACAGTTTTATCTTTGTTACAAAAAGCAAGTGCAAGTGTCTTCCGTTACATTACATTGTTTTGTTGTGATTTTATGGTATAAAGCTTCTGCAACAATAAAGATCATGTTTATTATGCTAAAATCGCCTTACACATTGGTGCGGTTGTTGATATTTAGTTGTTTAAAATTTATAAAAGAAACCTTATCATTTGACCATGAACATCTGCATTTCTTAATAAATTCAAAATAAGTCCTTTCGTGGTATCAAATTCAATTCTACCCTGTTTAGTAAGGACAACGTTTTTATCTGAGAGTATGACATTGATGGTAGTTATACCATTCATTGTAGTTATTTGATGATGTATATTTTTCTTAATGTATAATATATAATGATCTATAATTAAGTTTCGCAACTTTGGGGAAATATATAGTCACATTTTTGCGAATCTTGTTGAAAATTCAAAAACCAACTTTCATCATTTTTAAAATTCTTCCAAATAGTATAAAAAAATCAAGTTTGATTTTTTGTGTTTAGTTCCCCTTTAATCAACACTACCACAAAATCACTGCTAACCTAGATATACTTCCTATACCGAGTGGTTCGTCCATTCAGAAATATGCGTCTCATCCAAGTGTCGTATCTATTCGATCTAGATTTAAGTCGCAAATTTCTTTTGATTTGGCTGAAGTTTGTCAGGAAAATTCTAGCCTGAAAGTAAGAAGGTTAGTGGTCCAATTCCTGCGAACATTCTGAAACTTGCTGATCATGAATGCGCAGAAGCGCTCACAAAGTGCTTCAATAGCTCTTTTGTGGGTTCTTCTGTGTTTCCTGACTAGTTATCTTTCGCCGATGTGATTCCATCACACGAAAAGGGAAATACTCTTGATAAGAGAAATTATCGCCCTATCAGTTTACTGCCTGTTGTATCTCAGGTTTTTGAAAGATTGATGACCAAGCAACTGCAGCCTTTTTTGAACTCCTTTTTTTTGCCAAAATACTATTGTGGATTTCGTCGGGGATATAGCCACCAGTATGTTTTGCTAAATATGTTTTTACAGTGGGAAAATCCCTTTCGAACTCCGCAAAATGGGTGCAATTTTGATGGATCTGTCCCAAGCCTTTGATTGTGTACGTACGTCATTATCTATTGATTGCCAACATAGCAGAATATGGTATTTGATATAATACATTAAAATTTCTGCACAGTTACTTGTTTAATAGGAAGCAGCGTGTTCGTATAGGCTCGTCTTTCAGCGAATGGCTGGACATTATTTTGGGTGTTCCTGAGGGATCGGTTCTAGGACCAATTTTATGCAATGTTTTGTTAATGATCTGCTGTCTTCAGTACTAGAGTGTGACATCTGCATCTTTGCCGACGACAATACTCTTGTTAATTGTAAAGCCACTTTAGATGAAGTGTTGGAAAGCTTGCATTCTAACATGACATCTGTTTTAAACTGGTTTAAAAACAATGGCCTTGTCGCAAGCCCGGAAAAGTTTTAGATGCTATTCCTAGGTCTTGATAGTAGAGACATTGTTTTCAGAATTGGTACTACAATCATAAGCCCCTCAAAAGAAGTCATACTCCTTGGTATAACACTAGATGATCAGTTTTCTTTTTATTCTCTGTTACGAATACGGCCAATGGTAAGCCAGAACATTATAGATACGTTATTTAATACTTTCATCATTTCATGGTTCAACTGCTGCCCATTGTTATGGATGATGTAAAGGAAAGAAGCACATAACCTGATCGGCTCCACTAATAAAAGATCATTATGTGCAAAATGTGGTTTGTTCCAAAACAGGGCAAAAGTATATTCATGCAAGAAACCTTAAACTTTTAGTGATTGAAGTATTTAAATCTTTGCAATAAATCAATCCTGAATTTATGTGGGATACGTTTTTCCGAAAAGCAACAACATTTAATCTGCGCTCTGGTGGTGTATTAGAAATCTCCTCTTTTAAAGGTAGTGCTGGTGTTAATTCGTTTCTTTTCCGGGCCACATTGGAACCATTTGCAAAAAAAGGCAACAGACTTGAATGAATTCAAGACTGGGATCTACTGTATATCAATATATTGCCAGTGTAAACTATGTAAACTCCTCTGAGATGGCCGTTTCATTTTAGTTTTTTTTTACTGTAGATTTTACATTTTATAGTTTTATGATTTTATGAATACCGTATTCTCTCTAACTAGCGCCCCTCTCCAGTAAGCGCCCCTCTCTAATAAGCGCCCCTTTCTAGTCAAAAATATTTTTACAAGCGCCCTTCTCCAATAAGCGCCCGGGCGCTTATAGAGTGACAAGACATTACTCAGAAATTTATAAGCGCCCGGGCGGTAATTAGAACTTTGAACCAAACACGAATATTCTGTAATAGAAACGGAAGGCTATGTTTTTGTGATGTCTAAATTTAAGTTATAAGTACAAAATCTTATTTCGTTGCCATGAAAAATACAGTTGTTTTTACTCTTTTATGATAAAAAGCAATGCCTCGTTCACAGCTAGCATGACCATTTCAAAATGTTTTTATAAGCGCCCCTCTCCAATTAGCGCCCCTCTCTAATAAGCGCCCCCCCTAATTTCCGAAAAATTTTTATAAGCGCCCGGGCGCTTATTAGAGAGAATACAGTATGTTAGTTTTAATTAGTGCATTATGCAACTACCGTTTTGTACCAACTTTAAATAAAGAAATAAAAAGAATAAATAAAAAATGTATATTTGCGCTGACCTTAAGGCCTATGCTCTTCTATGAGTTTATTTCTCAATTCTGCTTCAAAAAGTGAAATTTTCTTTTACTTGACCTTACGAGAGACTATGGAGCCGTAAATGGAACAATTATTACCTGGTTATGTTAATAACCATCTAATAAATCTTCTAAAGTTATTCCAAATTATACACAAATGTTCACATGAAATGCGCCATTTTCTAAAGATTTGTGCATGAAGAAGACTGAGCTCCAATTTAAAATATCGGAAAATAGTATAAACAAACAGAATATCTCTTTTCTTATGACTATGGTTTCTCACACGATTTGAAGGCTCTCCTCTTCTATCACGATGATTGTTGGTCTATCTTATAATTTTCTCTCGATTTCCACGATTTTTACACGGTTTTCAGAAGGATTTGTGGTGATGCTTAGATGTTATCTCAACCATACTGATTTTTTAGTGGTCAGTTGTCATTGCAGATTTGAGTAAGCAAGAAGAACTCAAATTCCGTTGCGAATGACTCATTAAAAGATTAAAAAGATTTATTAAATGATTCAAAGGCTTTTTATTCACTATGTTTTGTTCAAGATAATCCCGTAATTTTTTATAATGCTATTGTCGAGGTTGTTTTTATTAGTTAAATGCTAAAAACAACTGGTTGATAAAAACAAATATTTAACAGAACGGCTTTACGTGCGAATTTAACAACGAAAGGTAACCTCTTCCTCGTTTCATTTTGAAATATTTTATTTCCTCCTAATCAAATGTTGTTGTTTTTTCCTATGCAGTAAGCTGGGTAAACAACCTCTCTATGCTACTCCATCTAAAAAGTTTGATTTAATGTGAACAGCTAAAGAAGAAAATTGAATTACTTGGTATTCTATTACAGTTACCTTATTACACTAAATTAACAGGCGGACTATTTAACGCTCCATAAATTAAGGCGGTCACAAATTAACGTGGATGGACGAAGAGTCTTTCTAAAAGTGTGCTTTAATAAACACGGTTCAACGACTGTAGTTTTTAAATGGTATCAAATTAAATTTGATTTTTGTAGTTTTGACTCTGGATTATTTTAAATGATCTGGAAGATATATTTCCAAATACCGAATGGAAATCAAAAGCTTCAATGTTTACAGAGCTACCAAAGTTGTAATATAATACCTAGATAACAAAACACAAGTAAGAAAACTCAATACAAACAGTATGCGTACTAATGTCTGCTAAACGATTATGCTAATGGTTCAAAGCACTTATCGTTTAACCTTGCATCGTTTAATGCCTCTCATAACCTCCCTGTCTTCCGTACAGCCTTCATTATTGCTTTTCCTTTCTTTGAAATCTAGTAATCGTAGATACCGGTCATAGCTTTGGCTTGGTAGGGTTTCGAACTGTGCACGTGGCTCGTTATGTTTGTATTTCTATATACGTAGTATTCCATTAAATAACTGTGCCATACAAAATAGAAAACCTGTTGCTTTTTTTGAAAAATATCACAAAATAATGAGGGATTTTATTACACGATACATTAATTAATTGGCGGTTAAATTACGCGGGGCACAAACAAACACGGTTTTAATTAACGCGGATTTTTAAAATCCGCGTTAATTAATTCGCACGTTAATTTCGGGTAATAAGGTAAGTGTAATAACGAAATTTTAAGCGCGTATTACCAACGCTACATATAATTTTGCATTCAAATTTTATTGGTTCAATTCCAGAATGTTCTATATACTAAAATCATAATGAATTATATCTTCTTTCTGCCAATGTATGTTAATTATTCTATAAAAATTTTGTTCTTCAACTTACCTTACTATGGGAATATAACACCTTTGAAAATTAACGTTGAGATAGCGTTAAATTTATCTCCATTTATTTTTCAAAAAAAGTTTCTAACATTACATGTTTTATAACATACACTAATCCTGGACATTATAGTTCTATTTGTCTTCTTCATCAGCTTTCAACTGAATCCTCAACGAATATTTCTTCTCCATCATTCTCCTCTATGACAATGGTGTACGCAATTTAAATACAAACTGAAATGCTTTCTCGTCATCTTGATGATCTACTTGATGTTTCATAGCTTGTTCTACTTGTTTTACAATTCGATCTTATGGCTTCCTTCTTCCAAGAGGCAACCAACTCTCTTTAGTTTCCTTTTTAAATTTTCATCGATATATCATCAGACCAATCGCACAGACATCTTGACTAACATAATCGTATTGGTTTATATTTTGCTGAAGCCCACCCTTCCAGTTACTTGGTCCTAATTTGATAGCATATCAGGTTTTAACTTTACTTTTCCTTCATAGTATACAAAAGGTTCTATTGCCGATATTTTTTTTAACCTTGTCACTCTCAGAAACCGCGCTAATTTTGTATAGTTTGAAAAATCTTATTGTTAGGTAATTACGTTAATGCTAAATTTGGGTTCATAGAATGGTTTGCATGAATGACTGCAACATTCCTGTTTAGAATCGGTAGTGCAGACTGAGTTAATAGATGAAATGAATTAATTTTGGTGTTGACAAGTTTTGAAGGGACACGGACAATAAGTCTTCCAGACGCGTTTTGTTCACAAGATAGTAAAAAGTCAACAGCAGGGTAGTCTCAAATTTCCCAAATTTTCTTCTGTGGATGCTATGAAACATCTCAAATTTTTATTCAATCAAAATTGGTGTGGAAGAAGAGGAAAACTTTGTAATCTGAGGCGACAATTAGAGTTGCATGCACCTATTATATTTGCCATTTAAAATTTTCTGAAAATTGTTCAACTATTCGTTAGTGTTTTTTTTCCTATTATTTATTTACTTTTTCTTCTTCTTCCTCTTCTTTAAAAGATTTCAGTTCTCTTAAGTTTCATAATTTAAATGTTCTTATTTTAAGGTGGAATTTCTTAGCTTTTTTATTAAGGCTATCATGCATTCATTCAGTAAATCCAACTATAATCTATGTTATTATAATAATCGTGATGTTTTTGGGGAAATATTTCTGTAACCAATAGGGATAACTGACGTTTTTGGGGGTCGGCAACACAGGCGACGGGGTGATGAAAAATTTGGACCTACATATTTTCGGGTAGTGCGGCTAAGACGTCATCAGAATCTTTGATCGTTGATAACCCTAACGGTTGATCGTAGCGAAACGATCCCATGCATTTTTTGATCAGTTTTTCAAGCTCTACAACATTTGAATCGCGATTGCGTAATCAAAATTTTCGTCAGGGGTTTGCACACGGGAACGCAGGATTTGACACATCGTTTTCGAAGTTAAACTCGGTAAAAAGTTTTACCCAGGTTACTAGTATATACTAATCCACGTTAGTGCATCCCACTTTTACTTTAAAAGTGTTTTTTTTTTCAAATTTACGGTCAAAATCTTCTTAATCGTGGTCATATAGCGGCGGTTAGACCACGCAAGATACATTCACGATTAGTATAGCCCGTGGCATTTGACGTCAGTTGTTTTTATGATTACAGGGAACCATTGCATTGCATCCCCAATCGAACGCGACGTTTTAGGGGAAATATCTCTGGAACCAATCCTAGCCGGCACAAGACGTCTTTTAGACGTCTAAATCCAATCTAAGTTACGTCTTTAGAAAGGCGTCTAACTAAAACGTCTTTTAGACGTCTTTAAGATATCTTGAAAAATCTAAGTTGTCTAAAAGACGTCTAAAAATTGTCTTTAAAAGTACGTATTTATTTGGCACTTCCAAGACGTCTTTTAAACGCCTTTAAAAAGACATCTTTCTCAAGACATATTAAAGACGTCTTAATTATGTCTTTTTTTATTCTTTCCATTTTATTCGATTTTCGAATGTTTGATATTCGATTTCATGACGGGTGAAACATCTATGTTGTTATGTTCAGTCAAACTACGAGGACAAATGAATTGATGTTATTATAAAAGGTTTCATATGATCATATTTGATGTTTAGTTTTTTAAAAGCTGGTTGATTTTCGATATTTATGATATACTGCTACCTATTTACCATCCACTGATTATTGTATCTGAACCAAATTAATTCTTAAGCAGTTTCAAAAATGTTCCTTCGAAAAGTTCTTGCTCGTGCTGTTTACAAAAATATGTAAGTAAATCTTTTAATCTTTAACTCCCAATATTAATGAAATTTTGTAAAAATCTTTGGTTGTTTAGCTAAGGTAATAACATGTATATTCAGCTATTCAGCGATTTTGTTGGTTTGCTCTAGTTTTAATGTTAAATGATGGGTGTATTCTATATGTTTACAGATTCACATACTTGATCATTTGGATTCTTCAAACCTTTGATTTGGATTTTTGTAAGTATTTTTTGTTCTCTTTCGATGCTTTGTTTTGGATGTTACAGAAAAAAAGTCTCTTGCAAAACGTGTAAATGTATTGGTTTAGTAAATGTTATTTTATACAGAAGCCGTCCCTACATTATTTTTGTATTTCTTTATTTCATTCCAGGGTGATGAGATATGGAAGAAATAATAAGAGATACGATTCTAAATCATGATTCATATCATGAACTAAAGCCTCCTCCAAGTTATGATGAGTTATATCTAACACAAGACAGGGTTTTTCAAACGTTATGTATTTCAGCAAGAAACTTAACTATACTTAAAGTCTTTTTTCTGCATATATTTTCTTTTGTTGTTTTGTTGTATTACGTATGAAAAAGTACTGATTCATTCGAAAGAATATAAACATTCAACTTAGATGTTTTATTTTCCCTTTAAAGGTATAAAGGACGTCTAGAAAAATTCTATTTTGTCCGCTTTCAAAACGTCTTTCCTAAGACGTCTTTAAGACGCATTCTCAAAACGTCTTTTAAATATCTTAACAAGACGTCTAAAAGACGTCTAGAAAAGGTCTATTTGTCCGCTTTCAAGACATCCTTCCTAAGACGTCTTTAAGACGCCTTCTTAAGACGTCTTTTAGATATCTTGACAAGACGTCTAATAGACATCTTAGATTAGACGTCTTAAAAGCGGACAAAATAGACGTCTTTTAGACGGCAAATGCGACGTCTTTTAGACGTCTTTGTGCCGGCTGGGATAGCGATAACTGACGTTTTTTAAGGTCCGCAGTACGAGTGATGAGGTGAACGCAACAGTTGGGCCTAAATTTTATTTGGTACTGCGTCATTGACGTCAGCAAAATTTTAGACGACATCTCTGCAACGGTTGGTCGTAGCGAAGCGCTCGCATACACTTTTTTGGTCACTTTTTCAAGCTCTACAACATTGACACACTTTTGAGTCGCGATTCTGTGATTTAAGCTTTTGTCACCAATTTTCAACAAGAGATTTCGAAATTAAAACCCGTAAAAAACTTTTACGCGAGTTGCTAATATTATAATAAACGCGCAACGTGTGTTACACCGTCAAATGTAGTAACTCCGACAAATGTAGTAAACTTTCAACGCTAAATGTAGTAACTCCGTCATATGTAGTAAAATTCAACGAAAAATGTAGTAACGCTATATGTAGTAAAGGTCAACGACAAATGTATATACTCCGACAAATGTAGTAAGCCTCCGCTATATGTAGTAAACATTTACAGCCGCAGTTGTAGTTGTGGCTGAGGCTTAAAACTTGGCAGGTGAGATATTGTTAAAATTCTTAGGCCATATTTGGTACTGATGACGTCATTATGACGTCACAGGTACTTTCTAGAAAAGCAATTTCCTACTACAGTTGAAGCTCAAAACTTGGCACAGGGGATTGTTACATTACAAGAATTAAAATGCTTGGACCAAATTTGGTACTGGTGACGTCATTATGACGTCACAAGGATTTTCTAAAAACGCAATTTTTCGCGACAGTTGAAGTATAAAACTTGGCACAAGGTATTGTTACATTCCAAGAACAAATTATTTGGACCAAATTTGGTACTGATGACGTCATAATGACGTCACCAGTACCAAATTTGTGCCAAGCATTTTAATTCTCGCAATGCAACAAATCCCCGTGCCTAGTTTTAAGCTCCAATTACATGTGGAAGTAGCTTTTCTAGAAAATTACTCTGACGTCATAGTGACGTCATAAGTACCAAATTTGGTCCAAGCATTTTAATTTTTTCAATGTGAGAATTCTCCGTGCTAAATTCTAAGCTCCAATTGCATGTGGAAGTAGCTTTCATAGAAAGTCCTGTGACGTCATAATGACGTCATCAGTACCAAATATGGCTTAAGAATTTTAACAATATCTCACCTGCCAAGTTTTAAGCCTCAGCCACAACTACAACTGCGGCTGTAAAGGTTTACTACATATAGCGGAGGCTTACTACATTTGTCGGAGTTACTACATTTGTCGTTGACCTTTACTAAATATAGCGTTACTACATTTGTCGTTGAATTTTACTACATATGACGGAGTTACTACATTTAGCGTTGAAAGTTTACTACATTTGTCGGAGTTACTACGTCGGAGTTACTACATTTGACGGTGTAACAACGTGTGCCACACTTTTACTTTAGAGAGTGATATATTTAATTCAATTTTTCGGTCAAGTTCTTCTTTGTTGCGTGTAAAATACGTAGAGGCCAGATTCATTTTTTTTTCACTGTTAGTATAAAAACACAGGGCGTGACGTCAGTTTTCTCAATGATCACGGAGGAATTATTGCATTGCATCCTCAATCGAACGCGACATTTTTGAGAAAATATCTTGGGAACCAACAATGATAACTGGCGTTTATTGGGCGGCGATACAGATAATTGGATGACAAAGTTTTGGGTCTAAATATTTTTGGGCGGTGCGGTGATGACGTCATTAAATATTTAATTGGCGATAACTGTTGGTCATAACAAAGCGATCCCATACATTTTTTTGATCAGTTTTTTCAGGTCCACAACATGGGCTCACTTTCCAGTCGCGTTTAGGTGATTCAATTTTTCGTCACGGGTTTGCACACAGGAATGCCGGATCTGACACGACATTTTTGAAGTTAAACTCGGTAAGACGTTTTACCCCAGATGCTAGTAAACTATAATAAATAAATAATTAAATCAAATTTTGTTTAAACACAGTGTTATGATTAAACCATTAAGTAAGGTTCATTTTAAATTTAATTCTTTAATTTCTTTTAATCATCCTACTGTAAAATAGCCAGGAGAGCCATCTATTATTAGCCTGCTTATTCGGATAGCATGTGGCTGGGCTTCTTGGTTACATTAACAAGAAAATGAAAGTTTACGAGTTTTTTTCGACCGAACATTTTCCCATGCGACTTTTGGGCATATGTAAGTTTTTCAAGCTGATAGTGTTTTTTTGGGAAACTTTGTGTTCCTAGGGTTATTTGGCAGCAAGAAAATCATTGAGGTTTTGTATCATTCTATTCAGTACTTCAGTGATTAAAGTGTGATTATGTTATACAATTTTTTTATTTTTTCACTCAAACTGGACTTAATTATTCCCATTTATTCATAGGTTCAGAAAACTGAAAAGTACTCTTCAAAAACTGTTGAGTATGAATGGCAGTCGTTCGCTACGAGACACGTTCAGAAATTGAGTGCAAGATTTATTGCTTACAGCGAATATCTCAGTTTTACATACAACAATTTGTAAAGTTTCTATCAGAGAACAGTGAAATAGCAAAACACTATCAAGCAAAATCACCTGGAGAGGCTTTCTCAGCTATTTTAAAACACATTTTGCAACAATATCCAGACATCAATTTAAAAACACTGCGACATCCCGATAACCAGAAGTTATTTTATTCGTCTGGCAACATTTTCAAAGCTGATATAGATGTTGATGTCATTGATGCAGGGCCTTTATTTGAGATTTTGCAAAAGTTACCTGCATATCCAACCTGTACTAAGAAATTCAAACCAATACATCAAATTCAACATCTAAGGAATGCGGTATGTACCCACGCTGCTACATGTTGTTCCTGTTGCACAAGGTGTTCGTGGTGCTGGAGGAATCCATGTGACTTCTCAAAATTGAATGTTAAGGAGATTCAAAATTTACGCAATGTTAATGCTCATCATAGTCCTCAGGCATATAAAACAATAAGTGATGCAATGAAAAATCAACCAACATGTCAAATTGCAATTGATTGGGAACGAAAAATGACACTATGGAAGAACGTCATTGCCAAAGTATTGAAGTTACTTTGGGAGGAAAAGTATTTAGCAGATTTACAATATAAAAAGGAAAAACTGAAGTTAAAAAATATCCTTTTGTTTGAAAAAGAAGTATACCTACATCAATGCTTTCCTGGAGAAAATATCCAACAATACACAGCTCGAGAAGTGTTCAGTAGAACGCTAGAAACACAATTTCGTTTGTCCGCTGTAGATTGGGATAAAATTATTGAACTCAAAGATCTTACAAGTCAGGCGTCCGTAGCATTTCGCAAAATAATACAACGTGAATCACAGGAAATATTGAGCAATTGCCTCGCCCTGAATGGAGAATTTGTTGAAATAACATTAAATGGATTCTGTACTGAGCACTCAAATCGTAGCCAAGATGTTATTGCCAACATTCAAATCAAGTGTGAAGGATACAATATTCCTAAGGAATATAATGACACAACATCGGATGAAGCATTATCTATCATGAAAGAATTTCAAGACATGTTAGCATTCGCATTGAGTTCAATTCCTGGTATAGAGAATATGAAAGTTCTATGTACAGGGTATAAAATTTCCTCAATTATTATTATTATTTCGATTTCTGGCGCAAAGACAGAAAGCGAAAAAAATGCTATAAAAGCTCAACTCAAAACTTCTACTAAAACGAATTGTTTTGTTGATGTTCTGGAGAAATTCAAGCTCGAAAAATGTGAAGTGACGCTGACATTTCCACCTGATGATGACTGGAAAATACTTAAAACTGTTTTTGAGGTTATCTCTTACACCAAAACCACTGATCATTTGCTAGGTAAAAATCAACAGTTATTGAGAGGAAGGTTAGAGGAACAGTGCAAGGTGAGATGCATTTTTAATATCATAAGTAAGCAAGCTCACACTTGAGATGTGGATTTATTCAATAAGAATGGATTGAATACAAAACAAAAAACAAATCAATTGCATTTTTTAAATCTTTCGAAAGATATATGATCGAATTACAAACAGTTTTAGCATATTTGTAACAGGATCAACGTCATCATTACTAAACTTTCTTGAATAAATATATGCTGTTGTCCTTTCATTTTTGTTATTATGTTAAAAGTTTGAATTTTATACTTTTCCATTTTTCATTTTCCTACTACAGAAACTCATTCACGATTTGGTGGAGGATATGCAGATGAATGAGCACGAAGGAAGAACTACCAATAAGTGTAAGTGTTTCTATTTCCTCTTGTTTTTAGTCACCTAAAAATGATCAAAACTAATATATGAAGATATGAAACTGAAGTATTGTATTGTATTATATAATATTTTAAACACTTCATATTTTAACAATTCTTGTTTAGTCTCTTAATATCATTTTTTTACCTTTCAATTTTAGAGTAGTATCTAATCAAGAGTTATCACTTCTCTTCTTCATCATAATGTTTTCAATTCCTTTCGATGTCCTAATTTTTTACTTGTTTTACTGTCCTTGTTTCTATAAAATGGTTTGTGGAATTTGCTTATTCTAGGAAATCTCATTTGTTAACATTAAAAAACGGGTGCGTATGTCTCCAAATAAAAATTCAGATTTTTTATTTATTTATCTATTTATTCACTTATTTGTTTATTTATTTATTTAGAGGTGGTTATAACATAGTACAAAACTAAATCAGACCAACTATATAAAAAACACGAGTAAAATACTAATAAAATACTAAAACTTTCTACAAAGATTACAAGTACAGTTACTGCCATCCCAACATTTAATTTTTCGTTTAAACTCACTCAAGGAAGAACATGATTTAAGATGTTTAGGTATAGTATTCCAGAGAATACTTGCTCTGAATTTGAATGAGTTTAAACCAAAAAATTTAGTTTTAGTTGGAGGAAGTTTCATAGTATTCATAGATCTTAACGTGTATGGAGTTACTTTATATAAAAAGTAGTTCCACATAGACTCAGGGTTTAATTTGTGTAAGCATTTGAAGACCTCCGTCATTAGAATTTGGAGGGGCTTTGTATGAATTGTGAAACTTCCATCCAACATTAATAGCTCACGCAGGTCAAAATCAAATTTGAAATGAACAGCACAAAGCGTTCTGCGGTGAACTTTATGTATCAAGTTATGATTTGCTTTGCTGCAAAACATCCAGATAAGGGGGAAATGTAAAAATTTCGGGAAGACATAAGCATTGAGCAGTAAGGAAGCCTATTCCAAGGAAAAGTATTCCCATATTCGAAGAAACGCTTTTATCTTATGAGACGCTTGTTTACATATTGTCTCAATGTGTAGAGAAAAGGAAAGCTTATGATCTATCGTGATACCAAGAAGTTTAACCGAATTTGTCGCAAAAATGCTAATATGGTTGATTTCAAAAATCAAATTTGTATTGTCTTTTATACCTAAAAACATGATTTGAAATTTCTCTGGATTTGCAACCATTGAACTCGAAGAGAACCACTGTAACATAATAGAAGTGTCATGTTTTAATTTTTCGGTTACAAAGTCTAGAGACTTACCAGAGGTGTACAGACTATTGTCATCTGCGAAATTACAAATCAGTGTTTTCTCTAAGAAATCAAATAAATCGTTGATAAAAATGTTAAAAGGAAGGGGACACATTAGAGCCTTTAGGAACCCCAAGTACTAGTTCCAGTCAAGTACTAAAGACATCTTCAATTTTCACTCGATGTTTACGTCCCTGAAGATAACTATAAACAAAATTAAGGCTGTTAAAACTAAAACCATATGCTTCAAATTTTGCAATGAGCAAGTCATGTGGAATACAATCATAGGCTTTTGACAAATCCATTAGCAAAGTACCTACTATCTCCCCTTTATCCAGATATTTTTGCCAGTTTTGCAAAAGACTTAGAAGTGCATGTTAAGTACTGTGACCCTTTCTGAAGCCGCACAATAAAGCTGAAAATTTATCCTGGAAAAAGGTATTTATTTGAGAAAACATAACTTTCTCAAACAATTTTGAAACGGTAGGTAATAAGCTAATAGACCTATAATTCGACTTAAGAGTGGTTTCAGCCTTTTTATGGATAGAGATGATGTCTGCCAGCTTTAGATCAGATGGAAATTCGCATTTAAGAATTGCATGATTTAAACATCGAGTAATTACTGGAGTGCAAATAGTAACACTTGACTGAAGCAGCCACACATGGATGTTGTCACTTGTTTTTTTACTTCTATCAAGTTTCATGATCATATTTGGAACCTCTTCTTGAGAAACAGTTTAAAACTCGAATAACTGTTGTACTGACGTTTTAACTTTAATTTTGAGAATACTTGGGTAATTCTCATACTTAGCTATAGCAGTTTGAATTTGACACAATGGGGGTTTGGTGGAATAAAGTTCCATTTTTTGAGGTTCAAATTATGAGTTATGGTATTGTAAAAAGAGTTAAACATCGTAGCAATATTCTTTTCATTAGAAATTATTTTGTCATGTTCGGTCATTCCTACAAGAGGAATGATTATCAAATAAAGGCTTACAAGCTTTCCAAAACTGTTTAGGGCCGTTTAGGGAGTCTCTATCCAAACTTTCAAAAAATTTCCTCCTAGTTTCCCTATTCAGGTTGACAACATAATTCCTTTGTCTTTTATAGGCTTGCCAGTCTTCAACTTTCCCTGTATTATTTGCAATCTTTTTCAGACGATATCTTGTCATGATTGCTTTTCGTAGGGTTTTGTTAAAATGTGGATTTCGTTACTTCGTATAACCTTAGTTTTGACTGGAGCAAGCCTATTCAAGACAGTTATAAAGACGTTCTCAAGCTCGGCATATTTAATGATGTTATTGCTCAAAAATTTCATTATCAAAATTTCTATAAGTTACTTCCTTAGGTGGTAATTTTACAAAATTGGTTCTGAGAATTTTGTATACTAACGAGTGATGGTCTTTGAATGCTGTTTCAATAGTGTTGGTGTTTTGAAAGCAAAATTTCTGATTTGATAGAATCAAATCAATGCAAGTACCCTTGGTACATTTCCAACAAGATGTCAGCAAATGTGCTGGAATCAAACATGTTGATTAGATTTTCTTTTTGTTTTAGTATCAGATGAAGTAGAATGCAGATCCCTGGTAAGCACAATGATTAAAACCTTACTTTCTTCATCAAAATCTGAAGGCTTCGAAATAAATGGGAACCGATCTGAGGGAGAATTCATGCTGTTAATTCTAAGTTTGAAATTATTACATTGTTGATACTCATTATTTTTCCTGACAAGAAGGTTTTATCATGGTCACGTTAGTGACAAAGTATTTTGGAATAAAAAACATTCTTTAATAAATATAAAACAACGTGTATGTTTACAATGAAAATACATTATGAAGAAAAATGCGCAGTGTCAATTAAAGGAAAGTGTGCAGATTAGTCAGCGGCATTTGCTAGACATGTCTTAGAATGATTGTTTTTCAAATGATCACCTAAACAAATGAAAACGGAAAAACGTTTCGTATTTCATGTTCCATTTTTTATTTTTAGTGTCAAAAAATATTGTGGTTTTTTGACATGTTAATGGTACAGTTACATATGTGCACAAACAAAGGTTGTTAAAACATGCTAAACCAGAATCCTTGCATGGCTGGGCTATAACAGAGCTTACAAACTTCATCTACTTCATTATTTGAATCTAATCCCATTCAAATTAGCTAGTCCCATTCAAATTAACAATGCTGGACTAAACTATGCCATACTGTAAAAGCTGAACTACGTATAGCTGTTAATAAAAGATCATTCAGTTTCTTTAAACGGATTAATTGTATTGCAAGAAGTGTGATTGGTTTGAAGTTCATGTCAGGGATAGACCACAAAATAACTGGCTGGGAACTCATTCATCATCTTGAAAATGCTGTGAATTGCATTATGATGCATGTATGAATTGTTCCAACTTTTGCAGTTGCGAAATGTTATGTTTGCTGAAGTTGTGATGACAGGAAAGCCTGTGAAGTTAATGTTAAAATTTTCAGTGAATGGCTGAATGGCACGAAAAAGTTTTTTTAATAATTCCTTGATAATTCGTTTTGATCATCTTTTCGAGGAACAACCCTATCCAACATCCCCAGTCGACCGCGTCGTTTTTCGGAAAGAATTTCGAAAAGCGACTTTATACCTGCCATTTTTCCTGAATTGTTTAAATTTCATTGAAGATCATCATTTATAGATATTCTTGCATCTCTTAAAATTAAATCCTCATTAAAACATCGTTACAGTATATGTTAATTGATCTTTGAGAAAATTTATGATCTGAAACCATGATATTTTCCTCAATAACTTTCGAAAGTATTATCATTTTGCTTCAAATGTTATATTTTGAGAAAGAGCTTGAAAAGAGCTTTCATATGGTATGTAAATCGCAAAATTTGACAAATAATTTTCGAAAAAAACAAATTGAAAGTTTCTGGATAAAACATTCTGAGACACACTACATACACTACATTACATACAATAAAAGCCATAGTTAAAATAATCACAGTAATTAACAGGGCTTTTTTTAAAAAAGAAAGTGATACATTTATATATAGCAGCAGTGGAAATTATAGCAACAGTGAGGCTTTAAGTTAAATAAAACAAGATAAGAATTGCACATTGAAGTCGTTAGAATGAAACACATATAATAAACATTAATAACCCCTGTAGAAAATTTTTACCGAGTTTAACTTCGAAAAGGATGTGTCATAAAATGTGTTTCATAATGTTGCAAAATCTTTTATGCCGTTACGTGACATCTGAGACTCTCAATTAAAGTAATTGCTTACGTAAAATTTTTTCAAACGTGCGTAACATTGGTTTTGTTAAAGTGAAAGCGATAAAAAATTGTTACATAACTGTTTTTTTTTTGGGAAATTGATCTTATTGTTTAACATCTTAATTGATTGTTAAGAAATTGTTACAAATTTTTATTAATTCTATCTTTACGCTGAGACCCCCAAATTTATATTTAAAAACATAAACATACCTGATGATTTTCTTATAGAACGAAATGCTTCGTTTACAGATAAAATGTTTTTATAAAAAAGTTTGTTTTTCTTATATATAATACAGTGTGTTTCATAATGTTGGAAATGGAACATTTAAAGCTGTTTTTTTAAACGAATATACCGAATTTCAAAGTAATCTTTACATCAATGGAAAGCCATTTTCAAACTCTTTCGGCTAGTATATTTTTGTGAAAAATGAAAAAGTGGTTTTCGAAAAAATAAGGAAAATGTCTTGGAAAAATGTAATATAATTTTTAATGGTCGATTAACACGTAGTTTAATTACATCGTGCTTATTGCTTCAAAGCACTGAATCCATTCAAATTTTTTATTAATTTTATCTTTGCGCTGAGACCCACAACTTGATATTTAAAAACATAAAAGTTAAACGTTTTTCGTGAACACACAGCTTAAATTTGTTTATTGTTTTCCAAATTGCTGTTATTGTTTCAAAAAATCTTTTCTTTTCATTCACAAGCTTTAAAATTTCCGTTTCCAACATTATGGAACAAACTGTACAGTGTGTTTCAAAACTTTGGCATCAAAATTTTTTATTAATTTTTATAAATTTTCATATCGATGGAATTTGTTGGTGTTTCCCGTGATGTAACTTTTATAGGAAATGGAAAAGTAGAAGAAGAGAAAATCGAAAAATAAATATGGAAAAACTCATTAAGGTGTTAACGATCAATTAAAACAGAAATTAACAACTGTATCTTTATTGTTTAAAGGTGCAAAATCTTTTATGCCGTTATGTGACATCTGAGACTCTCAGTTAAAGTAATTGCTCACGTAAAAATTTGAAAATTTTTGATGCCGAAGTTTTGAAACACACTGTACATCACTTTCTTTTTAAAAAAATCAGCAAATTACTCTGATTACTTAACTATGGCTTTTATTGTATATCTTATTGACCACTCATTCTTTTGTCACCTCACCAATACGCAATTTTAACAAATCACACATTCTTTTTAATTACTAATTTTCTCCGGTTATATGCTTTCATTTTTCTTACACTCTAGATAGTTCGTTGTTTTTAACCTTTTTGTACACCATATAAAAGATAGGGTTTGTAAAACTAGACACACTTGACAAAGATTTTTAACAAATCGATATATTGTGGAAATTCTGTGTGTTTTTTTTTGTTCTATATATGTATTATATAGATTTGTATCTTTTATATTTTTATTTATCCAATTACCTCGAAGTACCTTCTAGGGTGCTTAAACGCCTTTGCCGATTTGGAATCTCGCTATGCTAGGGACAGTTCGGAATGGAAACTTTGTTCAGTAACCTTTGCAGAGTCCTTGGCCACCCTCAAATAGATCTGTTTGTAAGGAGCATGTATCAGACGCCAAAATGTTATGCTTGGAAACCTGACCCTCAAGGGGTCCGACCGAAAGTCAAGGGGTCGATGCAATGCAGCAGAGTTCTCATCAGTCAACTCTTCTGTATGCATTCCCACCATATTGTCTTCTATAGACAGTGATACGGAAAACTCAAATGGAAGAAGTACACCTAATGATATTGACAACACCAACCTGACACAGTCAAACTTGGTACCCAGAGCTTCTTATGTTAATGGTGGGAAAGCCAACTTTAATTCCACACCACAAAAATATTTTAGTAAACCCATTAACTTATTGTCATCCACTTGTGGATTCAATCGCTAAACCTGGTTGCTAATAGAAAAAGATTGGCTGAGGAAGTTGCGCCATTTCAATGCATTGTGAATTACATCTGGTTTCATGTTCGAATCAGGATACTTATACAATACAATATTTAGTCGTCGATTTGCTATTTCAGCTTTTCATGTAGGATTTAGTGGTAGAAGAGTGGATGATCACCCAAAAACTAATTCTTTGATTGCAGCACCATAACCTCGTTTTAATAAAGTTTGGGATATACAAGTCCTATTTGATTATTCAGGGAAAATATCAAATGAAATTCTTTCGGAGAAACTGCTTTCGCTGAAAGCACTATGCTCATACCTCTTTCTGCATCTTGCAGATCTGCAGATATACAACTTTTACATATGAAAAATCTGGACGTTTTGGAACATAAGCTTAGGTTACTCATTGTAGACTTACTAAATCTTGAAGACAAGGACAAAAACCTCCTTCTACAACATTTCATAAATTTGCTGAGGATGAAGTTTTGGGTGTTGTCAAAACCATCAAAAATTACATTAAAATATCTTCTCCTTGACGATGTGCAGCTAATCCAAACCAATTATATTTGAGTTATATTAAACCACATAAACCGTTTCAAGTGACACTATAGATAGATGGCTAAAAGAACCAATGAAAGCTGCAGGTATAAATATGGATTGGTTACTGCCCATTCCACCCAAGCCGCTTGTTTTTCAAAAGCAGTGATTTAAGAAGTCGATGTCCAAAAAGTTTTACGTTGAGAAAATTGGTCGCAAAAATCCTCTACATGGCAAAAGAATTGTCATAGGAAAGTCGTAACTAATGAAGATAGGAAAAACTTCCAGGAAAAATTTTATTAAAAAACGCTTTGAACAGAGGATGTACCGAGTTTGGGCTCCTGTTTTACGGAGCGGAATGCAAAAGATTGGGTTGTAAGGTAGCAGTATTAAATCGACAGAGATTTTATGAAAGCGACCAAACTGCAATTTAGATTTTATGAACAGAATTGACGGAAGATCTAATACGCCCCACCCACGCCAAACACTGTCATATATTTTAGATTTGTCCGGATTCAAAAGATGAACGGAGCATTTGTTAGTTATATCTGATATGATGACCATTTATTTTTTATCTTCCCTAATTTCGACCTTTATTTAGACCGCATGTTTTGTCTTGATTTTAATAGAAGATTAAGCTAAAGATTTGAGGATTAATTTGTTTCTCGTTACATTAATGTTTCCTTGCCTGCACGCACTCGATTGGGTTGCAAGGTAGCAGTATTAGACCTTCCTTTGATTTTGTCTTCTTTACTTGATCTTGTCTCGTTTATTACTCTAGTAGTTATAAAGCCCCATCCTAAGACATTTTCGGTAGTTCCAATCATGGAATTCTTGATTCTGAAAGTTTTGAGGCTATTCCTTTGTCTATACAATGAGTACTTCCTATTGTGTTTGTGAGCTTGAACATTTGAGATTAACTGTCAGAGGTGCATAGTAAAAGCACTACTTGTATATTGTATAGCAATAAAATGCGAACAAGAAGAACTAAAGCCAACTTTTTAGCAAATCTTGCCTACACAGAAAAAACGAATACAAACTGCTAATTGAATGAATTATGCAAATTTAAGTCCTGGAATGATGTGTTTCATAAAACATTCATAACATTTTATTGAGGTATTGGAATTGTGGTTGACCTAAGTCCAAACTGTTGATTATAATTCTACATAACTATGCGAGTATTGTCGGTGTGTTTTACTTTATAGTTAACCTCTTCAGTGGTTGAAGAAGCAAATGAAAAGGCAAATTTACAGAAGAAATTACTTGATGATGCAAATACCCCTTCCTCAGATAAAGGTAGCCGTGGCATTGGAAAGGTATAGATCAATATAAATAGTGATTTACTTAAGTATGGATTATGAGCCATTTGGATCTGTTTTATCAGAATATTCAGGCCAGACAAGAAAATGATAATGATGCTACGACTTCTTATAGTATACCCTTGGATAGTTGAGAATCATTTTTTGATTCTTTTATTGTTTATTAATTGATACTCACCGTTTAGCTAGTTTTACTTATAATCTTCATAATGCCATATTTTATAAACTTTCTAGGAGAGAAATGAGCTAAGTTCAACCTTGTTGTCATCATACCCAGTTTCATAAATAATCGGGTACGATTAATGCTTTACAAGAAGGCAATTACACTAAAATGTTTAACGCTCACTGATGATTATGCTTGCGTAATCTTTATGGTGTTTTGCAATAAAAAGGCTGTTAGCATTATGGTTGTTTGGGTCTTACTTCAATTGTGGATTTTGAAGACTTTCAGACAACCATGTTATTTAAATGCTGATGAGTATTTCACAGGAGGACTTTTCTAACTCATCAAGGCGACTTTAAAATGTTTAATTTTAAAAACTACATAGGTGCATTTGATGAAACAGTCCCGTAAAACAGGTTCTACTCATTTAAATTATAAGGGTCACGATAGGTCCAAAGTGCGAGTATTTACAAGGTGGTACCAATGTAAGAAACTGAGATAGTAGTATTTGGGACCAGAATGAACTTAACAGAATTATAGAAAAACGAGCATTCAATCTACTGGCTTCTCAGCGATTACCTGGACAAAGAACCAAAGTGCCTTTTTAATTACTGGTGATAATACATTGTCTCAGAAAACATTTCTTATGAAACCATATCCACAAAAGGATATTACATAACATGAAAGTATTTTAATTATGTTCTGTCTAGGAAGAGAAGAATATATTAAAAGGGATTTGTAATCATGGCCAACATGTTTTCAGTTCAATAATAGTGAACATCCTTCAACTTATTCTCTGAGTTTGGTCATAAGTGATGCTCAGAAAATTTTATCTCAATTTTTTCATTTAATAATGTAGATGTTTATGTTAGAGACACTCTTCCTATTGCCCGCGTTCCTGGATTAGAATCTTTCACTCATTCCTACTTGTGGTGTCGAATTGTTCCATGTGTTGTAATGCTTATACCTTTAATAATCTATGCGTTCTATCCAGAATTGCTCTGACTATCCTCCAGAATGGCTAGATTCACATTGATTCTGCTGGTGTGGAAGCTTTTCTCCAACTCAAAAACCTTCCCTAGTCGTTTTCGTGACATTGATTTCCACTCTCCTTCTTTATTTGATCTTTGTTTGGATTTAGTCTCTAGTAGTTGTAAAACCTCTCTTGAGCCTTTTTTCGGTATTTCTGATCATGTTGTGGTATACGTCTCCTAACAGTAAAAGGCCAATCAAACCACTGACAATCACTCTTTACGAACTTCCTGCAACTATTCACTTGCTGCCTGGGATGATTTTCGGGACCTTTTGCGTGTTGCTACCTGGCTTAATGTCTTTTCTCTTCCGGTCAAGCGTTGTGCTGAAGCTGTCACTTAGTGGATTCAGGCTTGCATCTATTGGTTAGTGGCTGATTGGATCTAGATTGGTTAGGCCACAGTTTTTTTCTTTGTTTTCTTCCACTTGTGCAGCAGCCTTCACTCATCGTAACCACTATTTTCAACTTTTTGGCGAGATATTTCGGATAAAAGCAAGAGGCTCCTTTCTGTTGTTTGTAGCTGTTGTAGAAATGCTCGGCACACTGCTAAGAACAGCTATCGGGAATGCACTAAATCAAGATTTCCACTCAGATACTTGTTTTTCGAAACTTTTAGAAGATCTTCAGCAGCAACTCAAACAAGGGGAAATCTACTAATCCTCCTTTCTTTGATGGCTTGAATGTAATCACACCTGCATGGAGGCCAATGTAACATTTCTTTTAAAAGAGGGTGAATTGCAAATTAATTTCCATTTTATAAATCGATAGACAAATCGGAATTATTACAAAATTGATGACTTTTCTGGTCCGCCGCGTGGCCTATGGAAGTCAGACACGTATTTCCTCTAATAAACGCCGTTCTCTGATAAACGTCGCCCTCTATTAAACGCTGCACTAACAGCAGAACATTTGTAATGAACGCTGCACTCTAATAAACGCCGCATCTTGAAAAGCGGCGTTTATTGGAAAACAGGCTAAACAAAAATTAGTTTAATAGTTTAATAGTTTTATTTATTTTCTATCAACAAATTCCTTTAGGTTTTTATGAGTCAATGATGTGTAATTAATTGCTATAAGAGTTTTCATCTCATCGAAGAGAACGGCGA
This sequence comes from Turritopsis dohrnii, assembly GCA_027922465.2. Taxonomy (NCBI): domain Eukaryota; kingdom Metazoa; phylum Cnidaria; class Hydrozoa; order Anthoathecata; family Oceaniidae; genus Turritopsis; species Turritopsis dohrnii. The sequence goes on from BQMF02000424.1 coordinate 117,397, forward strand.
CACTGATATTGCTCCTCTTTGACATTTTTGTGAACAAATCTTTTTATTGTTATTATTGTTGTTATTATATATTTCCCCATAGGGCGAAATATATGTTAAAACCGGCATTTTCCTTCTCCTCCTTCTTTTCGTTCACTTTTATAGCCGCAGTTCAGAATTGAACTCTGGCCTAGCTAAGGTAGATAAGATTAGAGGCTAGTCTTCAGTAAAGTGGTACGCCATCTTTTCAGTCAGGTCAGGGTCAGTGCAGATGGGATTTTGAAGATATTTTCTAGATTGAATGATTCAATAGATGAAACGTTAAATGATGGAAATAAATCGTTTTATTTCTTAAAAAGTTGTAAAAACTTTTGAATGAACGTGCAAAAAACAAACAAAAAAACAACATTGGTAGACTATGTTTTGTTTTTATGTTGTTGATAACAATGAATGTGTTATATGATGATGATATTGGTAATTAAATGCTTGGAACACAACAAACCATTGGAGCTTTGATTTCAGTGCAAAGGTGAAAATTCATTCTCAATAACCAGGCTGAAGATTTATTTAGTATGATCCTGATGTATATAATGTATATATAGCTCAACTGAACTGGAAAGCACAATATGATGTACAGCATAAAGAAGGAATCCCTTTTCACGTGGAGATCAACCACCAGTTCAACCAGTTACGTTAATTCAAAAACAGCAAGTAAATATGTGATGTCGTATATACAATATAAAGTTCAGAAAACCATTTACGTATAATATTTTAATACACAGAGGATTGAGACACATAATCACTTGAAAGAATCTGGTGGAGCGTACTTGGATAGTTGTTTAATCCAACAACAGAAACATAATTTACTATGAATGAACTCTATGGTCATGTATACTGTTTTGATGCTGTATATCATATTTTATTTTGCAAAATTTAATATATAATACTGTCAATTTTCCTTACGAACAAGGAATCAAAACACAATCCAACATGATGACAGTCTGTAAAATTAAATGAAGCCCAAACAGGAACTTCTGCTTTCAGCTATGTAGTGGTTGGGTTATGGATGTGTATTTTTACTACCAAAATCTGTTGTTTTTTCCATTTGGGATTTACGAAGGTCATTTTTATCACATAATAAACAATGAGTGAGAACATATTTTTTTTGAACAGAGATGTTTATTTTGTTGAATTTGGTTATATAAATTGTCATTTTAAGCCCATCTCTTATTTGAAAATAACTCTTCTGTCTTAATTTGAAATACTACGCATAATATTTGTAGAGATTTTTATTCTTATGATAGTTATCTTAAATAGCCAGTATGCATACCACTTTTGTTTTAGACAGTGATGAATTTTGTTGAATGTTACGGTCTAAATCGTGGCCATATTCTTCGTGAGGCCATGCGCTTTTTAACGATTATTATATAGTAGCATGTGCACGTTTTTTTTATCGTCGCATTGTTCTACTACATGGGTACACTTTCCATTCCAATTCAGTGATTAAATTTTTCGTCACGGGGTTTGCACATGGGAAAGGCGAATATCACATCCTTTTCAAAGTGGAACTCGGTAACAATATTTTACCCTGGTTACTATCTTATATATAATAGCGAGTGTGTGTCACACTTATTTTAGACAGTGGTAAATTTTGTTGAATTTTACGGTTAAAATCCTCTTAATTGTGGTCATATTCTTCATTAGGCCATGTGCTTTTTTTAGGATTATTATATAGTAGCACGTGGCGTGACCTCAGTTTTTATCGTCGCAGGTTACTACTTGTTTATAATGTCTACCCCAAAGTATTATACTGTAGCTATTTAACAATTTAGCTATTTAACAATTTTCTTTTCATCTTTTGTACAGTAAACCACACCTGTATACAAATTTGATTTATGTTATAAGATAGTTTTATTGGAGTTACAAAAAGGAAGTGTTCTGTTGAATTATTATAGTTGAAATATTAGTCGCAAAGTGTCCATTATAGTAACTTCTCAATTTTAAGCTCTTTAGCGAAAATTGAGACAAACCTTATCATTTGACCATGGACATCTTCATTTCATAATAAGTCCAAAATAAGTTTTTTGGGGGTATTAAATTCAATTCCACCCTGCTTAGTACTTATTTGAGTACCAGGTTGATGGTAGTTATACTGTAATTATTTAATCATACATTTCTTTCTCATGGTTATCAATATGTACACACAATAATTGGCAAAAATTTCGCAATTTTGGGGAAATATATAGTCGCATTTTTGCGAATCTTGTTATTATTATTCATATTTAATCAGGTTGGCTATTTCAGAAAAATACAATTTCTGTCATCAATATAAACTAAATTAAGGCTAAAACATACTATAGCATATATTAACAGTAAAATCGTAAAAACATTATGCGCGGTGAAGATCAAACCACGAATAGAATCAAGTATGAAAGCATGAGAATGTACTTGAGATTTAAAATTGAAACTGTTAAGGAGTAGTTATTTCAATCATTAGTCAAGTGAGCGATAGCAAAAGATAAGAATAGGCATCGAAGCATCAGAGTTTGGTGAACCACGAATGAATAGAACGAATTGAAAAGGCATAACTAGTGTGCGAGATAAAGCACTATAGGGAACTAATAATACGGAGGGGGAATCAGCTTAATTCCAGTCACATTGGTAAGAACAAATTAATAATAATAAAACAGCCGTAAAGGCTGTAAGTCAGCGGCTGTGCCACACAAAAAAAATGTTAGCGTAGGTTACAACAAACTGGCATGGTTAAACCATTTCCTTATCAAAATAAAAAAACAATGATAATGACGTTTTTGAATTTTTTTATTATAAACAACAAAATGAAGTCTACATATAGTCAATAACAAAACCAAAAAATGAAGCCTGGTTTACAACGATGCTCAGTTCTCACAAGAAGATTTTAATAACATAACGAAACTCAATGCTGGTACTAAAGAACACGATTGTACAAAAATTGGAAAATTTGGTCTTGGATTTAGTGCAGTATACCATCTTACTGATGTGCCAAGTTTTGTGAGTGGTAATGCTATGGTGATTTTTGATCCACATACCACCTTCTTAGGCGACACTATCAAGGATAAAACAAGACCTGGCCTCAAAATAACATTATCCAAATCTAAAAAAGATTTAATTCATTTCAATGACCAGTTCAAAGTTTATCATAAAGTTTTTGGAGCAAGATTACCTTAATCGGAGAAATTTTGACACGGAGAAAATTTGGCGCAATTGGCGCAAAATGCCAAAAATAGCCTAACTAAATCCGCGCCAAATTTAGTTTTTTTCTGGCTGCGCCAAATTGAATCCACGCCAAAATTATTTTTTTTTAAATCATTTTTTTCTTTTCTGGCTAAGTATAGAAACGCCGCAAACAACACCTAGTCGGCACCGAGGGAGTCTTTTAGATATGTGAATCGTGTAGTAGGCCCCCTGTGCTGGCTGGGCACTGATCTTATGGAATACATTGAACGAATAAAAAATATTTTTATCTTGAAATTTTCTTTTTCACCAACAGAAGATACAGAAAATATATCACTGTCGTGAATCTTCTGTTTATAGTTTTAATAAAAAAAGTCATGAATACATGAATGTTTGAAGTTCTATGCTTTACCGTCTCACCTTCTTTGAATGTATGGTACTGTAATTAGTTCTGATTGATTCGTTAAACGACTATGAAATTTTTGAAACATTCTGGCTGCGCCAAATTAAATCCGCGCTAAATTTAATTTTTTCTGGCTGCGCCAAATTAAATCCGCGCCAAAATTTCTCCGAATAAGGTAGACTTTAGTTCGGATGATGTTGAAATTTTCAACGGTACATTATTCAGACTGCCCTTAAGAGACATAACCACAGCTAGATCCAGTGAAATCAAAGATCTTGCTTATAGTAATCGAGAGATGTGGGTGTTGTTAGAAAAAATCCAGGAAAGATTAGATCACTTATTGCTTTTCCCACAACACGTTAAAAGTTTTGAGTGTTACCATTTGCAAGATGGCGCATCTCCAGAGAAAATGAACTTGCTGTTTTCATCGTCGAAAGATATATTGACAACATTTCGTTTCAACAGGACAGCCTTTTGAAGAGTTCCAGTGCTGTTATTAGAAGAATTGAAAAGTGGTTCTTTGACTGAAGTGCCGAAGATTCAAATACATCAGAAATTAACAGTGACTGTCTCTGAGAAAAACGATGTAAATTCAATTGCTGTAAAACAGAATTAGCGAAAAATAAGTAGTCTGAATCAGAGGCAAACTTTTGTGTGTAATTCAACAATCTTTGATTGAAATACTTTGATGGGCTTAAAATGACATCTCGTTTGATATTATATCCAAATTTACCAGCGGGAAATAAATGTGGGTGAGCAAGTTCCTCACAATTTTCATCACTAAGAATAGATAAAGGTGTTGACCCTTCACCTGGAGCTAAGTTCAATTGTCAATTTCATCATCAGTTGGAATAAATGACATGAAGGTAGTCTCATCAGCACTAAGTCTGTAAACATTAAGGGGATCTTCAGTTGTCTCTAATTCATCTCCAATTTCAAAGTCAATTTCACTTTCCTGATCAGTTTCAAGGCAAACCGAAATAGGGTCTTCAATATCTCTCAACAAATAATAAATAATATTACTAAAATCAAAGGAATCATTTTCATTAATATCGGTTGGTATGTTTGCTACATCAATATAAGTTCAAGCTCAATACAAGTTCAATACTAAACTTACTACAGAGTTTCTTCCTTCAATAGGACAGCGCTGTTGCATGGAGCACGCTGCATAAAGAAATACATTCGCAATCTTATGGAGATAACGTTAACTTTTTTGTAGAGGTGATCAGTGGTTATAAGTGCTTTGTATCATAAACACCTTTTCCGATTATTAGGGGGGGGGGGGGGGGGGGCGGAGGGAAACTTATATCATGGAGACGGTTCAAACTGTCCGCAAAAAAAAAACAACGACGACGATTTTAATACTCAGCGCGCTAAAGCCGCTGACTAATTAAGTGGACTGAGCATAGGCATTAAAGTATCAAAAGTATAGACTCATGCAGAACGAAAAATCTAGTTATGAAATATTATAAAGAATGCGAATTAATAAATTGCCTAACTTTACAAATTGAGAGCTCATTTCTGCTTGACTTGGAAGGCTGTTGTAGACAAGAGTTCCTTGATAAGTTGATGTTTTCTTGCTTGCTTCAGTTCTACATTTTGGTAACCTGAGTAAGTTATTGTTTCCTCGGGTACCAATGCCGTTTGAGATCTTCTCGAAGGTCGTGTTTTCAGTGTCTCGAAGGGATTTAAAAACATCAAGGGCAATATTACATTTTCTCTGCACCAGGATGAAAGGCCAGTCAACTGTCGAATTTCCAATGATACATTTGGCTCTGTCATGCTGCCGTTCAAACTGTTGTGACCAGGTTTTACTCTGTCCTAGATGTATATCGGAACAGTAGAAGAAGACAGGTTTGATGATCGAATTGTACATGGTTTCTGCAATCATAGGAGACAACTGATGTCGTATCTTTCGAAGTAAATTAATTCGTGCACCAATTCTCTTACTTGTCCTTGTGTAGTGCTCACTGAGATTCATTTTTTGGCCGAGAATAACACCGAGATAATCATACGAAGTTGGTTGGTTGATAGGAGTACCCATCGATCCGGATGTCACATACTTTAGTTGCATTTCTATTTCCGTATAAAATAAATTCCGTTTTGCCTTTTTTTAGATTTAAAAATTGTCCTTGATCCATTGGTTTAAAATTTCTGCTTCAGTGTTAATTGTCTTTTCAATATCCTCAACAGACTTTGATGAGAAGTACAAAACGGTATCATCAGCATACTTAATAAGAAAGCATTTTGAGAGACGATTCTGAATGTCATTTATAAGAACTATGAATAGCAGCAGACCCAAAATAGATCCCTGTGGGACACCATGCGTCATTTTCTCGGGTTTTGAAAGAGTTCCATCAAAATTAACGAGTTGTTCTCTATTAAATAAGTAATCAGCGATCCAGTTCAGCTCCACACCAGTGATTCCATAAAATGGAACTTTATGGAGGATACAGGAGTGGTTGACCGTGTCAAATGCTTTTGAAAAGTCCATATTGCGGACACCTATATGTTGACCACGGTCCATGTTTTTACAAATATCGTCCGTCAATGATGTTACAGCATTTTTTGTAGACCGGTTACGATGGAATCCAAATTGATGACGTGTAGAAGATTGTTCGTTTCTAAGTAATCTGACACCTGATTATAAGCAAGTTTCTCGATAACCTTGGATAATACGTTAAGCACTGAAATTGGCCGGTAATTCGTAAACTGACGTTTATCACCAGATTTGTAGACCGGTGTGACTTTCGCTACTTTCTCTGAGGTAGGAAAAATACCTGTATTGAGGGACATATTTACCAAAAATGTCAATGGTGCTGCTAGTTCTTCAGCTTTTCCGGTACATTCACAGGTCGGAAATTAAATGATCTAGTATCTGTATCCATTGAAATTTTTCCAGGTTGATGCAGTTCCAGCTAACCTTCTTCCTACATTGGCAAAGAACGAGCAGAACGAGTTTGATATTTCAGTTTTATCAGTTGTGTTGGAGGAGTCGCACTAAAACGATTTAATTACCTGGTTGTTTTTGTTCATAGAGAAGGTCTCTTGAATGAGTTTCCAGAATTTTTTTCGGATTTTTTCGATTTTCTCTGAAGACGAGTCATGTACGATTTGTTTTGGATTGGATATGTTACTCAATTACGTAATCTTTTATAACTGGACCAGTCATTTTCATTGTTGTTTTTTCTTGCAAGTTTGAGAAAATATTCACGCGTATTCATTTTAATTTTGATGTCTTTTGTAAGCCAACTGTTTTCCTTTCCACGTACGCGTTTTTCAATATAAGCTGCATGTTTGTTTATAATTGATGCACGTTCATTTTATATACAGTGTGTCCCAGAGAAATTCGTTATGAGATTTTAAAAAGCTATAACTTTTCACACATATATCAGATTTTAGCGATTTTTGCACCATTCGATAGGATTTTATTGAAGGATTTTAAAAATATACATTTTGTTCTCCAAAAGCTTTTATTTTGTAAACAATGAAGGATTTTAGTATGATCATGACTAGGTCATTATGAGGAACTCGTTAATAAGAAGTGTAAATATAGCTATCTAGAACTTTCTGTAGACGAGTATTGCAATAAGAAAACTATAGAGTTCAAGTAAAAGTATTCAAGTCTCATTTTCTCTTGATTTTCTAATAAGCGCCGCATTTGAAGGTGCGGCGCTTATTAGAGGGCGGCGCTTAATAGAGGGCGGCGCTTATTGGAGGAAATACAGTAGTTTCATTCCACTTACCTTCACTTTCAAGAAGAGCATCAATTTTTTCCTTCTATCTGAATATTAGTTACGAAGAAATCACACGATTGAAAATAAGCTTCACTGCGTTGCTCAAAACTATAAGTATCAATTGGGTAATAAATGCAACATATCTTCTCTCCTTAAGAAAAATTTGCAACCTTTCGACTGTTGCACTTTCCGATGATTCTAATTTTCCCAATAACTCTTGTCAGTGCTGAATCACTGACAAGGAATAAATTATCAAAACAATAATCAAACCTTCCTTTTTAAGAACCTGGTGTGATTTCCCAAGATAAGGCATTCATTTCCCTGATGAATAACAGAAGTTCTGAAGCAATCCTACGCTAATTGCTAATGTTACTGTGTCGCCATACTATTGTTACTATTGTCACTGTGTCAAATATATCAAAATAATGTTTTTTTCTATATATATATTGTTATTCCCTTTTATGCTGAAGTTTGTTGCAGTAACAAGGAAGCCTTCTACTCTGCATGAAGCATGTCGTCGAGGAAAAGTAAAACGATGTCAAAAGATCATCAATGATGAAATGGAAGATTTACCTGCAATCATCAACACAAAGGCAGGGGTTTTTGGTTATACACCGCTGCACGAAGCTACCAGTAGTCGTCAGCTTGAGATAGTGAAATTACTGTTAAACAATGGAGCAATGGTGGATGCTACATCTAATGGTAACTACACCCCTTTACATATTGCTGCGTCCATTGGTGATATTCCTTGCGCCACTATTTTACTGCAGAATGATGCCAGTGTTGATATGATTGATGAGTATAGAAAGACTCCTTATCGCACAGCTGTGTTAAACAGGAAAAGTCATGTAGCACGTTTACTTAAAACTGCAGGTAATCTATGATTCAATTGACTATTTAGGGAATCTAGTTTGTAACAATTGTACGAAGGAACTTTTTATTGTAGAAGTGAAGAAAGCAGTTCTGACAAACAGCCTCGAACTTCGTAATATGATTCAGACTTTTATCTGTGGTGAAGATGTTACTGATAATTGTTTTGAAGAATGTCTTCATTTGGCTGTTATAAATAATTACCCTCTATCAGCTGGATATATCATTATGCGCTCACCAAGCAATATGCAAGAATGTTTTAGATTAGCAATGGCAAATCGCAAATTCGAGACGATTGAGGTTGCGGCAATGTTGCTTCTATGTATGGCTGCAATCGATGGAGATACTGAAGTGCTTCAAGTTCTTTGTCAACCAGAATATAAACAGCATCAAGATTCCAGAAATTACGATGATTACCTTGCAAGATACACACAAACGAAAACGGTATTTCCTGAAGTACTGAAACAGTTAAGGTAAAGCATCGGGAAATCGTGTTTAATGATAAGGAAGATGCTAAATTTGAGAGTTAAGAAACATTTATAGATGTCTTTTAGTAAATATTTAGAAAATTTAAATGATAATGAAACGTTTTTGATAATTTTATTGTGAACTAGTAGTTACAGTAAGTTACATAAAGTATAACATGAAAAACTTTATATAATTCAAATAACTCTGCCACAAGATTTTAAGAAGTAAAGAAAATCAATGACATTTTGCTGTGGTTTTTTCCTGTATTTAACTATCAAAAAAGTTACTGTAACTAATTTAGTTTCATATCTAAACAGTATGACATAGAATAAATTCAGGCTATGCAAATTTATTCGCTACTGACAATTCATCTATGTTGTTCTTTAACCTCATTGAAGATCTTTCATCCATTATAGGGAGGCCGTACAGAGAATCAATCATGCAGTTCCTGTTAGTTTGGCATGTGCCAAGGGACAGTATTCAGCTGCCAAAATCCTCCTCTTCAATTTATACTGTTCTGAGGAAAAACTAGAAGCTGACTGGCATGGCCTAGCAATATCAACTTTAGAAGACTCTTGGATAGATGATGTGGTTAAATATAGAAAAATCTTCCTTGCATGGAATTGTTTAACTGAATTGCCTACTAACATCGGAAATCTCAAAAATGTCATAAGATTAGATTTGAAGAATAACCAACTACGAACTGTGCCAGCAAGTTTGTTTAGACTCCCCATGCTTCGCAATTTAAACTTATCAGGAAATAAAATCGAAAGCTTACCAGAAATCGATCAATGGTCACCCTATCTTAACATTCTCGAATTGTATGATAACTTATTGTTCACATTCCCTGGTAATGTTACTGGCCTTGCAATAGAATTTTTGAATCTGGCAAAGAATCGCTTTGTGCAGCTACCAATAAGCATATGTAAAATATCGAGTCTTACAAATTTGGACATCAGCTATAACAGTGAAATTCATGAATTACCATTGGAACTAGGAAAGCTAACAAAACTTTCACAGTTCAATATGAAAGGAATACAAGTAAGTTCATTTATTCATAACTTAAAAAACAGCCGTCCATTGTTCTCAATCGTGACCGATTTATGGAACTCTTGATTTAATAAGTATCAAAGGTTTTCATGATACGATTCTTGTTTTGATGTTTTACATAGATCAACGACATTCCAGCTCACTTGCAAAAATCAACGAGAAATCTAATCCGGGATCTCCGTGAAAAGTTGCGTTTCGCACAACCATACAATGTAATGAAACTAATGTTAATTGGAAAAGCAAACCAGGGAAAAACAACTTTGATGCATCGGTTAAAAGGAAATGAATGTTTTAATGATAACTTTGCAACCCAAGGTACCGTTTTGTTTATCAGGCATTTTTGACATGCTTTAAGGGCCACAATTCATAAAGGTCAGACAATTTCTGTGTCTTATGATAGTAGCGAATATTTTGCCCTAAATTTGTCTTGGCTCGCTTTGGCGGCCTCATGAATTAAGCCACAAACTCGAAATATGGGAATTTTAAGGTGGTTGCTATCACTGAAATTTCAACAAACTCCAAAATCCACCATACAATTATTTATTTTAGGCATTGATATTCAAGATATGGAACTCAAGAAAGGAAATTTTAACGCCTTACCATTTACCTTTCGTGTTTGGGATTTCGCAGGTCATGAAGATTATTATGCAACTCATCAATGTTTTTTATCTACTCGCTCGTTGTACTTACTGATTTGGGATATTAGTAAATCGGAAGAAGGTGTGGTCGAGTTAAAACCATGGCTTGATAATATAGCAATGCGTGTACCGCAAGCTTCTGTCATAATAGTTGGCACAAAGGTAGATAAGTTGAAGGGAGAACAACCAGAGAGAATGAAATACGTTGAAAAGATGAAAAATGAGATTAAAAAGTTGCTATCAAACAGCGTTTATGCTAAACTTAATATCGACCCTGATCTACACATTGTCAGTGTGACATCTGTTACAAAATATCCAGGCTATCGAGAACGTATGTTACCTAGTGTTGTTTTGTTTTGTTTGCCATGTTCTGTGCACATGAGCTTTGCTATGAGATATTTATATCCTCCATTAACCGGTCATTATGTTTCTTCATCACAGAGATGGAAAACCTGAAGATGTTGATCTATAATACTGCAGCAGAAATGACAACTGGGGATGGTGTGAAAGTGATGGAGGAAAAAATACCACTCAGCTATCGAAACCTTGTCAAATGTATGGACAAGTTACGAAAGGAGAAGTTAGAAAATAATGAAATTCCTGTTATCACAAGAGAAGAGTTCCAAATGGTAGCAAGAAGTATGGTCTGTGATCGAGATACTCTGAAAGATGAGGACATCGAGCCAGCTGTTGCTTTTCTTCATAACATCGGTTTGCACTTTCTTTTAATACATTCTTTATTGATCACTTTTAGCATATCTGATATACACAAACGTTATAAAATATGGTTGATTAGGTGATTTTAAGAAAGATGTTTGTAAATAATGAATACAATTCTTTGTTGTTGTTGTGGTAAGAATTTTTTGATATTGTTTTCAGGGAGTATTCTTCATTACAACGATCACCACCAGGGTTTGAAAGATCTGTTTTTTATCAACTCTTCTTGGCTTTGTAAGCTGATGGCGCAAATCATCACCGTAAAAGCAGCCAATAATTTTTTCAAAAATGGAATATTGCAAATAGATCAAATTCGTTTCATTATCGGTAACAACGAGTTATTCCCACCGAACTTCTACGACAGATACATGAGATTGTTGTATCGGTTTCAAATTGCTTGCAAAGTCGATAACCATCGAATTTTGGTTCCATCAAAACTAAGCGAGAAGTTAGACGAAGACATAGAAGAAGCAAACAATTGTAGCTTGCTGACACGCTATCATTTCTTCACATGCATACCATACGGCTTCTGGTCACGTCTTATGAGCCGTATTTTGTTACTGATGCCGGAAATGCTTGGGTCGTATCTTAGTTCTGTTGATGAACGTCAGCCTGTAGACGATATATCTATGGAATCAGAGGTGATGAGCGACTGCAATTTTCTCATCATCAACTCAATTGGCCGTCAAGCCAGCTGCCAACCGGGATTGTCTATTGTCCACGAAAATGTTTCTGGTCACAATAAATCGCCAGATTATGGTACTCCGGATTTGGTTATAGGCAAGTACCCTGTGAATTACAGCAAAATTGAATCAACAAGCACACTTGGTAATGGTAGCAGCTTGGAGAACATTCATCATATTGACAACGAAAAGAAAGCATCCTCCAATCCATCCCATAATGCAGATGAGAACGACTCCTCGGATCCTAGGATACTGAGGATACGTACAGACCACGTGTCTGATAATACTGGCTTGTCATGTGATGCATCTCATTCGAATGATCCTCACTTATTTCGTGATAAATCATCTTCTGATTTATCACGTAACACACCTAAATTGAATATACCTGACTGGTCATATGTCACGCCTAAGCCAATTGATCCTGACTGGTCACATGACACACCTAAGCCAATTGATCCTGAGCTTAACCTATTTGATGATTATACAGATCTTGCATATTTAATAGATCGACGCTACCTGAAATGTTGGAAAAATGGCCTCGTTTTCAACCATCCGTCACTTTATTTCTCCATGCAACAAGTCGACTCTGTCATACCTAATCGGAAGGCAATCGAGACCCAAGTGAGTGACAAGCCTTTAGGTTATCGCGTGCTGGGTTTCATCGTTCAACACATCAGAACTTTAGTCAAGAAATGGTACCCTGGTCTTAGTGGTGACGACGGTGAAAGACCATATATAATCCAGAAAGCTGCATGTCCTATATGCAGGAAGTTGAGAAGAGGAGATCCTTATTTATTTGACGTCGAAGAGGCATTTGCTAGCATTTATCAAAGAGATGAAAGCAATTACTATTTACAGTGTATGCGGAGCCATACGCCACAAATCGTCGACATCAAAGATTTATGTCCTGACCTGATATTCAGAGACTTATTTTGTACATTACAACTTGACATGAAGGATCTTTCATACGAAGAAAGCGACGATTTCCTGTTGGGTGTTGGCGGCTATGGGAAGGTCTATCATGGAACGTACAAATCAACGCCCGTAGCTATTAAACCGTATTATTTCGACGATCGCCATCTGACCACGGGCTTATTTTATGACATTTGCCAAGAGGTACAAATGTTAAGTAAGCTTCGTAGCCATCCATTTATTGTGGAGTATTTTGGATTTGCTATCCACCCGCGAGTTTGTTCAGTGATGGAGCTTGCAACCCATGATACCATTAAAGATGCTCTACAGGATGCAAGCAGACACATCCAGAGATTGGTGTTGTTTCGCATCTTGAAGCAGTTGACAAGTGCGTTAAAGTTTATGCATTCCAGGAACATCGTTCATCGAGACATCAAACCAGATAACATTCTCTTGCTTTCTCTTGCTCTTAACGCTGATATCAACGTAAAATTGACTAATTTCGGAACTGCTTACTTCATGAGCCCCAAAGGAATGATTGATGCGATTGGTACACCAGGTTACATAGCCCCTGAAATGTTCGATTACCTCTCACGTGATGAATACTCGTGCAGTATTGATATTTTCTCCTTGGGAATATTCACGTGTGAGCTGATCACAGGGAGGCTGCCGTTTCATAGCTATGAACAGGTACATGAAGCAAACCAGGCCTTAAAGGATGGCATTCGCCCCATGTATGGTGATATCTCCCGTTCAATGTTTGGATTAATCACATTGACTGATTTGACGACAAAGTTATGGCATCACAAACCGATTAAAAGACCGACTGCATCGGAAACGTTGGACGTTCTGTCGAATCTGGCGTTTCAGTTGCTGTATGGCAAGACAGCACTGGGAACCCACCAAAATCCTTGTCATATGTGTTGCTTAACAAATTTGAAAGAACTTTGGATATTATGTCAAGATAAACAAGGTAATGAAAATTTTCAAATTTTGCTTAGGAATTTTTTCATACCGTATAATTTTTTTATTGAAGTTTTTACCCGATTCCGCCGTGGATTCATCCAATTAAAATAGAAGAAAGAAGGATATTGATTTTTCTTATAGTTCTACCTTTAAACCACCAGGACTGTCGAAAATTCTTAGGGCTCTTGACCAAGTGGCCACCTGCAGTCTTAAATCGCTTATATGCTCTTTATGATTTGTTTTTTCCTCAAAAGTGTGAAGTTTTACAACAATGACTCCCTGATGCATGATCTTTGTCAGCTTTGATGAATAAATGAAAATGAATATCAACATGTACATGTTATTATATTTCAGGGGTGTGCTTGACTATTTTGGATACGCAAACGTCACTGGTGAAGCAGGTGTTAACCATCGACGGAAAGCTTTACGGGTTAGAATACTTCAATTTGGTGAATATATGCGCCATTGACGACCACGTTGTTGCTATCATTTTGCGTGGGAAGCACGACGTCATGCTGATGTTCGCAGCCGAGCAGCGAAAAATTCTGAATTTTCATCAGTTTGGCAAGCTACATGTTCGATCGCTTCTCGCTACTACTAAGTATGTTTTCATTGGATACCAAGACGGGTCTGTCGAACGCTTTCCAAAGAAAAACTTTATAAAAGGAAATCACAAAAAGAAAGATGCGTTCCGATTGACTGAATGCCATATCATGTCGATGATTGCTAACGAAATGTACTTCATCGCTAGTTCTAATAATACCCTCTATCAATATAATGCCAAATTCAAGTGTTTGAATTCGAAGTCGCTGTTGAATCAGCCGATTCAAGAAATGGTTTTATCACAGGATAGATCAAAAGTACTGGTATCCTTCCAATGCAGTCCGCAAATCTGCCTTTATGACTTAGAAACATTTAACACCAAAATGTTTAGTTTCGAAGACATTATCAAAGAGGAACTGCCGGAAGCCGATCCTACTGACACGAGAGTAACGTGTATGTGTCAAAAGAAAGATGTCTTGTGGGTTGGTACTGGAAGTGGTCACGTTTTAATTTACCAATTCCATACCTCTTTATCAGAATTGACCTTCCTGAATAGTTTCCGGTCGTATCGTTTGGAAACTCGTTCGTTCTGTGTAGTCCCTTTTGAAGAGATTGAAGGATCTGGTGTGGATTGCCTTGTGGTGACTTCAGGGGAATTGGTAAACGAGCTTGCGTTTGGCAATAACGAGATATGTCGTTTAAATTTCGACTTTCCAGCTGACAGAGCTTACATGGATCGTGTGATTGAGAGCACAGGAACTTACACTTTAGCCAACATGGATTCGAAAATGATACTGTTTTGGCAATTGTTATCTGCTGATGAAATGAAATGCGTCAGTGATAGTTTTGTATAGTGTATTTTGTATAGTGTACATGAACGTTAAATATTTTGCTACAGTGCAACGCGAACGTTAAGAATGAAGAGAGAGACGATGTGTGATGAGGTCATTCTAGTTATATTGAAAAAATAAACTGCAAAATCCTCATTAAGATTAAGTTTCGGCAACTGAAAAAGACACGACAAAGAGGGTGTGAAAATGTCGTGGTTGTGTTATTGCTTCCAGACCAAACTTTTCAGTGGCCAACATTCCGCGAGAGAGGAAAAATAACAGTCTAACAATATAATCATACTTTGTAATTCACAAAAGTCGAATATTAATTTTTTGTTTTTTCTGTTCAAAATGTTAAGAAGAACAAAAATTATATTTTACTGGATTTTCAAATGAATTTTTGCAAAAATTTTTAAGATGTCCCATTCATTCAATTTATTATGCGTTTTCTAATATTTAAGGGAATCTTTAGTCTTTGTTTTCTGCAGAATAAAATTATGTTATTAAGTATCTAAATTAGAATGTTTTGCAGCTCCTTGAAATTTAGTTTGGACGAATAAAGATGATAGTGTAGTATAAACTGGATTTTTTTCTTATATATTTGTATAATTTCCAATTTTTTTTTAAATTTGTTATAAGTAATGTATTCAAAAATATTTTCTTTTTTAAATATACATGGTAGATTATATTCACTGACACTCATCTACAAAATAACAAGATGCATTTGATCTGCTTTGAAATCTCATTTTTCATCCACGTGCTGCACTTTTCAGAAAAGAATGGTTTGGCAGCTTTGTTAGCACTTCGATCTAGTGACTGAAATTTGTTGGTTAAATATTGTGGTACCATGACAACTTCACAGTTATTACTCATATAAAGTTTTCTTAACTCATCAATGTCCTGACCCTCGAACATAATCATGACATCTGCTTCTTCGGATATCCTATGTGTTTATTGATTTGATAGAAGAATGGAAACATAACTTTCTCAAAATGCTCTGTGACTTTAACGTGATTTGGCCAGTGGTTTTTCGTGTAGGTGAAGTGAAAAATACGTTGAAATATAAGCTTCAGCAAACATCTTTTTATCTTTCTAGCATAGATTAGTTGCGCAGGAAAAACTCGCCCGATGCACTGACGGCAAATATAGCTGTTACTTGATGCTTATCGTCGACACCCTTATTGGAACATGATTTGTCCCTTTCATGTTAAATGTATATGACACCCATTGTGTGACTTAGACTAACAAAATTTACTTTGTATTTTAAAAATTTATACATCTTTAGTTTTTTTCAGCAGATTGTATTTCTTATGTTAACCATTTATTTTTCTAAACTGATTTGAAAAGTTATTTACAAAAAAATGACTTTGTTTCTATTTATTTTTTTTTTCTTCTCCCTTTCACTTTGGGTATATTAAAAGTTGTGACTGATTTTAACGTGCCTAACCAGTCATAAACAAGTAATAAATTAAAATAACATACATTGGAAGTGTAACGTGTAATTGATTGATTTGTGACAAAATCGCACTGAAAATAACTTTTGATCCTGCCCAAAATGTTTAATGCCCAAAATCGTCAAAACCTTGCCTAAAAAACTACGCCCAAAATTAATTCCCCCAAACTTTATCCGCCTCAAATTTTTGAAGTTAATGTATTTTAGTTCTTGCAGTTCTTTTTTTTTTCTAGTGTTTTTCCTGAACCAAAGTTTGTGATTTCATAATTTTTGTAAACTGAGTGAATAACAAATGGAATTGTTTTGCTTTTCTGTTTAAACATCGCAATGCGGCAAATAAGCAAATGTAGCCTCGTTCTTATGCTTTGATTCCTTTTAAATTTTGTTAATTGGCAAAATTAAAATCTCAACATCTCGGAGTCTAAGATGACTAATTAAAGGTTTAATCTAATATTGAAAACGAGGTAAATCTTAGAAACTCGGCGAAAATGTGTGACATAAACTGAAATTCGAGATTTTTTGTTCTTTTTATTTCAATATTATTTTACGGAGGCCCATTGGTGCCATTTTCCTCAATTCACTTACAATTCTGCAAAATTAACTTTTTCTTTACTTTGCCAATAAGATTTCTTAAAGGGGCTGTTTGATGGAAAAATTCTTGGAAAGTGGATGGATCTCTATGAATGATGTTTAGCTGCACATACGCAGTAAGAGACTGTCATACAAGAAAATGGGTCATAGTGAATGTCTTCATCAATTAACTTTATAAGGGCTTGTATAACGATTATAATGAAACCCAAAATCGCGCATGCGCAGAAGAAATATGCTTATTTGAGGTAAATGGGCCATAATTAGGCAAAACGCATCAAGGTCTTCACCAAGTAACTTTTCAAGGGCTATCAGGTGGCCATATCATAAAACTCAAAATCGCTCAAAAACTCAAACTCCGGTAACTCTTAGACAAAACGCAAAAAGTTCTTCATCATACAATATTCCAGATGCTATCAAGTGGCCATATAATAGAACCCAAGGTGGCGCACCGTAACAGTGAAAACATCTAGGTAGAATCATTACAAGTTACGATAGTGGTAATTCATGTATGTATACATATATTTTCAGCACTGCTAACAAAACATAAGAAGTGTTCGTTTTAAGGTATCCTCAATTCAATTGAGGTCACACATTCAAGGTTTTACTTCTTTCCCACAAACTACGAGTCGGTTATAACTGAAAAATTTAATTACAAAGTGACCATAGGCTAACCGTGTGCTTCACTAAAGGCTATATTTCCTTGTATCTCAGTTAAATCAAAGAGTTCGAGATGCCTTTAATAATAACAGAACAAGAGGTACTTGACCTGCTTAATAGTTGCAATCTTACTGTTTTAACAAAAACAAAAATCCGGTACTTACTGGCATAAATACCAAGTGGTTGTTTGGTATATGATTTTTAGTGTATATAGGAAGTGTTAGACCTGCTGCCATTTTAAAAAGTATTTCCATTAGACAAATTCGCCGGTGAAGTCGTGGGGAATTGCTCTTTTGAAACAAATGAACTACACGCTGAGAATTCGCAGGTGAATTCGTCTAGTGGAAATCCTCTTTAAAATGGCAGCATACTTTGATACTTGCTTTGTATAATAAAGATACATAAATATTCATTATCCCACTTAAATCGTTTCAGATGTGATGCACCTTTCTTCCATAAATTTTCTTCCCTTTTTTAATGTTTTAAAAATTTCTTTTTAATGTGTTTTTCCGCTCTCTAAACGATGTTTTTCTATTTCTTTGATAGTAAATAATGGAAGCTCTTTCAGTGACTTTCCCCATGTTGTTGAATATTTATTATTAACAGGAACTCGAATTAGCTTTGTTTATTACGGTAGCAGCGAAAGCGAATACCGTATTAAAACACCCGTGGACTCCTACTCCTACTCCTACTCCTCCGGCCGAAATGACAATTAGTCTGCGATTAAGAGTCTGCGAGTCCCCACTAAAAACTCAATATACATTCTAATGAACGAACGCAGCCTTTTGAATTTTCGAAGGTTTTCAATCACATACATTTAAAAATACGTTTTCTTTGATATTTTATCACTTAATTGATGAAGGAATGGATATTAATCAAATAGGTCTACATAAAACTGGGACTTTTAGTTACTTATGGTACTTAATCAATGTACTTTGGCACTTGAAAATAGATGTATCGAACCTAGAAAATAGATGTACCTTGTATCGAAAATAGATGTGTTTTTCGTGTCAGTAAAGCACGGATCAGACTTTCTTATTACTTTCTACGTTTGTTAGCTATCTGTTCTGTCTTTGAACATCAAGGTTTTCAAAAATTGAGTTGAAAAAAAGGCAGTTATCTCTTTGAATTCATTTTTGGTTTCAAAAAATTATAATTCAAAACATACATTTTTTTTCCAAAAAACGCGTTTTTTCCTACATAAGGTCTTATAAAAAAATGTACGTTATAAACTGCTCATGCATGTATAATTCTTTTGTCTTCTAACAAATTAAATTTCTGGCGTGTTACGATTTAGACCCTATTTACACGAGTTAGTAATTTTAAACATTATATTATCGTTTATGCCTGTTTTCCACCAGTAAGATATCTCAAGAAATAACGTTTACAGAATGTTTAAGAACTTTAAGTAAAATTTAAAATTTAAAAATATTCTTGTGTCAAGTACTTTTGCTGCTACCGTTTTGCGCCATCTGGCTCTTGTTATAATTTTAGAATTACCATTATTATTTTCATTGACTGTAGCTTCAATAACAAATCATTTAAACACTCTTAAGGCTGAAATACACTATCATTTTTCAATGATCATTTTTCAATGATACATTCCAATGACATTGAAAATTAAAAATTTTTGCGCAAATACACTATCATTGAAAATTACAAATATGGACCCTGAAGAAGAAACAAAAAAGAGAGTTGAACGCAGAAAACCAAAAAAAGAAGTGCATGGGTAAAGGCATGGCTAAATAGACGAAATGAACTTGGCATCTATAATACCCTCAAGCATGAATTACGTGTGGGGGAAATCGCAGACTATACGAGATTTTTAAGAATGCCACCGAATATTTTCGATGAGCTGCTTCATCTCATAGACGGTGATATTATGAAAAAAATACGAGACCCAATCCCTGTTTAAGTTAAAGCACATTGTCCCGGTTCACCTTTTAATTTTGCGAAGCTATTTACATGCGATTAAAACTTGGTTGACTCCTCCAAATTTCAATAAATGTTTCAGCAATACGATGATGGCGGCAGCCGGTGCGGTCACGTTTCGCATTTGTCTGCATGTATTTTTATTTTTATGTGTTCGCAAGCCATCCTTCACGAAAGCTAATTCAGTATGTTATTGTTTTAACGGAGAAAAAGGGGTGGATATAAAATCTACATTAACCTATGAGTCGTTATTTGTGGAAAAGTTTTCGTGGAATAAACCACCGCAGAAAGTCAGCTCTACAGATTTTATTATTACTTGGTGGAGATATTGAAATTTTGCCTGGACCAAGAAATCTTCGCTTTATTCCTGAGCTTGAAGCACTTTTAAAGCTTAAGGGTTTACATATGGTTCATCAGAATATTCGAGGGTTATTCGGAAACAAACATTATGTTGCTGAAATAATTGAAAGTTTTAAAAACATCGACATTTTCGCTCTCAGTGAAACACACTTGCTCTTAGAGACAGACTACGGTGATTATTTTGAGATTCCGGGGTATGATTTTATTAGTCAACCACGAAGATCTGGAACATGCGGAGGAGTAGGCGCCTATATAAGGACAGGAATAAACTGGAAACGGAGAGAAGACCTTGAGAATGAAAACATTGAGTACATATGCTTAGAGATTTTTCCGCCAAAATCTAAATCATTTTTCGTCGTCATCATGTACAGACCCCCGGATTCCTCGGAGTATTTACATCAAAACTATAATGACATCTTTTCTAATGTTTTGATGAACATTAACACACAAGAATGTATTATCATGGGAGATGTGAATGTTGACTTTCTTAAGAAAGGTAATAACCGAGAATATAAGTCGTTACTTCGTGCAAATGGTTTTTTACAACTTTTAAAGAAACCAACACGAATGGATGGCGACTCAAGGACGCTAATTGACATCATTGCAACGAACAACAGTAACGCTATTCATGCTTCTGACGTCATTACGGCCGGAATCGCAGATCACGAGATGGTCGGCTGTGTGAGAAAGGTGAATCATATGAGATATCCTTCGAGAAAAATAACGTGCCGTGATTATAAACGCTATGATCCTAACCAACTAAGGGATCATTTAAAAACCTGTGATTGGCAGGAAGTTTATTGTGATAATGTGAACACCGCCTGGTCAAAGTTACATGAAATTCTTTTTAATGCTTTCAACACTTTTGCGCCTAAACTAACCAAGCAAATTAGAGGTAAACCGTGCCCGTGGCTGACACCGCAGATTAAAAAAGTAATGAATGTACGAGATCAACTACTAAGAAAAACGGAACGGAAGAATTGCAGAGAAGCACGTGCACGATATAAACTTAAGAGAAATGAGGTCAACATCATGATCCGCTCCGCCAAAGCTGACTATGCCAAGTCGCTGCTTCTGGAAAATGCACGCGACCCCACCAAGTTCTGGCTTTCAATCAAAAAGATATTTCCATCGAAGTCCAAAAAATGTAAGGTCGAGCAGTCTTTTAAAGTTGGGGACACTATCATCAGTGACAAAGTCAAAATCTGTAACAGCTTCTGTAGCTATTTTACCAATATCGTAAAATTGATGAAGCGTGCGGCATATCCCATTACAAACACTGTTTGGCGCAAGCACAGCTTCTTCCGTTCAAGAACTAATGAAAAATTTAGGTTCTCATACGTTACAACCGTAGAAGTGCTAAATCACCTACAAAAGCTAAAACGCAATAAAACAACAGGATATGACGATCTCCCTGCTACTTTATTGAAAGATGTAGCATCAGTTATTGCTCGGCATTTAGCGTATGTTATCAACCTGTCTCTCCGCACTGGAAGTTTTCCGGATCAGTGGAAAATTGCAAAGCTTTTGCCACTGCATAAGAGTGGCCCCTCGGATTCCTTTGATAATTATCGTCCGATCTCTGCACTCCCTATCGTCTCAAAGATAATTGAAAAAATCGTTCACAAGAGACTGACCGAATACTTGGAAAGGGAACACCTTATATCATCTCAGCAGTTTGGTTTCCGTCCAAAACGATCAACAGAGCTTGCTGTAACACTCCTCACTGACGACATCCGCCGATCTGTAGATGCCAAGAAGCTTGTTGGCTGCGTGTTTATCGATTTCAATAAAGCGTTTGATACTTTATCCCACGCAAAACTTCTCCAGAAATTGTCGGCTTACGGTATCAGCGATGTCGAATTGCAATGGTGCTTTAGTTATATGTTCCACCGTAAGCAGTTCGTGTACTACAATGGTGAATCTTCTGTTGTTAACGCTATAACAAGCGGGGTTCCACAAGGGTCAATCCTCGGGCCCCTTCTATTTATTATTTATGTAAATGATATTGTGGATGTTGTGAAGCACTCTCAAATCATAAAATATGCAGACGATACCGTTTTGTATACAGCTGATAAGAATATCATCGTTATCGAAGAGCACCTCTCCTCTGATCTTCAAGAACTTGAGGCCTGGTTTACCGAGAATGAGCTTATCTTAAATCTGAAGAAAGGTAAGACTGAATGCATGCTTTTTGGCACGGCTCAGCGCTTATCTGCAGCTCCTAAGACACTAGAGCTACGCTATTCTCACCAATCTATTAATGTCACAACAAGATACAAGTACCTAGGGGTAGAAATTGACCCTACCCTCACTCTCAATGGTCATTTCGATAAATCTTTCAAGAAGGCAACATCACGCTTGAACCTCATGTCAAAGCTACGTTACCAGATGACGTCAAAAGCTGCAGCAGATATCTATAACACCATGGTCTTACCAATTGTCACGTATTGCAGCCTTGTTTCACTGTGCTCTACGAAAACTGAAGAACAGAAACTTGCTTTGATTGACGAACGTGCCAGAAAAATTATTGGAGGGTCGTGCGATGTTGAAGTTGTGACGGTATCTTCATTTAAAAAAACGGCGTGCATCAAAGTTTGTCCGCCAATGTTTAAATGGAGAAACTTGCGACAATTTCAAAAATTATTTTAACATAAACATGCATGGTAGAAATACAAGGAACGCAAACGCCTTATTGAAGCCTCCAAAAGCAGGCCTTGAATTTGCGCGGAAGTCAGCATTCTATATGTGCTACAAGATATATAACGATTTACCATTAGAAATAAGGAAAGCAGAAGCTTTTTCAGCTTTTTGTGGGAAGTTGAAGGAACACTTTGTGTGAGTCGTCTTTGGTATTACTTAGTCCATCCTTCGGGTTTTTAACTTGATCCAGAAATACAAGGAGACTAGATCCTCTATCCGAGATTTACCATATGTGAAGTGACACGCCTAGTTAATCAAGTAGACTGTTTGCTGTGGTTCTTCAAAATACACTTCCCTCGTAAGAGTTCGTATTTTAGAAATAAGTGTTGTTACTGTGACTGCCTAATTGCTTCGTTTAATTTGCTTTGATTTTTTAGATTTTATATGATTTTATTGTAGGATAAAGATTTTTTAAACTTTTATATACAGGACCCACTTGATACCAGCTTTTGTTGAAATGGACATCCTGTGTAAATATTCGTCATAAATAAAATAAATAAATAAGTTGCTTTTTGCGTCCTCATTTTCGCGTGTAAAAGTCTTCAATATATTATTTTTGTTTATGTAAGTGTCTAAAATCACATCGCGTGCAACGAACGCGTTACTGGTATGCCAAACGTGGGATTAAATTAGTCCTATTTCTTATGCTGTATTGAAACAGTCGTAAACATTTTCGCCCTTGAATATAGGGACGAGAAAAGAAAATATTCAAATTATCTAAAACTAGTACCATAAGAAAAGTACCAGTATACGCGAAAAGTTATTTGTTTGAAAGTAATTGTTAAGGAGAACTGACATATCCTTAGTAAGAATTTCTATTCCGCAAAAAATATTACGCAACACAATGATGGAAAGCAATAGCCTGACTTTATAGAGCTTTTAGATTTACCTGGTTAAGACCTTCGAGCGTTTTACCTCAGTATGGCTCAATTAGCTTGCATTTAGCATTGCGCATGCGCATTTTCAGCTTTATTATAGAGTCACCTGATAGCCGTTGAAAAGCTACTTGGTGGAAGACCTTGACGCGCTTTGCCTAATTATGTCCCATTTACCTGATATTAGCATATTTCTGCTGCACATACGTGATTTCAGCTTTCATTTTATGGCTACTGGCAGCCCTTGCAAGGCTAATTGATGAAAACATTCTGTGTTTCGCCTAATTATAACCCATTTTGCTTATGTTCACAGTCCCTTACTGCGCATGTGCAAAATTTCGGGCTTATTACATGGCCACCTGATAGCACTGGAAAAGTTACGTAGCGAAGACCTTGATGGAGTTCGCCCAATTGTGGCTCATTTAGCTCATATTAGCGGGGGTGTTTTACTGCACATGGGCGATTTTTGATTTTATTATATGGCCACCTGATAGCCCTTGAAAGATTACCTGGTGAAGACCTTCATGTGTTTGGCCAAATTACAGCTTTTTTCAATCTTTAAGGCTAGTAAATTACCTCCTAGAGCATTACCTCCCAGTGTCAGACAAAGATCACTAGAATTCGGTTTATAAATTAGGAGTATTGACAGTGCATTAGTCAATGCATCTTCGAAAATTGCTATTAACGCCTAAACATCAAATGAATGGTACGTTCTCAGAAAAAAATTCAACTTTCCGCTTTTGCATTTGGCAAATGTTTTTCCTGACAGAGACAAGTTTTCATTCTCTTTTTTAAAGATAGATATTTCAGCTTAAACCTTTTCACTCTGTTGCTAAGATTTTTTCAATTTGCTAGAAACGTATGTCAAAACGCATTCGTTTGCACCAGGGCTGCATAACGCCCGTATCGAGTTAAGTTACTTTTGTTTGGGTTCAATTCAGCAAAACTACGGGAGTTACTTTATACAAGTATTGTTGCTGGACATGGATTTCGACATGTCTTTAGACAGCCACATAAATATCGCATGAATTCATCACCGTGCAAATATTTACATAAGGCATGTATTTATTTGCTTTAACATTTTAAAACAATTTCATGGTCTTGTCCATCCTCACTGTCATTTCATGCATTTTTGCCCCGAAGTTATATCAGTGATGCCTAAATGTATTTTTCACTTTACACAGGCGAATTTTTGCTGCATTTAATAAGGAGTTTAATTCGACACGGTGATGATGCAGTTGTCGTTAATACAATAGTGGCTACGTTTTTAACTTTTCGAATGTTAACAGCAACGAAGTTCGAGCAAAAGTTAATTCCAAAATAGCTTGACTACCGTCGATGTATCTGTCTGTTTCCCGATCAAGAAATAGTGAAAAGAAAATATTTAAGATATTTAAGTCTTAGAGAAAGTATTTCAAAAAGTTTATACATTCGACTGCAACTGAAAAATTTGAAATCTGAAATTTGAAAAAGCTTATCACTATGGACGGTGAAAGAGGGGCAAAACGTTACTTCGAATCAGTAATATTTATGTTAAACAAAAAGGTTTGGCGAATGGTTCAACAACGTGGGAATGTGTCGAAAGAAGAAAAGGGAACCGTAAAGCAAAAATTAATTGAAATGTACACGATGGCTTTGTTGCCAAACACACTCACGCGCCATCGTTTGGCCATCGCTGGCCAAAGTAAATAAAGCTGCCTGGAGCTGCGAACTCAGCGACAGCAGGTATTATTGGATATTTCAGCTTGACATAAGTTCAAAAATTTAATGCGTTTGTCGTAAATGCATCATATACAAAGATGAAGTAAGCTGAAAGATGGAAATTTTTAGATGTTAACAGAAACAATTCATGATTCAAAACGGATAATTTTTTCTCCAAAAATAAATATATACTATATTGAAATACAACTAAAAGTCTGACAAATGCAGATGCTTTTTCTAACAAACCATGGAGGTACCTCCATGAACAAACATAACATAAAAATGGAGCGAAAATTAGAGCAATCCAAATTTTCTTCTAAAGTTTGATAATCAACAAGGGAATAAAGGAACTATTTAAAATATTTTTAATGATTTTTAATGATTTGAAATACATTTTAGCTTGTTATTCAAAAAAAAATTAAAAAAAATAATAAAGGAACTGAACTGATATTAACTGAAAGTACATTTAATTCCACAAGGCAAAGTTTTAACGTTAGCTTCACTAATTAAGCGCAACAAAATTTAGACACAATGAAACAAACATAAAAAGGGCTCAGATGACTAAAAAATTCAATAATCAGCTTTACGTGAAGCCTGTACAAAAACGTTCTACTATACCTCGTAATACATTTATATTCGTATTGTATTGTATTGTATCTGAATATTTTAAAAGGATATATACATTTCAGATAAAATCTGCTATCAATATGTGTCCTTTATCATATGGTTACAATTGAATATACAAGATCATAGAATAAATAAAAAACAAAACAATATAGATACAAATAAAATGAAACAAGCATAAAATTAAAAGTAAACTAAAAAAAACTAGATAAAGCTTTAGCCCGAGCAATGAAATAATCCTTTATACTGTCAATTGATTTGTTTTTGTGTTTTTTTTGTTGTTTTTTGTTTTTTTTGTTTGTCTATTCGAATTATTTTTCTACTTACACTTACGCATAATATACAACATACGCATTTCAAGACGAAGAACCATTTGTATATATGGAAATGCTTGAAATAAATTGGTTATTATTGTTATTATTATTATTATTAAACACATCATTTCAGTAAATAGATATTTACTTGAAGAACTGTTGTACCTTTTTCTTAAAGTTTGTGCATGTCCTAATATCCAGTGGTAAGCTGTTGTAAATCTTGGCCCCCATGAAATAAAAAGAATTTTTAGCAAATTCTAGTTTCACTTGTGGTACTTTGACTAGAACATTTTGATTTCTAGTGTTGATTCTGTGCTGGTTTATAGAAAAGTAGTCTTGGAACATAGTACAAATGTTCTTATCTAAGCATTTGCGTACTACTAGCACAGCGTGTTTGTCAAGTTCATTTTTAATTGGCACAGTTTTTGTGTGTAATATATAATCAGCTCGTCGTTCAAGTGACTTCAATTTTGTCTGCTGTGTTGAATTCAAGTTTAAGTGAACAATTCCATTGAATCTGAGTCCTGAGAGAATGACACTTGAATACAATAACTTCGCAGCATCTGGAGTTAAGTACGGTATCAATTTCCGCAAAATACAAAGTTTAGATGACGCTTTTTTGTATTTCTGATCGAAATCTTCACTTAGTCCAAGATTCTGGTCCAGCAATGTACCCAAGTATTTGTAAGATGAGGAACAGTTTATCAATGTTTCGTTGCAGTACACCTTCAATGTTCGTTTATCTGTGGAAACAGTAGAAATTCGTTTAGCAGTACCAAACAATACACATTCGGTTTTTCCTATCTTCAAATTGATGATCAATTTGTTTCTCTCGAGATATGTTTGGACTGCGTACATGTCTTTGTTGAGCTTACTTTCGATATCATCGATACTTTTTGATGACACATAGACTACTGTATCATCTGCAAATTGTACAACCCTCGTGTGAGTGAGACAGTTCTCAAAGTCATTAAAGTATATCAAAAATAGTATAGGGCCTAGAATTGAGCCCTGCGGCACTCCACATACTATTGAACAGGGGTTAGACAGCTCCTGACCAATTTTGACGACTTGAGAACGATTGAACAGATAGTCAGCAAACCAATTCAAAGCTAACCCACGCACACCGCAAGATTTCAATTTTTCGAGAAGTCTATCATGTGGAAGAGTGTCAAAGGCTTTAGCGAGATCTAAAAACACAGCTCCGGTAAGTAAACCTTTATCTCCTGCTCTTCTGATCAAGTCAGTTAAAAAAACTGTTGCTAAGTCGGTCGATCTTTTGCTACGATAACCAAATTGAAATGGAGATAACAAGTTATTGTTTTCCAGATAGCTTAAAAACTGATTATGAACAGATTTTTCCAGGATTTTCGATAACACTGGAAGGATGGATATCGGTCGAAAGTTGTTATAATCATTAGTACATCCCCTTTTATGCAAAGGTAATACAAGAGCTATCTTCCAGTCGTTTGGTACCTGGCCAGATCTCAAGAAGAGGTTGATAACGTACGCAAGAGGTTTTGCAATGACACTAGCTGCATTTTTAATCATATTTGGTGGTAAATCGTCAATGCCTGTTGATTTGTTTCGCTTCAAGTTTCGTAGTTCTCTTTCAACAAATGTAGCGGACACGTAAGTGAAAGCGAAAGAAGACAGCGTTTTCGGTTGAATCTTGATAGGTTTCTTCCAAATGAACTGACGTAAAGCGTTAGGTGAGAATTATTTTGTTCTATCTCCATTTTTGGAAAAAATGAGCTCCGGTTGTTTTCAAGCTTTTCAGGATCATTTCATTCTTTCTCTGTGAGCTTTTTCCAAAAACAAGCGCAAAATCTCCTTCAAACGACAGTCTGATATTGTTTTATCTCCTTATTCGTTATAACGCCTTAAAATTATTATGTTCTATCTCCAAAAGCCAAGCAAATACGGCTTATTCTATGTACAGGTTGATACGAGGTTATTGATTTCCCTGAAACCTCTGTTAGATAATCTTGTAAATATTGGAGATATTGTAAATATTGTTTTTATTGTATTTTCAAAATGACGAACGTGGAAGCGATTTAACAATCATAAGATGCTGATAAAGCCTTAAAAGTGCATTCATTTTCTGTGGTTTGAATATAATTACAAAAATTCATGTCATGCAAATATAAAAAGTCACATGAGAACATACAAAGGACATTAATCAATTGACAAAATAGCCAACCTTCACCCTAGAAAATTTAACGCAATCTTTAAATACGCAGTTTTAAAATATAAATTGCATAGATTGGTACCAAACTTATCTTACTTTGATGTAATCTTACAAAAAGCAACATTAATAGGAGGCATATAGGCAAACATACTCTCAAGACCATCCTTTTTGGCCTTTGAAATCAATCTGCTAGCTTTCGAAACTTTTGCAAACGGGATTTATGGAAATTTTTGAGGCCCGGAAAACCCGAGTTATGAAATCGAGTTATAAAGTCGAGTTATGAACTATGACGTCATAATTCGAGTTATTAACTCGGAATTTTTAATTTTCTATATTCTTTCGAGTTAATAACTCGAAAATATATTTTACGCTTTTACAACTCGAGTTATTAACTCGAAATTATAAAAGTCAAATTTTGAATTCGAGTTAATAACTCGAAGTTAATTTTTCAAATAAATTAAATCGAGTTACTAACTCGATAGTATTATATTGCTTTAAAGGAATCGAGTTATTAAAGTTTTCAAAAATTTCATGCAATTTATCGTGTGTGCTTGATTTTCAGAATATTTTTCAAATATGGCAAGGGATATTTTCGAAAGCTCATGGGAATGGTGTGAATTTCAAAAAAGGCAAAGTAGGCCAAATTTGAGGCAAATTTTGAAAATCGTTCAATTTAATAGTGGAACAAGTTTGAACTGCTGATTTCAAATATGAAGGTCAAATTGTGGATAAGGTCAAATTAGGCCAAATTTAGACCAAATTTTGAACATTGTTCAATTCTTATGAAGATTTAATAGAGGAATGACTTTGTACTGTTGATTTCAAATTTGAAGGTCAACTTGTGCATAAGGCCAAATTAGGCCAAATTTGGACCAAATTTTTAAAATTGTTCAATTCCTGGAGCAATTTGAGGCCAAAATTTTTCCTAAGCGTCTTACACAATAATCAAAGTTACGAGGCGAGTTTGCAAATCGTTAAGATGTGCATGATTCAGATTACAGAAGTAGTCGGTTGAGGTTTGTTGCACTTTGGATAACACATTGACGAATACATGAAAAAGAAAATTGTTTATATTTTTTTTGCTCTATGTGCTCACATATTTTGTTTTAGCTTTTCTTTTCTCCGTTGTCATCTTATGAGCCGATGTGTGTTATTGTTAATGTAATTATAACAGAGTTTGCACTCTTGCATATTTTAACAGCACTTTCTTTAATTAACTTTTAGCACATTTAAACTTTATATCTAACATTTATAGAAATGTGGCTCTTATTTATTAACTTCTTGTAAAAATACTTACAATTCAACTTTAATTTTTATTTAAAACTGATGATGACAGAAAAATCAAAACGTCTTAAAGCATTGTTTTTAAGCTGTACTGCCATTTCTTTGGAAAATAGGAGGAAACACTCCGTGATAAAGGTCGCATTTTCGGCAAGGTTGAATGCTGAAGGAGTCGATTTCATCGTAGAGTGTTTTTATTATTTTACCGCCCAAACAAGAACAGATTTCGTTCACACTTTCGTAAGATTTCTTTAAAACCGAAGTATACTTTAATTAAAAGTGCCCAAGTTGCATGATCTTATTCCTACTTCAAAAGGCGTGCGAAATAGTTTCCACTTTGTTGGATATTTAGGGTATTCGAGAAAAGCGCACGTTAATACATTATATTATGGACTCGAAAAAATATAAAATGCAGCATTCGGAAGTTTTCCGTATGAAATCCAAAAAAGTGTCCAAAAGTTTTTCCGCCAAAAGTTTTTTCGCTGTTAATGTAGTTTTCTTATAAAGGACTTCATAAACTAATGTTAATTGACAGATAACCATATATTTACGAACTCAATAATTTTCCAAAAATGTTTATACAATGTGTTTTCATTAATAAAAAATAACAACAGAAGTATCACTATGTTTTGTAAAAAGAACATAGCCATATCAAATTATATAAAGTGTTACATCAGTCAGTATTTTTAAAAGCGCCAATGATATAAACATAATATTAGCACTCATAAAAGTTAATTTGAATTTAAGATTTCTGGTCTTACAGGTTTATTTTAAAGTTGCCAGTCAAATAAAACAATCTAAAAGATAATAAACAATAGAATTTTACGCCTTTCGTGTTGAATCATGGTCGGCTCTGAAAAGTCGCATCAAACAGTAATGTCGACACTAATTTACTTGAAATGTTTTTGTATTTAACACTGCTATATTGAGAAACCACTAAAATTGTCTTTTCATTTCGTAAGCAAACGTAACAAGCCTGATACAAAAATCACATATAGTAATATTTCAACAAACAATTTTTTTAGAATTAAAATGATTTTACATCAAGATTATAAATTGCACGTGCGAAACACCAGTCTTAACACCTAAATTAAATTCATATAGAAATATAGAATCTATTTTCTCACTTCGGCAACTTTTTATCCTGGAGTTTTCAGCTATCACAATACAGCAAGAGTAAGATCAATAAAAAATATGTCAGAGGTGACATGGTACAGCTGTAGTTAGAAATATTATCAGGACTGCATATCATTAGGATTAACATATTCATCGACTTGCTCAACTGATTAATTTTGATGCCATTTCTGCACTAGCGTAAATCAAAACTAGCGCTATAAAATTTCTCCGTGTGCAAATTTTCATTACAGTTGAATAATTTTCAAAATTTGGTCCAAATTTGGCCTAATTTGGCCTTATGCACAAGTTGACCTTCAAATTCGAAATCAACAGTACAAAGTTATTCCTCTATTAAATCTTCATTAGAATTGAACAATTTTCAAAATTTGGTCCAAATTTGGCCTAATTTGACCTTATCCACAATTTGACCTTCATGTTTGAAATCAGCAGTTCAAACTTGTTCCACTATTAAATTTTCATTAAAATTGAACGATTTTCAAAATTTGCCTCAAATTTGACCTACTTTGCCTTTTTTGAAAACTCACACCATTCCCAGTGAACTTTCGAAAATATCCCTTGCCATATTTGAAAAATATTCTGAAAATCAAGCACACACGGTAAATCGCAAGAAATTTTTGAAAACTTTAATAACTCGATTCCTTTAAAGCAATATAATACTATCGAGTTAGTAACTCGATTTAATTTATTTGAAAAATTAACTTGGAGTTATTAACTCTAATTCAAAATTTGACTTTTTTAATTTCGAGTTAATAACTCGAGTTGTAAAAGCGACAAATATATTTTCGAGTTATTAACTCGAAAGAATATAGAAAATTAAAAATTCCGAGTTAATAACTCGAATTATGACGTCATAGTTCATAACTCGACTTCATAACTCGATTTCATAACTCGGGTTTTCCGGGTCTCGAAATTTTTGGGTAGACTTTCTGGTTTGTAGATTCGTGGTCAGTTTAGCCTGTTTAAAAGGGTCGATAAATTTTTCTTTATAGAAGACATGGTTTGAAGTGTTTTTGCGATGAACAACTGTTTTGATTGAAAAATACGGAACAGATTTATAATTAAGCAATGCAGCAACTTGAATGATGTACTTAATGCTGGCTGATTGCACTTGTATTACCATGAACGAATGTTTTTGATTCGCATTTGGTAGCATTTGCACCAACCCAAGTGGAAAAAATATCTCGACTGGACAGAAGGCCCTGTCAATTTGACTATGAATATTATCAACTTCTTGAATGCTGGAACGACTAGGTTCACAAAACCTCTGTTCGAATATAACTATCTCTGTCGAAAAATAAACTTTGCACGAGTCAAACCAAAGTATAACTTTTTTAATGGCAGGATCATCCTTAAGATTTCTTTCCAACATTGGCATTGTTAGTGCTGGCAATGTCATTCCCTCCCTCTTCCAGTAAATCTCCAAAGCACACAATAACCTTACAATATATATATGTATGGTGATAGCTTTCTTTTGTATTAAAAGTTTCCTACTTTAGATTTTGGCAAGCTTATAACATTTTCTTAGCCAATACAAACAACAGCTACCTTTTCATCTTTAATTTCACGAGCGTTTTTTCGTTCAGCCTCGCTGTCATTTTTAGATGTAATGTGTCTGTTGTATTTTACTGTCAGCTCAGCTCAAAATCATGCCAAAGACCTTTAAGGAAAATTTGTAGTCTTTTTAAATTCCAAATTAAGATTTTGGAGTGCCCAAGCAACTCCAAGTGTTATACACAGAAGCAACATAAAAGAAAATTGATGTTTTTCGTACCGTATAAAATATTTTTTGTCAGTTAAAGATCACTTGTTTCGATACTATTTTGTTCTATCTCCAATTGCAAACTTTCCCTGGAGGAGAGTGGGTACTAGCAAATTTGAAATAATTTTTGGTCAGGGACTCCAAATACGGTGTATTCAAAATGTACCAAGTAACTTTCCATACAAAGGTTTCTTAAACATTTTGTGTGGTTATGAAATTTAAAACTTAATTTTCTCAGTTTAAAGAAATTGGAGATAGTACAAAATAATTCTCACCTAACGAGTTGAAAAATTAGTTTGAAGAAATTCAAATTCAAAATTTTAAAAATTGGCGGTTAACATGCATAATTATTACGTCAACGGCATAAACATTAAGAATAATTAAATGAATAAAATATGGCTGAAACATCAACAAATGAAAAACTTTGAAGTTTATAGCATAATAGCTTCTTGATAAAAAAGAAGAAAGAGAAGGAGCTCCCCTCTGCTTGAGTGAAAGGAATTACAGTATAAAACAGATTTTAAAAAGCAATTTAGTTTCTCAGGATGATGTTATTTTGTATTGAATCTATTGACGAATTAATAAATATAAATAAAGAAATCAAATAGCTTTAAATTTAAAAAAAACTTTCAAAAATATCTCGCGTAAAAGCAACCTCTTGCTGTAGCGTATATATTTCATTACTCCGTCTACCCTATTTGTTGTTTTTGCTGTGGTTAACCAAACAAAGACAACAATTTCACGTCTTGGCCCAGCACTTCAAAATGAAAGTTTTAATTCATCTGTAGTAAATTAAAACAAGGTTTTTGTGGAATTGTTACCTGGTTTCTATTATCAACTAGTAATCTGGGTAAAATATTTTAACTTAAACTTTTGCCATAAGAAGTGGGGAGTACACATAAACTGTCCAACTCTTGAGCTATACTTTGAATAGCTTCCAACTGCTTCGTCTATATATTAATAGCCGATTCTCCGTCTGTCTGTTTGTAAGTCACGCAAAATGGTGGATTGAGTTGTGAGCGAAATTATTTCTTTTTTTGTGTGCGACGTGAGTTCGAAGCAAATACATTGCAACCCCAATCGAACGTGACTTTTTTGGCTGATGAACTAATAGGAATAACGTTTTGTTTTTATCATTATTGTTTGTTTTATATTCCACGTTGACTTGGCTTTGAAAACAGTACATCAACTAAATACAAAGAAACTAAATGATTAAACATTTTGGACAAAAAGCAGCAGTGGCAGAACGTGGCAGCATATGTTCGGTTTGCCACTAACTCTTGCCTGACTGTCTGAGACGGGTGAACTTTTTTTTTTGAGCTATCAGAATGTTTAAAAACCGATAGGTAAAAAAAGAGTATCATATCAAAACAAAATGTTTTTTTTTTGCTTTTCTTTTAATAATTTAATTTGTTCTTTTAATTGTTAAGCGTTCTAATCGAACGTTTTTTTATTCTATTTATTCATTTAGCACGTGCCTTTTTTCTCTCCTCCGTGTGAACTTTTTAAGAAGAGAAACCATTTCCCCCTTACGTTTGATAGCACCCATGTTAGAGCGCGTAACTTTTTTAAAACAAAAGTTAATAAAAAGTTGAAGTTTTCTCTCTATATGTTTTGAGTGTATTGTTACACTGATAAAAGATTGGTTTTACCAGAGGTTGTGACTTCGAATCTTCTTCTGGTTGTACGAGCCGTTTATAAGGAAATTTGACGTTTATTGATACAGTGATACAGAGCAGGTGGACATGGGCGGCGAGCGACGCCGCCTTGGCGGCTAGTTTTGATAATAATATCTTTAATATGATTTTTGAGACTTACTTGTACAGCTTGTAAGAGTAGCTCATCGCAAACCCCAGTCGCCATCATTGTTTTTTCTTTGCACACCTGTTTTTTCATTACACAGTTTAATTTATAAGCAACCTTACCTTTTAAACCTGGTAAGTGAGACCATTGCAGAAAATTACAAATCAAATTATGTGAAAAGTGATGAACCAATCAGCGCGCTTTAGCCAAAATCTTCCTAAGACGTTGTACCCAGCTACTGGCTTGCCACTCGTTGAGTAAACAGGCTAAGAGTAGATGGGTCTCCTGGCTAGCAGAGACGCTGTGCCATGATTTTCTTCTATTTTCACTTGTAACATCTTCTAGCAAACTCACAGACATTTTAAAAACGATTAAACATCGTTGTCTGTGGCTTTGAACAATGAATAAAAGTGTTTTAAAAGCTAATGAGTCTTAATTCTTCTGATATTTCGATTTTCCGCGTTGGATTGGCACGTAAATAATCGTTCGCTTCAACAAAAATCCAGTGAAATGCGAGACGCGCTTTGGTATGAAAGGGATGCCGACACAATGGATTTTAGCAATAGAATTGAATAGCTATTGAAATGAGTTGTGAGTCCTTCTCTTTTTATACGTCCATGTTAGTATGGACAGCATTTTTATCTGAGTATCAGCTTGATAGTAGATATATCACTGTAATTATTTAATAATACATTTTTCTTGTTATCAAAGTACACACAATAATTGATCAAATGTTTGTAACTTTGAGGAAATATATAGTCGCATTTTTGCGAATCTTGTTAAACGTAATTCCGATAGATATCACTTGAAGGCGTTGTAAAGAAATTCAACAACGACTGCCTCGTTTTCACAAATCATTAAACTATTACGCAATAATTTATAAAAAGGAGTTTAGGAGGTTTTTAACAAAAAACGGCTAAATTACTTTTCAAAAATATTTTTATAAGAATCTAATATTTTTATGAAATAATAATTGAAAATGGCCATTTTGTATTACATTAGCATAGAATTTTGGGTCTGTCTAAATAAACTGTACTAAATAAAGAAACAATTTGAAATCCGAACAGACTTTCCGAAAACGGCGAAAAACTATAACAGGGACAGAGAAGATAGATAGATAAATAGATAGATAGAATATGTGAATCAAATAATTTCCTACGCTAATGCGCGCGGAAATTGAAAAAGTAGTTTAGGAGAAAAACAAAATTTTCCAATTATTTCAAGGTGAGAACATTTAATATAGAACAAAAAGTCTTGAGTAGATCTTGAGAAATGCTTGTTGAAAGTTGCAAATTTCCGAAAAATTGCATTTTGAGAAAGAGACACATAACGAAAAAATAAATAAAACGCTTCCCTAGCATACGTTACACCCATATTTTCAGTGTTTTTGTCCCGGAAACTTTTCCTGGTGGCTTGAAGTCTCTTTCTTTGGTTCTTACACTTTTCACTGCTTTTATCTTGGTTACAAACACCTTGCGTAGTGAAATAGGAAAAGAAAAACGCTTCCAAATACGTCAAATATACCTTCATTGCCATTGTTGAAATCAATAACTGCCGAGCGTCTCTAAAACGCTTTTATCAACGTATACACGTTTAGGACAACGGGTCCATATGAGATTGTTGAATGACTTATTGACATTTTGTGATAGACCAAACAAACACTTTCGCAGTAAATTTTCATTTCCCAAGTCAGTGTTAGAAAACATTGGCTTGATCTCTGAAGCGAAAGCTTCTGTTAACAACAATTAGTCCTTGTGTTTATGTTTATATTTGTTGACCAATTACTTCAAAATCCTCACACTTTTTGGAAGATATGACAGTGATAACATCCACTTAAGGAGGCAAAAGTATTTATATTTCCCGAACATTTGAAGTCTATACGCCTATTAAATCCAAAGATATCATGCAAAATGCGTTCCTAAGGGCGTTGCTATGGACTTTGGACAAAATTTACTTAGCAAAAAGGGGAAAATTACAGCTTTGTGACAATTCTTTCTTTAGTAAACGTGATATCATCATTTAGAGCACATAAAAACTACCAATACTATAAGGTTCAATATTTTCAAAAAGACAGCAAAAAAAAAAAACAAAAAAAACAGGCCGAGTTACAGGGTTACTGGAGCCAGAATAAAAATCAATGAACTCTTTCATTAAGCAAGTCTCAAATCTTAGCAAAATAATTTATTTTCGAACATGATTAAGATAGCTTGTCTGCAGCATGATATCTATCAAGGAGCGTTAAGCACATAGTTGGATTATTCTTTCTACTAATAGCGAGTTTGCATCCAGTTTTTAGTTGGGAGAGTGAATGTTTGGGTTCGTTTTTGCGGTCATTCTTCATAATAGTGCGTCAAACTAAGGAAAAAGCAACTTTTCTACGATTAGTATAAGGAATAACCCTCGCAGTGCATTTGTTTTGGTTGTTTTAAATGTCTTGATTGGTTTACGAGATCAAGGTTTACGAGATCGTTTGCCAGAAACATTACATACGTAATTGTCAATTGCTCGTGCTATGTAAATTAAGTTACTGCAGCGGAGTATACATTTACATCTTCGCACCATTCCTTATCTGTTCTTCATACTGTTTAATCAATCTTTCATTTAATTTAGCATCCTCAATTTATGATGGCTCTGTCATACGGATTCCATACAGCGTATGGCGAAACATCATCACACTCAAAAGCAGCATTTTTGTTAACATCCAAGGACTTGTATATCGCTTCCTCCACCTTTCCTTGCATTTGAGTGTATCGATCTTCATAATTGCTTTCCTCCAATGATCGCATCGCAAATCTTGGCTCAGATCGTTGATTTTCACGTCTTTGGTTCGCCCTTCGAATGCACATACATATGAAACAGGAAATAGCTATAACAACTACTACGCCACCAGCTGCTCCTCCACCTATGTACAACAGTGTTTGCGATGATTCTAAATAGATTGCAACGATTCATTTCGCATATTATTTGGTACAGGGTGAAATATAGGATCTGCTTCCGCGTTTTTATCTAATATTGATACTTCTGACATCGCTTTTTCTGGATGCTTGATATGAAATCCGAGCGTTCCAGACTCGATTTTCCGTGTCTTAAAGCATTTTGTTACTAATACAATGGAACCTCTCTAAATCGGACAGTATTTTTTGTCCTAGAGGAATTCTATAGGAAATCTTCTTATTGACCCTCTTCAAGGCAGACATCTTCATAAAGCAGACTGCTTTTTGCTGTTCTGCACGAACAATTGCACATGAAAGTACATAGCCGAGTATAAAGTATAAAGTCTTTGTTTTACAAAAACAATAAATAATTTTCAATATCTTTTCGCTCTTTAAAAATGTTGTTGTTCTTTCCCAGCGGGCACAAGACGTCTTTGAGACGTCTTATTTTAATCGTAAAATGGTCGTTTGCTTTCCAGATCATTTTGGGACGTCATAGGGACGTCTGAAACGGGACGTCGCAATTGGGATCCTTTTACGACGTTTTTGGGACGTCTTTATACGGATTGAATAACGACCTTCGAAACAATTGTAAATTTAAGATCATTTTGCGACGTCGTTGGGACGTCTGAAACGAGACGTCGCAATTGGATCCTTTTACGACGTTTTTGGGACGTCTTTATACGGATTGAATAACGACCTTCGAAACAATTGTAAATTTAAGATCATTTTGCGACGTCGTTGGGACGTCTGAAACGAGACGTCGCAATTGGATCCTTTTACGACGTTTTTGGGACGTCTTTATACGGATTGAATAACGACCTTCGAAACAATTATAAACTTTCAAAAGCAATCAGTCTGCATAGAATGATTTATTGTAAATGTTTTTAAGCGTCTTGACAACAAGCAGCGGTGGCATAACGGTTACGAGTTCGGCTGGCACACCAGAGGTTCCAGGTTCGGGTTCGCCTGTGGCCTATTACAGTTTTTGAAAGAGTAAATTTCATAATCCTGCGACGTCGTTACGATGTCGTTGGGATGTCATCGAGACGTCTCAATGAAGATGTAATTGGGACGTCTTTTGAGATTCCCACTTCGCGACCATTTTGCGACGTCTTAGGGACGTCTTGAAAAGACGTCTTTACGACGTCTTTGTGCCCGCTGGGTTCTTTTGGCCAAACAAAGTGAAACAACCGATACATATTATGTATACTGTGACCTACTACATGCTCTCTCTCACTCTCTTTGGTTCTCTATTCCTAAAAGAAATCCAACCCTTTATTAGGCAACAAATCCTTAAAGCGGACAAAAATCACAGGTCAGTTATATGGAAGCTTTATGGAGGTTCCGCCCTAGTTTGACATAATAAATGTTCCCTTCAGTTTCAAGAAATTTGTGGAAAGTGGTTTATACTATCAACTGGTGTGACCGGAAAAAGTTGAAAATGTGCTTTTGTTATGGAATATAAATCCTGATTATATAGCAAAGGTCTGCTTAAAAATGTTACATATTTCATCTTAACCATTGAAATCAATTTAGTATACCTGGCTGGCATGAACTTCCACTACAAGTTCTTGTCATGCTTTTGTCACCAGCACATTCACCATTTATATTCATGCACGTCCGCAATCGTATTTGTGTGCCATTTCCGCAAGTGGTTGAGCAGACCGAATACTTTCCCCATGCACTCCAATATGAAACTGAAGAAAGAGAAATTTTTGTTACCTTACATTATCTCATTTAATACCAACGATGATTAAGCTTCCTAATTTGTTAGTTTCTAATATATATACATATTGTGTATACTGTGACCTACTACATGCTCTCTCTCACTCTAATTTGTTCTCTGTTCCTAAAAGAAATCCAAGAAATCCTTAAGGAAGCTTTATGGATGTTCCGCCTTATTTTGACACGACAAATGTTACCTTCAGTTTCAAGAAATTTGTGGAAAGTGATTTATACTATCAACCGGTGTAACCGGAAAAAGTCGAAAATGTGTTTTTTTTAAGGAATGTAAATCCTGATTATATAGCAAAGGTCTGCTTAAAAATGTTACATATTTTATCTTAACCATTAAATCAATTTAGTATACCTGGCTGGCATGAACTTCCACTACAAGTTCTTGGTCATGCTTTTGTCACCAGCACATTCACCATTTATATTCATGCACGTCCGCAATCGTATTTGTGTGCCATTTCCGCAAGTGGTTGAGCAGACCGAATACTTTCCCCATGCACTCCAATATGAAACTGAAGAAAGAGGAATTTTTGTTACCTTACATTATCTCATTTAATACCAACGATGATTAAGCTTCCTAATTTGTTAGTTTCTAATATATATACATATTGTGTATACTGTGACCTACTACATGCTCTCTCTCACTCTAATTTGTTCTCTGTTCCTAAAAGAAATCCAACCCTTTATTAGGCAACAAATCCTTAAAGCGGACAAAAATCGCAGGACAGTTTTATGGAAGCTTTATGGAGGTTCCGCCTTAGTTTGACACGACAAATGTTACCTTCAGTTTCAAGAAATTTGTGGAAAGTGATTTATACTATCAACCGGTGCAACCGGAAAAAGTCGAAAATGTGTTTTTGTTAAGGAATGTAAATCCTGATTATGTAGCAAAGGTCTCAGCTCTTTTAGTTTTGTAAATGGAGCTACGTTTTTACAACAAGGTTCATTTTCTTTGACTCGTTCTAAAATTTAAGATTTTTAGTTTACCTTAAAATTTTTAACATGGGCGTTTAGAGATGTAAATAAGCTTTCCAAAAAGGTATCATACTTGATATTAACATATTCCTATCAAAAGGACTAATTAAAAAACAAAAACACGTTTTTTCCCTTACTCACACCTTAAAGAATGTAAATTCTGATTATATAGCAAAGGTCTACTTAAAACATACCTGGACAATCTCTGTTGAAGCAGGATGGATACGTTGTGTTCGTACCAACACAATCTGCTCCACAGTTAATGGGTGCAGGATTAGTGCACTGCCTTGTACGTTTTATTGTTCCTGTACCACAAGTTTTTGAGCATGGTTCAACTGCCCATTCGCTCCATCCTCCATCAACTAAAAGTGCATACATACATTTAACGGCAATTATGCCTTACTGTCGTTATAAATTGACTTAATTTACATATTTTGAATACGAGGATGTTGAGTATAAGATATTGATATACTGTATATTATGTACATGTATTGTATAACATTACAATTACGAAGAAAGATGAAAGTAGTTGGAGAGGTAGTCACAATGTAATGTTTTGATAATCAAAACCCCATCATAAACGGTGTGCAACATATGGGCAAATGGGATTCTTGATATTGCCAAAAACGTTGTATGAAGTCAACAAATACACTGTAGGACAGTAGTTTTGTCCGTTGGCAAAGTACGAAAGTTGAATTTTTACCTTTGCATAGG
Source organism: Turritopsis dohrnii (assembly GCA_027922465.2). Classification (NCBI taxonomy): domain Eukaryota; kingdom Metazoa; phylum Cnidaria; class Hydrozoa; order Anthoathecata; family Oceaniidae; genus Turritopsis; species Turritopsis dohrnii. The sequence goes on from BQMF02000424.1 coordinate 158,146, forward strand.
CAGATATCACATGGTTCACTTTCAACATCAACAGACTCATATCTGCCTATACTATGCGGACACAAATATGTCGTATTGCATTGAGTTTTTATACAACCCTGTGAGTAAAATCTCTTGTATGGGTTCCCACAGAAACGCTTTCTTTCCTTGTGTCCAGTGCAATCAACAGCACAAGATTTCGTTGATACCCATGACGACCACTCCCCAATGTCTAAAGGTTAAACACAACCATTTCGGCAAGCAAACTGAAATTATTAAAATATTTGTTATAATTGCAGTAATAGAGAAAAAACTATGATCAGTAGACATAGAGGAAATCACAACGCCGTTGATATTGCTGACGACAAGATGACAAAACAAAAAAATAGGCCAAGAAAGTTACAATTTGAGATTTCGAAATTTATAACCGTGCTCAAACTATAATTTCAATCGTACAAGTTACCTTCTTTCATCTCACCAAAATAATCGATGCCCAATGGTCTGTTTTGTAACTGTTTGTAAATTGAATGCGTTCCATCTTTGATGTTTGTTTTGTATATTCTTTTTAATGTCCAATCTGTCCAATAAAGTTCACCATACAAGAACAGCAGCGCAAATGGAAAAGTGTCAGTCAATTCTGAAATCGTTTTCCGACATGAGCCATCGTAGTTAGCCATTTCGATTCTTTAAAGAAAAACATTAAATATGAACTTGTTATGGTTATAGAGGAAACAAGAAATACAGTTCCATATTAGAAATCCTTTATCTCAGTTTGACTGGATTATCATTATGTCAACTGATTTCAAAATGACATATATTTTGTATATAAACATAAATCTTGTTTATGCTAAAAAAATCGATTAAATTCAAATAAATAGACCTTTCCCGAATTTCTGTTTAAACGCCGTGTTATAGCCTAGCCACTAAGTTTCGCCTCTTTTTCAAACCGTTAATTACTTCTAATTATTCCACTGGGGAACTGAAAAAATGAGTAACCATTACTTACTGAAAACATTATGCAATTAGAAAAACAATGTAAAACATAGAAACGAGGCGAAACTTGATAACTAAGCATTAACTCGGCATTTAAACAGAAATTCGGGAAAGGTGTATTAACTGGGTTCAAAATTTCTTTATAAATCAATATTAATTTTCACGTGAGCAAGTAATACCGACTGTGATCGTCGAGGTTTTACTTAATAATTTGAAGGCTGTGTTTCTTCATAAGAACTTATGTAGCACTATCAGAAGGAGTGAAAACTGCCGTTTCGGCAGTTTAATGAGCAGAGTTGCAGTAACCTTTATGCATGTTAGTATTTTATTAACTGCAGTCACACCTTTTAACCTTATGCGTTGCGTTTAGCATGACCCGTCTTTTTTCGGTTTTTTTCTACTGCATTTTCTCAAATAACAGCAATACTGCCAGGATCATGCGAAGAAAATGTTGTGGCGATTAAATTTTCTGAAATCTGATTGGGTCAATAATCGCAAACCAATGAGATTGCAGAAAATGTATGTGTCTCTATTTATATTTTCAAACAAAACGGTAGCAGCACCATAAAACTAACTCGCCAATAGATTTAAACTTCTTCGTGATAAATGTGATAAATGAATTATAATTGTTTTAGTGTTAAAATCAGCGGAGTGTACACATGATCAACAGACACACCACAGTTTACATTAAGAACCAAAAATTTCGGCCAATTGTTTTTGGCGGAAAACTTAGGTGGAAATAATTTCGGCGAGATTTTGGTCACTGCGGCGGAAAAAATTTCGACAGGATTTCATCTATTACTTATTTTCGGAATATCCAAATTTTAAGCATTTTATCGATAGGGAAAGGCAAAAACTTGCTTATAAGGAAATATTTTAAGTTTAGTATTCTACTTGTGCAACGATCTGTTGTTCCTAAATTTAAAAACAAGAAGCCGCTTGGCTTGAAGACTTCAGGTCGTGTCACAACGACACACACCCACTCTCAGCAATGCAAAAAGTAACATGACATTAGGTTTTAAAGAAAGTTTTGATTGCTGAAAGGAATAAATCGACCAAACGAAGTATTTCATCGACCCCCATAGAGCTTAAAACATCAAAAACAAAAAAGGATAAAATCCAAACATTACGGCAGGACAAATTTTCGGCGAAAGCCCCTAATTTCGGCGGACAAATTTTCCGCGACACTTTTCGCCGAAATTTTGTCCCTCCGAAAGTTTTGGTTCTTATGTACCTCAAACACGATTAATAATCGTATTACATTTCGGATTTTGAGTTCTGATTTTTTGTTTTCGGTGCATGCTATTTTTCATTAATCTGTTTTCACGTGGTTGCGATTTCGTGATCTCTAACATGAGACCACTCACTTCTCTTAACACTCTCTCGTAGTGTTCATTTTGCACTCCTCCCTCATATAAAGTTAAGACATATAATGCTGAATTGTCCGCATATAATGGTGAAACGACCCCATGTAATGACAAAGGTTATCAAGGCGCGACATAATATATTTTCGATTAATGCTTAACAACAAATAAAGCAACATTACTACTAAAAAATCGTCAATTTTTAAGAAGCATTACTATACTAACGTCTGACATTTGTTGCTTATAAAAACATGCGTAAAAGTAACTATTTAAACCTAAAATGATCATTAACGGTTGAAAGATTTTGGAGACAAGGTAATCATACATTGTCAGACCGTATTGGGCAATAACACATAAAACGTAACTAAATATATCAGAATAAACATCATTTTGTCTGTGGAAGGAGTAACAAACAAATAAACAAACAACAACAACAACATAAAGTTTAAAAAAAACGTATAACCTATCGTTTTTAATAGTATCCTTTGCATCTACCCAAAAGATTTTTTCAGTTACTTTATCAAGTGATAAACCATTCGGCCACTTCATTCCAGTATTTACAATTGATAACACCTGATTTTGTGCTGGACCAATGCGTACGATTTCACTTGTGCCCCAATCTGACACGAACATGTAGCTAAAAAAGAGTAACGCATTTTTGATCAATGGATTTAATTTACTACACCATATCTACTTTGAATAAAAAAATTATATAACCACATCTTATTCATATCTTCTGTCATATTGTATGAATTGTGGTTCGAAGAAAGATACTTTTCATACCAAGAACAAGATGATCAAACAGTTTTGGACAAAATTTGAGTTAGATGACGTCGATACCGCCTGCCAACTTGCAGCTGGTACATTTCGAGGTTTTTCGAAATAAACCAGCTAGATCTCTGATTGAATAAAGAACTTGTGATCAAATAAAGAACTTAGGGGCTGTTTATATGAGAGGCGGGACGGGACGTTTGCCGGGACGGGACGAAACCCGCCTTTACATGAGAAGTAGTTTTGCCGGGACGAGACAGCAATCGCGGGAAAAGAAACTATAATGGCGCGTAGAAATGTAAACAAACGAAGATTTCACATTTTAAAACAGTTGTTATTAAATGCTTCTATATTGTTACAGTTAAACTGTGCAACAGTAACTCTACTCGTTCGATTTTTAAGTGAGAGAAATGCTTTAATAGCATTGTACTTAAGCAAAAAGCAAAAACACCTTCAGAGACAATTGATGAGAGAAAGACAGAAAACTAGAATTCCACGGTCTATTTGGGTAAAGCAATGTGCTGCCTGAGGAAGAGTGGAAAAAGAATTTCAGGATGCCTAAAAATTTATTCATGAACCTCGTTGATCAACTACGCCTTTGGATTTCACCCGACAGGACTTCCCCAAACTATCGTGCTTTACCTGCAGAAAAAAAAATTAGCAGTCACATTATATTATTTAAAAGACACTGGCTCTTTGTCAATGACAGCAAACAGTTTTGGTTTGCACGTTTCAACGGTTTCAAAAGTAATCAAAGAAGTATGCCATGCGATAACTTATAAGCTTGGACCAACATATATTTTCCTTCCTAAAACTAAAGAAGAGATGCTTCAAAAGGCTGCTGAATTCGAAGCAAAATTTGGTATGATTCAAGCTTTTGGATCCATTGATGGGACTCACGTTCCTATTTTAAGGCCAAGTGAGCACTCACAAGATTATTTCCTATAAGATGTATTTTTCCCTAAACGTTCAGGCTGTTTGTGACTATCATGGCTTCTTCATGGATGTTGATTGCAGGTGGCCTGGGAGTGTTCACGATGCTAAGGTCTTTGCAAATTCTGCTGTTGCAATGAAACTGAGGAATGAAGACCTACCTCTCACATATCATGAGGTTGTTCCAGGAAGAGGAAAGATTCCAAATTACCTTATAGGTGATCCAGCCTATCCTTTTACTCCTTATTGCATGAAAGAATATGATAGTTGCTCCACAAATGCCCAAGTGATTTTTAACAACATGCTCAGAGCTGCAAGAAATCCTATTGAATGTGCTTTTGGCCGACTCAAAGCACGATGGTCATTTTTAACAAAAAAAGTGGATTTGAAACTTGACTTTGTTCCCATAGCAATTTATACTTGTTTTGTTCTTCACAATTTTTGTGAACAAAACAAATGTAGCATTGACTCGCAGCTTGTTGATGTAGAATTAAAGAAACACTCAAGTCAGGACATGCAGTCAAAGGATACAATATATTCAGGAAATTTGGGAGAAGGAGAAGTGATCCGAGAAATGTTAATAGACTATATTAAAGAACAGCTTGAACTTCAAAACAAGATTCGCAAAAATGCGACTATATATTTCCCCAAAGTTAAAACATTTTATCAATTTGTGTGTACATTGATAACAAGAAAAATGTATCATTATAATTACAGTGGTATATATATCTACTATCAAGCTGATGTTCAGATAAAAACGCTGTCCATACTAATCAGGGTTAATACTACAAAACGACTAATGAAATGAAAATGTACATGGTCAAATGATAAGATTTCTCTCAATGTTTGCCAAGGAGTTAAAAAGTGACTCAGAATTCACTATGGACATAGCGAAAAACTGTAAGACCTAAATGCGACTAATATTTCCCCTTAAACAACTGGAATAATCTTTTTGCAGAACAATCTATAAGGCAATTTCGTCATAATAAACATAAGATCATTATTTATGCTGAAGACAAGCTTCATATCCTTTTAACCATAAAATCACAGATCAGATGTAATTCAACAGAACACTTGCTTAAACTCAGATGAAACCATCTTACAAAATTATAAAATCAAATTTGTATAAAGGTTAACAAAAGATGAAAAGAAAATTGTCAAACCTTTGGGGGTGGGCATTTTAGCAAATAACTATCAAAAGCAATAAAAAACCAATTTTTACTAAAAATTATTATGTGTAGCATTTCAAATTTAGGAAGAAAAAATCACAATTTAAAAAATTAAATTCAAGTATATATTCAAAATAAACATCTCTGATTCAAAAAAATATATTCACATACTATCATGTCATATATATTACATTAATGTATATAACTGACTTTTGTAAATCCCAAATAAAAAAAAAGATATTTTGGTAGTGAAAATATACACCCACTGCATATCTGGAAGTAGAAGTTTTTGTTTCGGCTTGATTTAAATTACCTTAAAAGAAGAAATTGTTTGCGGAAGAAATTTTTGTGGAATATATTTTTGCCGATAAATTACTAAGAGATTTTGCAGAATTAATTTTTGTGGATGCAAGAAATTTTTAATAAATTCTAATTCAGTGCCTGGGTTTATTGTATATACAAACTTTAGTTGGAATGGAAATAGCAGATTTATGGAATAACATCTATTTCTCACCAGCTATAATATCAAAACAGAATACTAAACTGTAATAAACAGACAATGTTGCTGGGTCTTATCTTTGTTCAGGGAAGGTTAATCAGTCTAGGTCTACTTTCCATAAAGGTAAAGTGCAAATAACAATAGAAACTGTGATACCTCCACAGACATCGTTTCTCAAAGTAAAGGCAACAGTACGAAGCATGAAACCTGTTGCAAGTGCAGATGCTGATTCTATTGTTATTGACAAAGAGTAATAAATAAGTCCTTAGATGTTAAACAACCTTGACTTCTTTCCTTATCATTTTCCAAACATTTTGTAAACACAAGACTTTCATGCAAAGTGAAACATGAAAAACCAATTCTTTACGGGTAAAAAAAATTTGAGCATTTTGCAGCAGGGTAAATCTTTGCGGATGAAAAATTTTCGAAAATTTTGCGGAATACCAATATTTATTCATTTTTGCGGATTTGAGCAAAATCCGCAAAAATAAATTCCACAACAAAAAGTTCCGTACAAATTTCTACCGCAAACAATTTCTTCCTTTTAAGATACAGACTGTTATGTTGGAATGTGTTTTGATTTACGTTTGTTCTTGTAAGGAAAATTGACATTATATATACGAAATAAAATATCATATACAATATCAAAACAGTATACGTGATCATGGAATTGAATGAATATTGTTGGATTACACGACTATCCCAGGAGGCACATTCAACCAGATTCTTTCTATAAATGTCTCAATCCTGTGTGTATTTAATATTTTATGTATTAATTGTTTTCCTGAACTTCTTTTTGCAAATGCAACATCAGGTTTTTACTTGCAATTCTTGTAATGTACTCCTTGAATTAACAACTGGTTGTTGTCCACCACATAAAAAGGGTTTCCTTCATATGGTTGTACATCTATATACATGTTTTCAGCAGTTGGGCTACATTACATCAGGATGTAAAATACAAATAAGTCTTCAGCTTGGTTTTTAATGATGAACTTTCAAATTTGCACTGAAATCACAGATTCAATGCTCTACTGTTCCAAGCATCTAATTACCATCCATCATATCAACAAAAAAAAACGTCCGTGACATATCTCCCTTTTGTTTTCTCTTTTACGTTCATTCAAAAGTGTTAACAAAGCTTTTAGAAAAACATTGAATTAAAACGTTTTTATTTCCATCATTTAACGTTTGAATCTCTTGAATCATCTTAAAAGCTAGGAGACAATATGCAAAACTCTTCCACTGCCCAACTGCACTGACTGAAAAAAATGGCGCACTACTTCACTGAAGACTAGCCTCTATTCTTATCTATCTTGAGTAGGCCTAACTTCAATACTGAACCGAGGCTATAAAAGTGAACGGAGAAGATGATGATGATGAAGAAGGAAACTGCCCGTTTTAACATATATTTCGCCCTATGGGGAAATATATAATTAGACAAAGTTATACTCAATGTATTAGATTATGTTTAAAGAATTCTTGTAAACAAGTGTATATATGTTACGGGGAATATGATAAATGTGGAATTATGCATATTCCCCTAACCCTAACCCTAACCCTAATCCTATGAGGAATAATGTAAAATAACTGGTTAATATGCATAACCCCCGAATTTATCACAATCCCCGTAACATATATATATACAAAGTTACTTTGAGGGCAAAAGAGTGCAGCAGTAAATTAAAGGACCAAAAACATAGGATTTATGACGAGTGTTTGCAAATTGACTTGAGCTTGCATCGAAGTCTATCCTTAAGTATTGAAAGCCCTGGTTGTACATGTAGTGAAATATATTGACGAAAACCTGTAAGAAAACAGTATTTCTTATGTTATATAAAGAAAACATGTAAACAACAAAAAAGAAATAATGTATAGATTTTCTTTAAAAAAACAAAACAAGGAACCAACAAAACTCTTTGGAATACATATAAAGTCTTTCCAACAGTACATAAATGATAGTATTCAACATCTTTTATCATTTAACCAAGAATAAAACGTTTCTTGACCTTCAGGTGGAATAGGAAAAGATTGCTGTCTTGGATAGGGTGATTGGTGCATGGCATGCGTATTTGATGATTGTCTCATCATTTGCATTGATTGCGAAATGGCACCACTGACTTGAAGCATAGCTTGACTCAAATTCGTAAGTGCATTGGCAAAAGACTCATTAGAACTTTTAATTGCCTCCAAAAGCTCTTTTCGTTCTATACGCTCTTCTTTGGCATCTTTAAGCAACAGACTATCCCTTTGAGCAGCAGAAAGTCTTCTTTCTAAGTGCTTTCTCTTATTATCAATCAGCTTTGGTACATTACTTTCAATTTTACTTTTTTTGTTTAAAGAAGAGAATTCATCATCATTAGTAGAAGAAGCGTCTTTTTCAATATCTTCTCGACTGTCACCATCTACCGTCAAATCCACATTATCACTGACTTCTATGCCTGCAGAATCTACACCACTTGCTATTGGTTCAACATTGGGACTACCATTCCATAGTTGCTTTAATTAATCAAAGTGCTCATATATAAATTTTCCACTTCCACTGCGAGTTCCATTTATTACTGCCTTGGAAAAACCTTGTCTCAAATCTTTTTTTTCTCTAGAACTCTGTGGTAGCCCTTAGAAATCATCTTTTTCCTCTCTTTGACATCAGTAAACTTAGTATCTCCCTCTTGCAATTCAACAATAGGTCCAAAAAATTCTTCATTTTCTTCTGCATATAGTTTGGCCATTTCAGTTCTGATACTTCTATATTGCAAAGGTTTATTACCGTCAAATCTGTGTTTTCATAGTCACATGCTATTTTATAATCTAACAAACACTTTATCAAATTTTTTACCATTTCGTCAGAAAAACGGAAGCATTTACGTTTGTTGTTTTTTTCAGGCATGGTCTGTTTGGCTGCCATGTTTACTTTTGGTTATCTTAGCTTTGCTGACTCAGCGTTAAGATTTTCAAACGTCCCGGGACAGTGTGTTTATATGATGAAAAACGTCCCGCTTAAGCGGGATCCCGGTTTGAGAAAGCGAGATCTCGCCTAACCGGGACGGGACGTTTTTTGTCCCGGGATAGTTTTTTTCATATAAACACGAGATAGATTTTTTATAAAAACTTCAATGGAGGCGGGATCCCGTTTTTCGTCCCGTCCCGGCAAACGTCCCGTCTCGCCTCTCATATAAACAGCCCCTTATAATCGCACTTTCTAAAATCAGCTGAGTGAAAGTTTCGATTTTGTACCCATATACATCACTCCTTTTGCACAATTTCTGCAGAAAAACACCCTGAGTTTGACAACCTGCACTATTTGGACTTTTTTAAAACAACACTATGAAAACGCATGTTTTAAGAAAATAACAAGAACAAACTTCAATATGCGAGAATTTCATGTAAACGCAGTGTTTTAGCATCGTAAGCCACAGAAACCCTAGTTCTCTTACTTTGTCTTACTTACTTCTCACTTTAGTAGCAAATGTCCCCTATATTCACTCTCCATGATGAATTTTGTTAATTGGTAACGTTTCCGCTTGTATTCATAATGACTGTCCCATTCCCTTTAGTGAGCGATTGATTTACTAATTTTGCAAGTTATCAATAAATACAATCTGTTTTCCGCCAGTGTCCTCATAAGCTATGTTTCTGAAGATTTATACAGAAACAAACGCGTTTTCATATATTTTGGTGAACATCATGAAAACGCGATTTTGAACCTACCACCATGGATATCTTGTCGTGAGTTTGGAAGAAGTTCGAAGTTTGCCCCTGGCAAAATAGAGCTTTATCTCACAGAGACTTATCGTTGGACTGTAAATTTTAACTCCAGCTCAAAACTTTAAATGTTACTGTTGTTGATTTTAACGTAAGGAGTCTCAATTTCCAAATAAATCGTTACCCAAAAAGTCCTCATTGTTAAGAACTATCAGTTTTGTGATTTTCGAAATTTAAGATTTGTTGTTGTTTTGGTAGAATAAGCACATATAGACCTTTCCCGAGTTTATTTTTTATCACACTCCGCCTCGTTTTCAATTGCGTTACTATGACAACCGAATCTCTTGTGCTCAATCATTAACACTATCACAATTATTACACTTATTGCACATTACTGAAATGAGTCCCGTGACATTTCGTTACCATATTAGCCATTGCGAAAACGAGGCGGAGCTTGATAAAAAATAAACTCGGGAAATGTCTATTCTTTATAACGCATTGTACAATGTACAAAATAGTGTGGAATGAAAGCGATGCTGTGGATTGATTTTACCTCAAAAAGAAGATTTACTTCAATTTTTTCCTTGATCTGTGTATCTATATCAGTACTCGTAAACTATGAGGTCCTCATGATGCCAAGAAGACAAAATTCTTCCCAATAAGCAAAATGTCATGAATGTCTCTCCAATTTCATGACTTTTTGTTATTACAAAGTACGACAGGTTATTGTAAGTACAATGTGTAATAGATATGAATGACATAGATATGAAACCCTACTATGAAAGTCAGTAATAAAATTTAAACCATCCTCTACAAGGTCAAGCATGATTCCATTGGATATAGTTCTTCAATCCACCGAAACAAAAGAATAAAGACAAATTGCAAAACAATTGTTACCTTCGACAGGTATCTAATGCAATTGCATTGGTTTCTGCATGATGGAGAATAGAATAGGTTTTAAAGGAGGATTATCAACATCTGGAATAATACTGACGTTCCCATAACGTTTTGATGAAACAACTGCAAGATATAATGTTTTTGTATCTTGATTATATGCCATTCCATCTACGGTGCCATCGACTACAACAACAAAAAATTATAACTTTAGGCCTCTCTGTGATGTTCAATATTTTAATGAAAGAGGATATGCTAATCAGTGACATTTTGTAAGAGCGAAAAGAGAAAAAAACTTTGACGAAAATATAAGAAACAAAAAAAAATCAAAATATTCATCAGAAAACCTGTGTTTTCAACTAACTTTGATGCAACTAATTGTGTTCTTAATGGTAATAATGTTTATTTTTTAAGCCTGGTTTTCATTGATGGTTTTAACGCTTAAAACGCAGCGATATTAAGCCTTAAAACACATTTTTCTATTTTGTAGTGAAAACAACCTTAAAACAATCATTGATCTTAGGGCTTAAATTAGTGATTTAACCAATAAAATATACATAAAAAATCATGCTATACATTAAAAAAGAAAACTGTCCGCCCAAACATTTTTTAATTTAAGGATTTTTGTAAATATATTTTTGATGGATTTGGGGCCTGCTAAGTGGCATACTTTAAATATTTCGACAACGCCAATCTTTTATGTATGGCAAGATACACAATATTTCAAATACAAATCGTGATCAAAGTGTCTGTATGCAGCGAAGAAAGCGCGTGCCGAAAACGACCTAGGTGGGCTCGAACCACCGACATTTCAGTTATCAGACAAGTCCACTACCCAACTGCGCCACGGAAGCACATGTGTTTCATTATTGTATTATAAAGCTTTTTTGACTCTTTTGTTTACAAAACGTTGAGAATTTCTTTTTAGTAAGAAACGATGATCACAGTCCAAGATAGTTATTAGTTTCTTCTACAAATTTTCTTTTTTAACTTAAAATATGTTTTATGTCTTAAAATACATTTAATATTGATCAAAGAAACTATATCGCTGACATGCCATGCACGGTGCTTTGGTTTCACGTAAGTGCACGCATGAAATTTCAAAAAACCGCTAGGTTTGGACAGTAAGAAAAAAGAGAAGAAAACGAAAGCCGGTTTTAATAGCTTTCTTGCTTTCGCAGAAATCTAATTACACAAAAACAAATTAACTGATTTGTTTCTTTTGCTCTTCATTGTTGTTTTCTTTTAATTATCTTATCCAATTAAAGAATTTGTAAGCTGTAGCTATTTTAACTTCAGTTATTTCTCTAGAATTTTTAAAATTTCACCCAGACACATTTATTAAATACTACAATGGAGTTGACTTATTGAATTCCAAATCAGAGAATATTTTACAATATTATGTGGATAAAATATTATATCGTTTACATTTTTTGTTGTTAAGCAGTCCAATTTGATCGTAAAATGTGACTATGATTGTACTATTTTAAATAGACAAAATTCATGAATGATGATGTACTGTATACTGTTTTGATGTCTCAGTGATTTAGGCATATAGAAAATATCAAAGCCATTTTTTTCTGCACACACACATCATTCTCCCTACCTGTCGTCAGCATAAAGTTTATCATATACGAAACATGCAAATCATTTCCCATGAACAATAATAAGCTTGCAATAAGAATTCAAAAAGGGTATATAAATCTCTAAAAGGACCTATATTATGAATAAAACTTTCCGTTGTGGTGTGTGTCTGCTGCACACACCTCATAAACATAAACATTTTACATTAGATTTTATCATCATCATTGGACTTTTATGTCTTGTTTTGTGTTGTGTGTGGAAATAAAAACAGTTAGGTGGATCAAAATACAACGCGAAGTTGAATAAACATGGCTTAAAGATAGTAGTATATAAATAATGGAGAAGAAATAACAGCTTTATCTTTTATTCCTCACAGATACACACAGCTTGTGAGTATAGATGCACTTTCAGAAGCTTTGATCTGAATTTAAATTTTCAAAAGTATCAACAAACAATATTCTCATTAACTTACAATATTATCGTAAAGGATAGGAGGTATTCCTGGTTTCCCAGTTGGAAGTTCATAACAAACCTCGGAGCATTCGGAGATTTATCGGGGGAAAATGTCTACTTAACTCAAAAAAGCAACCACTTTGTTTTGACCGCCACCGTACAGATCGACAATTTTGCCTAAACGCTATACCCTGAACACTTATGAGCTTGATCATCCATATTATTATCTACCTCAAAATTTCCGAAAATCAAAGGTAAGTGAGCCAAATCACACTTTTTGTATGACCCTGTAGGAGGTTGCATCCAGTTACGGCAGCCGAAATGCATCTCTCTGTTAGTGTTTGATGACAATATTTGATCTTGCCAAATGTGCTCCGTTCCGCTAAAAGCTACACTCCGCAAAATTTGCTTAGACATTCTTCATATTACTTTTGTGTTGAAGGGAACGATGAGGATTTTGAAGCACAGTTTGAAATCTGAAATGGTGCCAACCATACATTTTATTTTTGTTTATGTTTCAGCTCTAAATCTTGAATCAAAGCTTGAAACGCTTGAAATGATTTCTAATGGATTTTTCGCTTTAATTGTTTTTCAAAAAAGTTTGTCTTTTTATTTTGGATCTTACCTAGCTTCTTTGACAAATCTTATTTTGATTACAAATGAATCCATGGTTGTAGTTCACACATTTCCTTTGTTTGTAGCAATACTTTCTGATATTACTTGTTAAGCCTTATTTACACTTTTTAAAAGTTATATTAGCATTCGTGTGACTTAATATAATAACAAAAATGTTTTATGCAGATTTTCAGCTGCGCAGGTTAATCTATTTGGTTTGCATATTCCAAGTTAGTGTAGCCACCACTACACTATGCCACAATGCTACTTGAATTATTTCTAAAATTACAGTTACGTAATTAATACTGTACTAGCCACCAAGGCGGCGTCGCTCGCCCGCCCACGTTCAGCATGCGTTAACTTCACGAAAAATAAATTCTGAATCCAAGAGCAAGAAAATGTATACGATCATATGTCTATGACGAACCATTTTGGAGATATCGTCGATCAAAAGTTTTGATGACGTCATAGGCCCGTCCCCCCAAAAAAATTAGACCCAAATTTTCCATCACTCCCATCGCCTGTATCACGGACCCCCAAAAACGTCAGTTATCTCTATTGGTTACGGAGATAATTTTCCCTAAACGTCGCATTCGATTAGGGTCTCAATACAATGGTTTCACACTGACGTCGCACAAAATAAAATGAAATAATAACTCTCACAACTCAATCTACCATTTTGCGTGACTTACAAACAAACAAACAAACGAACAAACAAACAAACAGACAGACTGGAGAATCGGCTATTATATAGATAGCCGCCAAGGCGGCGTCGCTCGCCGTCCATGTTCAGCCTGCGTTGTATCACCACCTGCTCCAAATTATTGCACTTAAAACCAGCGATAAGACTTCCTTTGCTGCTGGCTTTATCGCTAAATAAAGCTCATTTGCACGTGAAGAGAAATACGTTCCTGGTGTTTCAAATCTTGCATGTTCTTAACTCAGCCGTTTATTGTCCCCGTCGCATTTAAAATGTCAGCAGACTTTCTTGCTTTACACAATGCATTCCGAACGTGAACTTAACGTGGTTTCTCTTTACGATTTTAAACCAATCAAATATCAGTTTAATAATACACTCAAAACGCAGAGAGAAAAAAATTTTCAACTTATTATTAGCTTTTGTTTTACGCGCTCTAACATGGGTGTTGTCAGAAGTAGGTGAAAAAATGGTTTCTCTTCTTAAAAAGATCACACGGGAGGAGAGAAAAATGCACGTGCTAAATGAATGAAGTGAATAAAAAACGTTCGATCAGATTAAAATAGATTAAAAGAAATCGATTAAAAGAAATTAAGAGAAATATTAAGACAAAAGCAAAAAAAAAAAAAATATATTTTGTTTCATGATTCTCTTTTTTTTACCTACCGGTTTTTAAACATTTTGATTGCTCGAAAAAAAGTTCACCCGTCTCAGACAGTCAGGCAAGCGTTAGGATACAACATTGGCAAACCGAACATGCTGCCACGTTTAATCAGTTAGTTTCTTTGCATTTAGTTGATGTACTGTTTTCAAAGCCAAGTCAACGTGAAATATAAAACTAACAATAATGATAAAAACAAAACGTTATTCCTATTAGTTCATCAGCCAAAAAAAGTCACGTTCGATTGGGGTTGCAATGTATTTGCTTCAAACTCACGTCGCACACAAAAAAAGAAATAATTTCGCTCACAACTCAATCTACCATTTTGCGTGACTTACAAACAAACAAACAAACAAACAAACAGACAGACAGACAGAGAATCGGCTATTAATATATAGACTAGCCGCCAAGGCGGCGTCGCTCGCCGCCCATGTCCACCTGCTCTGTATCACTGTATCAATAAACGTCTCGTACAACTTGTGTTCAACCAGAAGCAGATTCGAAGTCACAACCTCTGGTAAAACCAATCTTTTATCAGTGTAACAATACACTCAAAACGTAGAGAGAGGAAACTTCAACTTTTTATTAGCTTTTGTTTTAAAAAAGTTACGCGCTCTAACATGGGTGCTATCAAACGTAATGGGGGAATGGTTTTTCTTTTTAAAAAGATCACACAGGAGGAGAGAGAAAAAGGCACGTGCTAAATGAATAAAGTGAATAAAAAAAACGTTCGATCTGATTAAAATAGATTGAAAGAAATCGATTAAAAGAAATTAAGACAACTATTAAGACAAAAGCAAAAAAAAAATATTTTGTATCATGATACTCTTTTTTTACCTATCGGTTTTTAAACATTTTGATTGCTCGAAAAAAAGTTCACCCGTCTCAGACAGTCAGGCAAGGATACGTTAGGATACACTGGTAAACCGCACATGCTGCCACGTTCTGCCACTGCTGGTTTTTTTATGTCCAAAACGTTTAATCAGTTAGTTTCTTTGTATTTAGTTGATGTACTGTTTTCAAAGCCAAGTCAACGTGAAATATAAAACTAACAATAATAATAAAAACAAAACGTTATATTCCTATTAGTTCATCAGCCAAAAAAAGTCACGTTCGATTGGGGTTGCAATGTATTTGCTTCGAACTCACGTCGCACACAAAAAAAGAAATAATTTCGCTCACAACTCAATCTACCATTTTGCGTGACTTACAAACAAACGAACAAACAAACAGACAGACAGACGGAGAATCGGCTATTAATATATAGACTAGCCGCAAAGGCGGCGTCGCTCGCCGCCCATGTCCACCTGCTCTGTATCACTGTATCAATAAACGTCAAATTTCTTTGTGAACGGCTCGTACAACTTGTGTTCAACCAGAAGCAGATTCGAAGTCACAACCTCTGGTAAAACCAATGTTTTATCAGTGTAACAATACACTCAAAACGTAAAGAGAGAAAACTTTAACTTTTTATTAGCTTTTGTTTCAAAAAAGTTACGCGCTCTAACATGGGTGCTTCAAACGTAAGGGGGAAATGGTTTCTCTTCTTAAAAAGATCACACGGGAGGAGAGAAAAAAAGGCACGTGCTAAATGAATAAAATGAATGAAAAAAACGTTCGATCTGAAGCGCATAACAATTAAAATAAGAAATTAAATTATTAAAAGAAAAGCAAAACAATATTTTGTTTCATGATACTCTTTTTTTACCTATCGGTTCTTAAACATTTTGATTGCTTGAAAAAAAGTTTACCCGTCTCAGACAGTCAAGGATACGTTAGGATACACTGGCAAACCGAACATGCTATCACGTTTTGCCACCACTGCTTTTTGTCCAAAATGTTTAATCAGTTAGTTTCTTTGTATTTAGTTGATGTATTGTTTTCAAAGCCAAGTCAACGTGGAATATAAAACTAACAATAATAATAAAAACGAAACGTTATTCCTGTTAGTTCATCAGCCAAAAAAAGTCACGCTCGATTGAGGTTGCAATGTATTTGCTTCGAACTCACGTCGCACACAAAAAAAGAAATAATTTCGCTCACAACTCAATCTACCATTTTGCGTGACTTACAAACAAACAAACAAACAGACAGACAGACAGACAGAGAATCGGCTATTAATATATAGATATAATTATAATTACATAAAATATATATATATATATATCATTATGTTAAATAAATAAACAGATGTCCTGTGCGTATGTTGTGTTGTGAATTATGTATACACAGGCGAACGAAATAAAACACATAATTATGTTAAATAATTTTGTTTAATATATAATGATTTTGCTTAGTATCGTGAATGGGAAATTTATGCTCTTAATAATTTGTCTGTTGGTTTTACTATTTCAGGTGTAAAGGCATTATCAAGAGTAATTGATATCAATTTGTGAATTGAGACGAATCACTATAGTCGTGGATTATCTGGTACAGTTGAAACAATGGAACCGCTGAACCAAGACAGGAGTAACAAATGTGACGTGTTGGGCATTTCCAGCATATGTGGTCAGGAAACATTGATTCAAATCGGTTATATACCGTTAATTTGAAAGGAACATGTGACCAATTCAAGAATGTTTTATGTATACAAATTGAGTTTTGTTGATTGACATTTAAATTTGCAACATAAACTTGGATGTTGTTCATTATAGGGTTAAGTTACCTGAACATTTTGGCAAAGTTTAAAAGATGTCTGTTATGTATTTCTTGTTGGTTTTACTTCCTAGCATTCGAAAAAGCTGTTTTTTATATTAGATCATTTTTATTCATGCTCTTTTTTCAACTATGAATGTCGGAATTTTTTTGAATTCTTACTTATGCATAAAAGAACTGGAAATGATTGATTCATTAAGCATTTTGTTTTCCTTCTCTTTGCTATCTCCATCCCACATTCACAAAATCAAATCTTTAAATACACGTTATCACGACTATCAAACCCGACCTTGTTTTGATTTTTTATATTGTGACATTACTTGATATTTAGTTTTTCATAACTGAAAATTGCTATGGGCCAATTTCTGATAACTTTCATCAAATTACCACATTAAAACGAGGCAAGGGAGCACAGTTTGGTATTTGGACATTTGAAGTAATAAGGTCTTTGAATCGCAATATAACTAAGTTGTACATTACATTGATAGGATACATTTCAAGAAAACTAACAAAAATGACTATTCTTTCAATGGTGCTATTTTCTTTTCGCGGAGTGGTCTCCGTCAGGGATGTTTTAGGGTCAGGGTTAAGGGTTAGGATGATGGTTATTTTTTATCTCCAAGATGAAGAGCGAACAGTAAAAAATATGGCAGATGCATTTAGGGGGTGGTGCGAAAAGGAAATAGCGCCCTTTCAGTTATGGATGCGTATTTCATGCATTCAACTCGCTCGTCGAAATTTGTTGAATGAATATCCGGCTTTCACGCATTCCATATTTTCGCTGGCGAACGGGTGATTCCACGCACCCACTTCGCAAACCTTATATATTGATAGTATAGGACCTTCCTAAATAACATAGTGTAATACAACAATAAATTAGGAAAAAGATACGAATAAACATTCTGTCTCCCATCTATAGTACCATGCTTTGAAACGGGGAAAAAGCAAAATCAGCAAATAATTGTATACCACACGTGTAACAGCAACACGAAAAGTTGGAAAATGATGATGAGGATGATGATGATTAACAAAATCGAAAACTAACTTTCGCCTATCTCGTGAAACTACCATGCCTCCTCGCTCGCTTACGCACGCTGCGGGGGCAATAATGGATGTTTTGATAGTCTTCATGTAAACGCACATGAATTTGAGAGTTCCAATAAATTGATATATATTTATTTTTTTAGATATCACAGTGACTACGTAAATACGTAAATCATATTCTTCAAACATTTGATATATACTGTCAATCTTCTTAATTACGAACAGAATTCCAAATATTGGAAACGCACAAAGTTAACAAGACTTTAACAGAAGGTTAGCAAAAAAAAACAAAAACATACATACACATTGAGGTAAATGACATACATATTTTCTTGATTTTGATATTAAAGATAATGAACTATCATATCATGAGGTCGCGGAAAAAGTGTTTCCGCATTTTTCTTATGAGGTCATCTCCACGAGGGAGCCAATCATCATTTTTTACAATCATCATTTTTTACTGCTCTTTCCTAGATCGTTTCTCATATGTTGTATTTCTTCTGACATCAGCATAGTGCAACCACAGCTCTACATATAACAGTTCATTATCTTTAGTACGGCATTACCAAAAACGATGAAAGTATTAGATATGAACCTATGCATATCTATCATTTAAAGAGACTTAAAATTTAAAATGGTTTCTTCGCTTATATGCGTATACGCATAAGTTTCATGGGCGCACAAACGAAATTTGAAAAAACCGTCAGGTTTGGAAAGTAAGAAAAAGAAGAAAAATCAAAACCGGTTTTAATGTATTTCTCGCTTTCGCAGAAATTCAAAAATTGTGATGTACTAATACTAAACGCTTACAGTGAGAAATGGTTCGCTTCTTCAATCCATTAAGAGATAATTCTCCAACAAGTGACATCCCATTTCCAACGGTAGCATAAAATAACCGTTTGTTTGGATAATCGTGAGCCATCACATTTACTTGGTTATATTTGAAGTTGCGCAAGTAAACTTTAAATGTTTTATTGTATAAGAATTCAATTTGATCACCATGTGCATAATAAATCATTGGTTTGTATGTACAACTTTTACCATCTTCCCCCAGATTCCCCAAAAGATTGCAGGAGCATCTGAAAATAGCAACGAAAAGTTAAATGCTGACAATCAAGGTCTAGATCATGCAGCAGGTTTCTCGAAATTTACATCTTGCAATTTACCAGTTGTAAAGTGAGCTGCCTTAACTGCATGTAGATAAATTACTACGAGACCTATGTGAATGTTATTTACAAAAACACCTCGTTGAAAAACATTACACAGGCGAAAACATAAGTCTGTCTGTTAATAATTTTAATATTTGTTTTTAAACTCTCTCTCCCACAATTTCTACATGGACCCAACACTATATCTATGAGACGAACACCTCTCTCTAAGTCGAGCAATTTTCCATTACCCCAAGGTGTCCACATTGTATAGATTAAACTATATAGTGATTATTGTTATATACCACGATTGGAAACTTTTTAGCGTAAGTGTTAGTCCACTTCTGGATCACAGTATATAACGAGTATATACCGACTACCCTGACATATTTTATGATTTAGAAACAGTAGCTTGCCTTCAGGTACCTGAAGATGTTACTGAAGTAACGAAAAGCTTCGTAAGAAAATAAATACATTTTTAAAAAACTTTTGCGTTTATTTATTTATATAGTAGCTTGCCTAATTGCTCCATATTTAATATACCGTATTTCCCGGCGCTTAATTTACAGCATTTCGATGGAGTGAGTTATTTGACAGCTTCGAATTCTACAGGTATCAGCTTGCATCCATTTCAACATTGTAACTACAGTGAAACCTTCTTAAGACGGACATCCCACAAGACTGATACCTCTACATAACGGACACTTGCCCATGCCCCGGGAGTACTATTCCGACATAATAAAATCGTTACGAGAAAGATCCTCTCTAAGAAGGACAATTTTGTATCCCAAAAAAACCTTTACGTATATTTGAGTGCGTACAAAATGACGTTTCTTCCTGTTAGCGAGAAAAAACTTAAGACGAGCATAAAACAAACATTTAACACTAAGTACGAAAAAAAATGACGACTGTAAATGTAAATTTATCTAAGCGAGGTCAGCTTAAAATTCGCAGAAATTTAGGTCAAAAATACTTAAGTTTTCGGTACGTAAGTTTTCCATCGAGAAAGTGTATGAAGGTCGACACAGTTACCCCTTCATTTCTGTTTAATAATTGGAAGGTAGAGGTTTGGAAGTTTAAGATAATTACTTCAAAAAAATTAATTCGGAAGGCAGTGAAGCAATTCATACTACGTTTGCAAGATGTTCAATCGAAGGAAAGGGGCTCGATAAAAACTATTTTTGTAACACATGTGTAAATTCTTTAGTTATTATAAAATTAAATGATTTATTTGTTTACGAATGTTTACCCAGGATAGCCTCTTCAGTTCCTTAAGGTACTGTTATCAATGAGGGTTTTGCGAAGGAGGTTCCAGAGTATTTAAAGCATTCGGGCTACGAAAGCTGTAATGATAGGAACCGCTCAACTACACAACCATCCTAGACATCATTCCTACTTTCTTGATGAGTGCTAAGCAGAGAGGAGTGATTCACACTGTTATAGACGCTGACATGACTCGGTTGGGGGATTGTACCCGCAACCTCGAACAGGGAGCGAGCACTCTACCACAAGGCTACCATTCGGTAAAAGCTTCATTGAATGAAAAATAGAAATCATAAATTGACGTCAAGTTTTTACTTATAATACCGGGTGGGCCAAAAAAAACGCACCCAAATTTTAAAGTAAAATATTTTCAAGACCACTTTTAGTATGAAAGCAATTTTTTCTATGAGTTGTCCTTAATTAATTTGCAATCGACTCAATAAAAATTTTTATGAAAAAAAACGCAGTCATGGTTTTTACACAAGAAGACAAAGCTATCATTAAAAATGACTTTCTTGAACGGGGCTGGTCAACCTTATCGAATTTGCAAAGAAAACCCAACGAAACGTTGGAACAAAGTTTCCATCCAAAGACTCTTGAATCGCTTTCGTGAACACGGCTCAATGGACAGACGGCCCGGATCTGGAAGACCTCGGACGGCAATGACGGAAGAAAACGAAGAACTGATTGAAGATCTGATATGTTCGCAAGAGGATAACCCTGGAAGTCATATGTCACCGAGCGAAATAGAAACACATACCGGGATTAGCAAATCATCTGTTAGGAGAATGGTGAAAAAGAGAGGATTAAAGCAATTTAAGCGCTTGAAGACACCAAGGGCAAGTGCAGCCACAAAAGAAAGAAGATCGGAAAGGGCAGGAACGTCAGCGGAAAGATTTGGAAAAGATGCTAGGATTGTTGAAAGGTTGGTATGGCAAGATGAGAAAGATTTTACCCTGGAGGTGCCTCTTAACCCACAGAACAGTAGAGCTTATGGTAGTGGAAGCAAAAATGATATAGGTGATGGTCGCTTGTTTCATCAAACTAACAAGCAGTCAAAAAAAGTCATGGTTTCTGCCTGTGTGATGTGGAATGGAGCGACAAAGCCATTTTTCGTTAATGACAAAGGAATTAAAATGAACTCAAAACTTTATAAAAAACATCTTGAAAAGGAACTTTTACCTGATGTTGGTCGTATCATGAAAAGGAATGATTGGATTTTAGTCCAAGATAGTGCTCCATCACATCGTTCAAATTTGGTACAAGGTTTTCTTTCCGACACTCTCAAAAAACGCTTCATTAAGCATAACGAATGGCCCCCTACCTCTCCTGACTGCAACCCACTGGACTACCATTTTGGAATAAGGTCAAATCAGAAGTATACAGTGATAGATTCAACCAAGCTTTCAAAGATGAAAATGAATTGAAGAAAAAGATCAGGAAAGTGTGGCGTCAAATGTCAAGAAACCCGAGTGACCTCAGTGAAATCCGTACAGCTCTAAAGCAATTTGTGCCGCGTTTGTCAGCAGTTCAAGAACAGAATGGACAATGTATTAAAATGATGTTTGGATAGTTTCTTTTGTAATTTTTGATTTTTGATAAAGTTTTATATTTGAGAGAAGTGTAGTAATTGTTAAAGTGTTTTTTTAAAGAATGCATTTTGACGTCAATTTTTATCAAATTTTCTGCAAGTAAAAAATCAATAGTATTATTCAAAATGTCATAACTTATCTTGTGCTTCATTCTTTGCTCCAAAACTTCCCAAAATATCTCACAATGGATTGAATTAACACCAGTTAAAATATTTTTTGATTTGGAGACCCCATTTAAATATCAAAAAATCAAATATGGGTGCGTTTTTATTGGCCCACCCGGTAATTATGAAATCTTGAAATTAAGCATGCGGTTTAAACTAGAACTTTAAAAGAATCTGTCAAAAATTCGGAACTTCTTGGCAAATGTAGGTTCAATATTGACTTCTAAAGTTATGGAAAGTTTTTTGCTGTAACACTCACCTTACTACTCCGTTTGTTTCTGTGCAGATATCTTCACAACCGCCGTTATTGATTAAGCATGTACAGAATGCACCTACAATAAAGAATAGGAAAAAAATCGGAAAATCACCAATGGACGAATTTCGTATGTGTAGCGTTTTTGAAAGAAGTATCTTCAATCGGCATAATTTCGTTTTGGATTATGTGAAAGAATGAACAATATACTTTTAAATGCATATTTTTTTTAATTACTCTCTCCTGTTACATGAACATTGTCATTTTGTGTAATTTTTCTTCATACCTGGAATGGATACCAGTGTCAGCAGACAAAATTTCAATCTGTTGAACATCATTTATAATGCTCGAGTCTTCACCCGGTCTCTTTTGAAAATACCGTTTCAATGTACTCCCTTCAAATGCCAGAGCTGCCGTAACTTTTCTGTCACTGTTTTTTTTCTCCCTGAAAGACATAAGACACTTAATTTTAAGAATTCAAGCTATCTAAACATGAATCAATTTTTCAAGAAAGTTTTAAGGGAAAAAGCACAATTAGTTGTTAAAATTTAATTCTCCAGTTTTGTTGAGTGGAACGTTTTTACAAGAGTCTCAATGCAACTGATAGCACAGACTGCACTCTAGCTTCCGTAAGTTTGATGATTTTCCCTGGGGAAGTTTTCGCTTTACATCCATTTACTGATATTTCTATTTTAAGTATCTAAGTCATCTTTAATTATCTTTATATCTTTATATCTAAGTCATGTTTAATTATCTTTATATCTTTATATCTAAGTGATCTTTAATTATCAATATATCTTTATATCTAAGTCATGTTGAATTATCTTTATATCTTTATATCTTTAATCATCTGTAATTTAAAAGCACTAGTCGCCGAGGCGGCGTCGCTCGCCGCCCATGTTCAGCCTGCGTTGACTTCACCAAAAATAAAATTAAGGAATTGGCAATGATGTTGTAGAGCTCGAAAAACTGATCAAAAAATGTATGGGATCATTTCGCTACGGCCAACCGTTACGGAGATATCCTTGATCAAATATTTTGATGACGTCACAGACCCGTCCCCGGAAAAAAATTAGACCCAAATTTTTCATCACCCATCGCCTGTATCGCGGACCCAAAAAAACATCAGTTATTCCTATTGGTTACCGAGATAGTTTTCCCTAAACGTCGCGTTCTATTTGGGTCTCAATGTAATGGCTTCACACTGACGTCGTGTAAAAAATAAGAAATGATTTTTCTCGCAACTCACCTACCATTTTGCGCGACAGACAAACAAACAAACAAACAAACAAACAAACAGACAGAGAGTCGGCTATTAATATATAGACTAGCCGCAAAGGCGGCGTCGCTCGCCGCCCATGTGCACCTGCTCTGTGTCACCCCGGAAACCCTAATAGACCTCATATTTCCTGAAAAACGGCTCGTACAACTTGTGTTCAGCTAGTGGTAGATTCGAAATCAAATATCAAATATCAGTTTAAACAATGGTTCCAAAAAACCCCAAATTTCATGATGTGTTTTTTTATGTGTATTTATTTAACAATCGTTGATCAGTACAACAATACACTCAAAACGTAGGGAGAAAAAACTTCAACTTTTTATTAGCGTTTGTTTTAAAAAAGTTACGTGCTCTAACATGGGTGCTATCAAACAGGGGGGAAAATGGTTTCTCTTCTTAAAAAGTTCACACGGGAGGAGAGAAAAAAGGCACGTGCTAAATGAATAAATAGAATAAAAAAACGTTCGATCAGAAGCGTTTAACAATTAAAAAAAGAAATTAAAATATTAAAAGAAAAGCAAAAAAACGTTTTGTTTTATGATACCTTTTTTTTACCTACGGTTTTTAAACATTTTGATTGCTCAACAAAAAAAGTTCACCCGTCTCAGACAGTCAGGCAAGCGTTAGGATACACTGGCAAATCGAACATGCTGCCACGTTCTGCCACTGCTGCTTTTTGTCCAAAATGTTTAATCATTTAGTTTCTTTGTATTTAGTTGATGTATTGTTTTCAAAGCCAAGTCAACGTGGAATATAAAACTAACAATAATAACAAACACAAAACGTTATATTCCTATTAGTTCATCAGCCAAAAAAAGTCACGTTCGATTGGGGTTGCAATGTATTTGCTTCAAACTCACGTCGCACACAAAAAAAGAAATAATTTCGCTCACAATTCAATCTACCATTTTGCGTGACTTACAAACAAACAAACAAACAAAGAGACAGAGAGTCGGCTATTAATATATAGACTAGCCGCCAAGGCGGCGTCGCTCGCCGCCCAGGTTCAGCCTGCGTTGTGTCACCTCCCAAAGAGTTCACGAAATATGGAATTAAGGAATTGACAATACAAAGTGTCACCATCTTGTAGAGCTCGAAATTCTGAGCAAGAAAATGTATGGGATCATATGTCTATGACGCACCGTTACGGAGATATCGTCGATCAAAGATTTTGATGACGTCACACACCCGTCGCAAAAAACATTTGGCCTAAATTTTTTCGTCACCCCATAACCTGTATCGCGGACCCCAAAAAACGTCAGTTATCCCTATTGGTTATCGAGATAATTTTCCCTAAACGTCGCATTCGATTAGGGTCTCAATGCAGTGGTTTCACACTGACGTCGCGTTCAAGAAGAGAAATAATTTATGTGTGATCTTACATTGATGACTCTCTTTTGCAGTTCACATCTACCATTTTGCGTAACAGACAAACGGACAAACAGAGAATCGGCTATTAATATATAGACTAGCCACCAAGGCGGCGTCGCTCGCCGCCCATGTCCACCTGCTCTGTATCACTGTATCAAAAAACGTCAAATTTCCTTATAAACGGCTCGTTCAACTTGTGTTCAACCAGAAGCAGATTCGAAGTCACAACCTCTGGTAAAACCAATCTTTTATCAGTGTAACAATACACTCAAAACGTAAAGAGAGAAAACTTCAACTTTTTATTAGCTTTTGTTTTAAAAAAGTTACGCGCTCTAACATGGGTGCTATCAAACGTAAGGGGGAAATGGTTTCTCTTCTTAAAAAGATCGCACGGGAGGAGAGAAAAAAGGCACGTGCTAAATGAATAAAGTGAATAAAAAAAAACGTTCGATCTGACTAAAATAGATTAAAAGAAATCGATTAAAACAAATTAAGACAACTATTATGACAAAAGCAAAAAAAAATATTTTGTATTTTTGTATTTTTTTACCTACGGTTTAAACATTTTGATTGCTCGAAAAAAAGTTCACCCGTCTCAGACAGTCAGGCAAGGATACATTAGGATACACTGGTAAACCGCACATGCTCCCACGTTCTGCCACTGCTGCTTTTTGTCCAAACTGTTTAATCAGTTAGTTTCTTTGTATTTAGTTGATGTATTGTTTTCAAAGCCAAGTCAACGTGGAATACAAAACTAACAATAATAAAAAAAACAAAACGTTATCTCTATTGGTTCACCAGCAAAAAAAAGTCACGTTCGATTGGGGTTGCAATGTATTTGCTTCGAACTCACGTCGCACACAAAAAAAGAAATAATTTCGCTCACAACTCAAACTACCATTTTGCGTGACTTACAAACAAACGAACAAACAAACAGACAGACAGACGGAGAATCGGCTATTAATATATA
Source organism: Turritopsis dohrnii (assembly GCA_027922465.2). Classification (NCBI taxonomy): domain Eukaryota; kingdom Metazoa; phylum Cnidaria; class Hydrozoa; order Anthoathecata; family Oceaniidae; genus Turritopsis; species Turritopsis dohrnii. The sequence continues at coordinate 184,199 of BQMF02000424.1, forward strand.
GATAGCCGCCTATGTTCAGCCTGCGTTGTGTCACCCCGCACGAGTTCACGAAAAATAAAATTTAGGAATTGGCAACGGAAAGTGTTACCATCTTGCAGAGCTCGAAATTCTGAGCAAGAAAATGTATAGGATCATATGTCTATGACGCACCTATTTTCGTCACCCCGTCGCCTGTATCGCGCACCCCGAAAAACGTCAGTTATCCCTATTGGTTATTATCGAGATAATTGTCCCCAAACGTCGCGTTCGATTTGGGTTCCAAAACAATGGTTGCACACTGACGTTGCGAACAAGAAGAGAAATAATTTATGTGTGATCTTACATTGCTGGCTTCCCGATTTCTTTCGCAGTTCATAACTACCATTTTGTGTGACAGACAAACAAACAAACAAACAAACAAACAGACAGACAGACAGACAGACAGAGAATCGGCTATTAATATATAGATTGACAAATAATGGGATGTAAAAAATCCATTCCACTAGCAGCAAATCTTAAAAATCCCTCAATTTTCATCTCAGTAAACGTCGCTGTAACTTCTCATAATCTGTATTTGTATCAGAAAATGTGACTATACTCAATTTGCATTAAGTTTAAACTTTAAAATTATAAGTGAATTAAATCCAAGTGGATAACAAATGATCTTTCTCTATTCCAGTTTACAAAAAAGCATTCTTGCTGCATTCTTCCCATAAAATAAATTTTCTTTTTGCTTCTTGTTCGATATTGCATCTTATTCCTTTGCCTCTTATATAATATGTCTCCTCTAAAGAGTTTCTTGCTTAAGATTACCCCGAAGTCAATCTTGTAAGAGACGTTGCGAAGAGATACCGATGCCAGATTGAAAAAATAAATTAAGATTTCATTCCATAATATTTCAAATCACTGACTGGTAAGCGACAGTACATGTTACTTTACATTCGAAACTGTTATGCTGATACGATTAATGAAAGCATAAAATCATTTGCTGATGCTTACGCTTCCTTCTTTTGCTATAAAAGGGAATGCACCTTTTTGATTCAAACGTTGCGTCTTGGCTTAGTTGACGCGCCAAGCCTTGTATGTATTTTAGTGCTTCATCGATAATGTGACTTCATTGCTCGGTAATTATGTTTTATATCAAATCTCCATATAGGATGATAAACAGCAAATTTAACATTGAAAACGAGATTTAGTGTATGAACTTGGTCAAAGCACGTCATTTAAACAGATTTTCTAGAAATATGTGTTTGTTATATTTGAATACGACTATTTGAGTATTTCGAAAGTAATAAGATTTAACATTATTTGTGCATAGACTTTTTTATATAAAGATTTTATCTTTTGTACTATGAGATTGGTTTCTGCAATCTTTCTTTTTAATTCCTTTTTTTTAAATCAAAAATATAAAAGCAAATGTAATTTGCCGAGCAAACTGAAGGATGCCGTGTGTTCTCAACGAACCTTAGCCCGTTAATCAAGTAAATTTTATTTTCAGATAAAATCAAACATTTTGTCTACAAGAACCAGGTTTAGTTGGATAAGGGAGATCAACAAGACTACATATTCTTATATCACAAATATTTAAAATATTTTGTTTAGTGTTTTTTTTATACTTGGTAAAAAGTGTGCTTTTTATATATTTCCCCATAGGGCGAAATATATGTTAAAACCGGCAGTTTCCTTCTTCATCATCTTCTCCGTTCACTTTTATAGCCGCGGTTCAGAATGCAATTTTCGCCTAGCCGCCAAAGTAGATAAGAATAGAGGCTAGTCTACAGTCAAGTAGTAGGCCATGTTTTTTCAGTCAGTGCGGATGGGCTGTAGAAGATTTTTGATTTTTCCACTAGCTTTTAAAATGATTCAAGGGAATTCAACTTTAAATGATGGAAATAAATCATTTTAGTTCAGTATTGTCTTAAAAGGTTTCGTAAAAACCTTTGAAGAAACGTGTAAAAACAGAAAAATGTTGTTTTGTTTTTGTTGAGATGATGATTGATTGGTTATTAAATGCTTGGAACAACAAACCATTGAAGCTGTGATTTTAGTGCAAAGGCGAAAATTCATTATCAATACAGGCAGAAGATTTATTTTCATTGTACGTCCTGTGTCACGTAATGTGAACTGAAAGCACATGTGATTTACACGTGCAGCGCTATAAAAGGAAGTCTTTTTTATGTGGAGAACAACCAGTTCAACCAGTGTTAATTCAAAAAGTACATTACAAAAACAGCAAGTAAAAATGTGATGTCGTATATGCAATAAGAACGTCAGAAAACCAATTACGTATAATAACAGACAAGATTGAGAGATATACAAATATCTGCTCGGAAAATGTGCTTCCCTGGATATTCATTTAATCTGACAACAGAAACATAAATTTACTATGGATTAATTCCATGATCACCTATACTGTAAATTAAATCAAACCAGAACATGAAACGTCTACTTTCAGCTTTTTAGTGGTTTGGTTATGGATATGTAGTCTATTTTCACTACAGAAATTTTTTTTTTTCATTTAGGATTTACAATGGTCATTTTTATCAAATAATAAATAATGGGTGTGCACATATTTTTTTGAACAGAGATGTTTATTCTGAACACTTGAATTTAATTTTATAAATTCTCACTTTAAGCCCATCTCTTTTTTGAAAATAACTCAAAATGTTTTGATTGCTTTTTGATAGTTATTTGCTTATATATTGAAGATATTCTTCTGGGCGTAAAGTAAAAAGAGAATAACGAGAAGTTTCATTTTGATTTATAATTTAATTCAAATTTCGTCCTGCATGATGTTGTTCTGTGGATGTAGGACGAAATATTGAATTAAATTATAAATCAAAATGAAACTTGTTATTCTCTTTTTGCTTATATATCTGCCTCATAGTATTTTTAATACTTATACTGTAGTACTAAAATTAAGTTTGACAATTTTCTTTTCTTCTTTTGTAAATTTGATTGTATAATTTTGAAAGACAGTTTTATCTGAGTTACAAAAAGCAAGTGCAAGTGTTTTCCGTTACATTACATTGTTTTGTTGTGATTTTATGGTATAAAGGATGTCAAGCTTCTGCAACAATAAAGATCATGTTTATTATGCTAAATCGCCTTACACATTGCTGCGGTTGTTGATATTTAGTTATTTAAAATTTATAAAAGAAACCTCATTTGACCATGAACATCTTCATTTTTTAATAAATTCAAAATAAGTTCTTTTGTGGTATCAAATTCAATTCTACCCTGTTTAGTAAGGACAACATTTTTATCTGAGAGTATGACATTGATGGTAGTTATACCATTCATTGTAGTTATTTGATAATGTATATTTTTCTTATGTTATTTAATGATGTATATTTTTCTTAACAATGTATAATATATAATGATGTATAATTAAGTTTCGCAACTTTGGGGAAATATATAGTCGCATTTTTGCGAATCTTGTTTTAAGCTTAATTTTCGTATTGAAGGTCAAGTATTTGGTTAAACTTGCTTCAGTTTTGGGATCGAAATTTGATAGATAATTACCCATGAAACTTATTACAGGCGCGTGATTGTGAAGTAGAAACACAAAGCGTGCAAACGGGGGAGTAATTTGATAGAAATCCAAATTAATCGAAAACTTTTCTTCATCTTCTCAGAAAACTAGTACTTATTTTTGTTATTATTTATACATATTATTATCATTAAGTTGGTTTGCATGGATAGTGTCTTGCTAAGGTGGTTCACACACTAAAGGTGGTTCACATACTTCACTTGTTGCAATTTATGTACTGGTGTATTTGAAGGACACTTGCCACTAGCCGGTGAGCGTTCTGTGTCTGCGCACCAAAATGTTACACTGCGAATTATTGAAAACTACTGCTTGTGCAGTTGATTTAATGTTCCTGCTTGAGCAGGTTGATAAACTTACCTCGAAAAAGTGGGTGATTTATACTAGTGCAAATTGACAACTCCTGCTTGCGCACTTGATAAAATTTACCACGTAAAGTGGGTGATACTCCTGCAAAGAGCAGGTCAGAGATATGAGCAGGTTCTTCAATTTACCTCGAAGAAGTGGGTGCTTTGCGCAAAAAAATCTCGATATGGATAACGATAGCCCACGACGCTTTGAAATATAATGGCAAATTGTAACATTTTGCAAACAGTTTTTAGTAATTTCCACTAAGGTGATCCCAAATTTGATGTCTCTACTAGCAAGCTATATTCATGCATGTCACTTATGTCTATATTTTGGACTTGCATAAGAAAAGTATCAATCTGGAAAACTGCAAACTTGGACTTTATCTTCAAGGTAATAAGGTAATATGCTGTATGAGAAAACTGAAATTTCTAGAACTTTGTATGTTGATGAGTTGCTTGAAGTTAATAGTGTGTTACATTCCATGCAGATTTTGTTTGTATTACTGATGGATATGGTAAGGCTGTAACTGATGGAAATATAAATGAATATAAATGAATGAATTTTTGAATGAAAAATCCTTTTTACAGTGTTAATGTGTCAGGTACGATACTTTTTATTGAAGGTTTTTTCTATTGGGAAATTAAAAGACATCAGTAGAAACATTTATTTATTTGATTCTCGCACCAGAAATAGTAGAGGACTTCCAGAGCCAATGGAAAAATCTATATTAATGAAACCAGGAAAAGTCATTATGACAATAATTGCGAAAATATAAAAGTAGCCAAAAAAAGTCATTATGACGAAAATTCTGAAAAGGTAAAAGCAAAAACAAAAACAACACTACTAAAGTAATTCAGGGCATGTTAAAAGACTTAAGAAAGAACATCGAATGAATATAAGTCATCAAGATTTAGATCCTTATTCAAGAGTCGAGAAATTTAGAGAGTCAATTGTTGAAGGGCCATACTATGTATGTGTGTCATGTAATCCGTGCCTTAATAAAAGATCAGTCAAAATCTATTGTGAAGAGAAGTACCCTATTCTCTCTAATTAGCGCTCCTCGCCAATAAGCGCTCCCCTCTAGTGAAAAATATATCTTTATAAGCGCCCCTCTCCATTAAGCGCACGGGCGCTTATCAGAGTGACTCAACATTAACTCAGAAATTGATAAGCGCCCTGGCGGTAATAAAAACTCTTTAATAAGCGCCCCCGCCCCATCCCTAATTTCCAAAAAAAATAATAAGCGCCCGGGCGCTTATAAGAGAGAATACGGTACACCAAAAAAGGTTTTAACCCAAATTGCCATCTTATTACACTAATCCGCGTGCGTGTGTAACACATTTAATTTAGAGAGTGTTAGATTTCGTTAAAATTAGGCCCATTTTATAAGCTGTGCCGTGCCGAGCCGAACTCGGAAATTTTTTAGCACGGCTCGGTTCACCTCGGTTCGGCATACCATTTTATACGGGCCGAGCCGAGCCGTTCTGAATCGCGCCAAACTTTTTTAAAATGGTGGCTGTTTTTAACAACAAAATAATTCTGCTTTCTCGAATTCGAAGAGAGAGAAGGCGAAGAGAAAAGTTAAGTTTTTTCGTTGGGTTTCTCATACTAAAACCTTTGTCAACTTTGTATCTGCTGATCCTTGAGGCAGTCCTTTGTGTTAAACTAACTGTTTTGCACTCACTGATTAGCTTTTTGAATTTATTTCTAGCTTGAGTCGAGTTTATTATAAAAGAACGGTTGTAAGTCTTTGCACGACCATTTAATTCAGCAACAACTTTGTCAAACAATAAACTGTTTGCAGCAAACTTCTGGTTTCTAAATATTAACATTTTTCGTAAGTGATCATCCGAGCAAATGATATCGACCATGTCATCAAGCAATTCTTGAGACCACATAAATTTTTCCTTTGGAGGAGTGGAATCTAAACAATGACTGAGACTTTAAAACTGCTTGCATATAACATTTAAAATATTTAAGAAAAATATGTAATATTGATATGTACCTTCAGTAATGTTATGTCTGGATCCTCCATCAGTTTTATTATCATTCTGAAGTTCATGCACTTCCGTTGTTGGTCGCTTTTCTTTTCCTTTTGATGTTACTGCCAAGGTGGAAGGTTTTCGGTTTTTTTCGTTATTTACTTTCACTTTCTTTTCTTTAATCTTTTTGCTTATTTTTTTAATTATCTCGCTGTCTGATTGCTCTGAATCTGAACTATCAAGCCTTTCGCGTTCTTCACGTTCTTCATGAAATATAAGAACTGCTTGCTCTTCAAGAATCTGCAACATTGTTTTGTCGGCCATATTGAAATATATGTTGACCTCGTGTTTTATTTTTTCGCCAAATAAGCAAATTTATAGAAATGTACGCATGCATCAGCACGGCTCGGCTCGGCATTCGGTTTTATACAGTCGAGCCAAGCCGTTCTGAGCCGTGCGGCACGGCCAGGTCAGGCGTGCGGCACGGCTCGGCTCGGCACGGCTGAATATTGGTTTTATAAGCTGTGCCGAGCCGAACTCAGAGAAAATTTGGCGAGTTCGGCTCGGCACGGCACAGCTTATAAAATGGGCCTTATGGTCAAAATCTTTTTAATAATGGAGAGATGATATAATGCGGATTGTAGCGCAGCGACTGCGCAAGCGGTTCCGACTCCCTCTGCAGCGACTCGCGAAAAAATCGGTAAAAATGACAAAGTTCCCAGGTCATCAATCAAAACCACCCCACCCCTCCTCGAAAGTAGGTAAATCCCCACTCATAAAAAAGCGGTTCCGACTCCCTCCGCAGCGACTCGCGAAAAAACGAAAATGAATGCTGACGTCAGCAGTTTCATCGACTCGTCGGTCACGGTTGAATTGCTCCCTAAAATCGAAGGTCCTCCTCGAAATCACTCAAGCGTGAAATCGAAGATCCTCCTCGAAACTCGTTAAAACCGAAGGTGAGTCAGGGAATTCCCTAAAGTGGCCCGTCGGGGCTGGCCCTCCTCGAAAGTAGGGAAATCCCCACTCATAAAAAATTCATCAAATGAGTCAGAGAATTCCCTGACTCATGCGTCAGTTCTGTCCACTCGTAAAAAATTCCCAAGTTGAAAAAGTCTATATAATAAAGGATGTTGAGTTATTTCAGAAATGCAGTATCTAAATTATACAACGCTGTTTCAGCGCCTGTAACGACAACTCGTGATGCACTCGCAGATCGATTGCAGAAGATTCGCGAGTCTATTACTTCTTTATATAACAAGACTAAGGAGAGACTAGGGTATGGACAGTCACCACTGATTTCAGCTGTTGAACGCCAAGCCATGGCAGAAGAGGAGGCGAGTGATGATTTTACAGAAGAGGAGGCGAGTGATGATTTTACAGAAGAGGAGGCGAGCATGCCGATGGAAGACACCAACAACACAAGTATGAGTGATGATTTTATACCTATGAAGCATAAGCATGCACTACGTAAAAGCTTTCGAAGCTTTCGTATAGGTGGTATTCCGAGAGCAAGAAATATGGTGCGACGGCGTTTGATGAGGCAATGAGAGTAGCAGCAGAGCAAGGACTCTTTGTTATTGTAACACTCTGTCGAAGTTGGTTAGGTTATGGCGCTATACATGAAGACTTGTCATCACAAGCGTCGATTCGGAAAAGATCTCTATTACGAGTTGGTACTATGATGAAGAGGATATTTTCAATAAGTATACAAACTACTTATTGAAGAACAACCTTGTAACTCCTTGGGAACTTGCATCGTATGTAAACGTATGCGTGTTTCGAATCCTTCAACTGTTGGAAGATTGAACAACCTTGTAACTCCAAGGAAACTCACACCGTATGTAAACATAAGAATTGAATTGAATTGAATTGAATTGAATCATTTATTTAACGTTGGTTTGCCGTAGTTAAAAGAAAAATCAAATAAACTAATTTACACCAACAAAATTACAAAATTGGAACAAAAATTGTAAAAAATGAAAATGTTTAATTTTGGCATATTCTGCAACTGCACCGCTTACTAAGGTTCAGTTTTCTGATAGACGATTTAAAGGAATTTACATTGTTCTTAGAATCTTTAACCCAATCCGGCAGAGAATTCCATAGTAGACTTCCACGAAATATGAAGGAGGACGTACCAAATTTTGTTGTTCTCGTTGCAGGCAGTGACAAAAGATCATTAGTGCGAAAATCATACTTAACTTGTTTAGGAATAAAAAACTCCTGCATGAAGGTAGGGCCAATATTGGCTTTGGTTTTGAAAATTTCGGTGACTAAAAATTGTAAGTGAAATTCGTGGATGCTGGAGGTTTCTGCCAGAGTGAGTAATTCTGTGTAGCTACTTTCATAATCTAGGAGTAAAGCCCTAAGAGATCGTTTATGTATTGTTAAAATTTTAGAATATGTAGTTTTGTTGCAGAACATCCATATTATCGGGGCATAGTTGAATTGCGATAGTATGAAGCTATTAAACAGAAGTTTCGCTTGATCTTGTCTAATGAGTTTTCTTACTCTGTAAAGGCACTTGATACCCCGATTGGCCTTTTTACACAAACTCAAAATGTGGTCATTGAAGGTGAGTTTGTTATCAATGGAGATACCAAGTAACCTTACAGATTTCGTGGATAGAATTTTGCAGTTTTCTATTTCAATAAATAGACTATCAGTGTTATCGCAACCAAGTATCATCATTTGAAATTTCGCTGGGTTTGCTAAAAGCTGGTTTGAAGTAAACCAGTCGAGTATGATAGAAAGATCACTTTTAAGTGAAGTCATAACACTATTAATAGTGTCGGCGCATTTATAAATTGTGTTATCGTCAGCGAAATTACAGAGATCTGTGTTAAGAATAAAAAGAAAAATATCATTAAGAAAAATATTAAATATAAGTGGTCCTAGTATCGACCCTTGTGGTATTCCAAGTTCAATTAATAGCCATTCACTAAGCACTTGACCAACTTTGGTACATTGGGAACGACCTGACAAATAATGTTTTATCAATTTGAGACTATCCTTCGTAAATCCATATGCGTATAACTTAGCTATTAGTAAATCATGAGGGATGCTGTCAAATGCTTTGGAAAGATCCATTAAGATAGTACCAACGACTCCTCCTGTATCAAGACATTGTTTCCAATGTGCTATAAGTCGAAAGAGTGCATGTTGGGTACTATAGTTTCGTCTAAAACCACATAAAAACGGTGAAAAAATATTTTTAAAATAGTTTGATATATGTACAGATAAAATCTTTTCGTAAATTTTAGAAAATAAAGGTAAAATACTAATTGGCCTATAATTTTGAACAAGAGTTTTGTCCCCCTTTTTGAAGACGGGTGTGATTACTGCTTTTTTTAATTCCTTAGGGAAAACACCCTCACAAATCGCTGCATTAATGCAATCAGTTAGAGGATAGCATATTATATCAGGGACAGCTTTAATAACTTTGGTGGGAAATGGACCACCAATGCTTTTGCGAGTATTCAACCCCACCATAACATCATACACTTCTTCTGGCGATATATGAGGAAATGAAAAGCTGAAACTCTCATAATGAGATTTTATTTTTACAATACTAGGATGATCAGAATATTTTTTTATAATGGCGTCTACGTCATCAATACACATAGTGTTATCATTTTTGAAATTATTTTTTCCTATGCTTATAAAATATTCATTAAACTTTTTTGCTATCAGTTTGTCATCACAAATGAGATCATCGTTACTATCAACTAGGTTTATTTTTTCGTATTGTGGAGTTTTGTGGTTGAAAAAAGGTTTACTTTTCTTCCAAAATTCTTTGGAATCACCAGAGCATGAACTAAAGTTGTTTCGAATTCTTCAAGTGATGGAAGACGCCACTCCAGTCGTTTTTAGAGATGACATTGGTTTCCTCGCAGATAAACTAGGCGTCGCTCAACTGCTTAGGATACCAAGTGAATAGCATCTTTGCTTGCCGTCTGATAGTTTTTGGAAGAGCTGTGTAGACTTGGGTGAAAAGCCATAGACTATGTTTTTGATGACGTCCTGTGGTACTTAGATTGAGAAGTGGAGTCCTCTTCTTATCGAGTTTCTCATCAGCTATGGAATCATCGATGATGAATAAGGTTTCCTGCCCTGCAAATTGCTTGGTGAATATCTCAATCTAATATAGTAAGTCCTGTTGTGGTGTAGGTTCGATCAGAAAAACATCATCATCTTCCCAGAGAATCGTACAGTCTTTATAGGTTGTATTCCATCGGAGGGAAGGACAGAGAATGACGATGTAGTCAAAGTGGTGCTTGAAATGGTTCTGTAGTAAGCGTAGAGCCAGTTCCGTCTTGCCACAGCCTGTCGGTCCTGAAAAAATGGTGGTACAAGGATCTTTAATAAGGTTCATTTATTTTATTAGCCGACACTGTGGAAGCGCTCATTCATGAAGTTAACCTGTCCATCTTGTAGCACAAAGAGGTAACATTGGATGGCTCCCGCACCATCAGCTTTTTTGGTGATCTGCAGTGTGACACCATCTGAAGTGTTTTTGAGGCGCCTCCCCGCACCATGTAGAGTGTTGTCAGCAACACTTCGAAAGTCGATAAAAAGACAGTAATTAGAATCAAAGAATTTAGAAGGACTAATGGCCGGCAGCAGTTCATTGGAAGTGAAATACTTCCGTGCCGGGGCATACATTTCTTCTGGAAGTAAGCCCTGTGTATAGAGTTGATTAGGCTCTCCTTCGATGGTAATGTCTACCTTGCTGATTTTCGGGTTGTAGTAATGGGTGTTATCCATAGCGTATGCTTTTCGTTTGTCTGGATCAAGAAAGAATAGAACAAGAGCCTTTAAACTCTCGCTGGGCACGTTTACCTGTATATTCCAGGCGGTATCTTTCTTGTCCAAAGGGATTATTCTATGCCGTAAAACACGCGTGTAGGGTAGTCGTCTATTGGCAAGTTCATTGTAGACTTTTAGTTTGAAGTCAGAGTCTTCTACCTTGTCGAATTCTAGAGCAATGTTGGAGATAGTGTAGGTGCCGTCAGGATCTTTCTTCGAACTTTAATTTTGAAGCTTAAGCGATCGCGAAGCTGTACATAGGGGAGATGCTTTACGAGTTTAAAAAATTCCCATAGAGGAATGGCAAAACGGTTACCATAGACAGCTGCCAGGGAGGACTTACTCGTTGAAGTACTCGTTAAACCCGGTGTGACTCTGAGCTTGTTCACATCACCCTCCGGATCTATTCCCTGTTGGATACGTTCCACTTGCATTTCCTCTGGTAGCCATCTGTCCTTGTAAATTTTCATCACATCCGCATTTTGAATGTCTTGGATGATGTTTCCTTCGTAACTGATAGTCAACTGTTCGATCAAAGCCTTTCCCAAGTTGTTGACGATGTAGCGTCCTGTATCGGTGGAGTTGAGTTTGATATCAAACGTGAGCTTGAGCGATTCTGGTAGAATGACATCATTAGCACCTAGATTCGGCAGCCTCACATCTAGATATAGAGTCTGGTCAATGGTACTTGGTGTATTCGAGATCTTGACATGCTGACGCGGTGCGTTGAAGGCAAAGCGAGTCATATATTTCTTATGAGAGTTTGCAATACCATACATGTTTATTATAAGAGAAATGGATCCAATTGATTATGAAACACCTTTCCGTAAATTTGAAGATGTAGAAGAAGATGCCTACGATGAGAATACACCGCTTATATCTAATACAGCCGATTCTTCTGAGATACCAAGCAGATTAAGTGCACAGGGAACAGAAATTAAAAGAATGACAATAAAAAGTTTATACAACTATCTCGGTATAGAAGGAGATCCCAATTTGGCTTTGGATCGGTTTCGAGTAACTTCAACGAAAGCACCAGGTGTTGTAAAAGTTGAATTTTATAAAAATGATGAATGGCACCAATTAACGAAAAAAAGGGGAGGATTTTACGCTAAAGAAGGTATTTTGAAAACCCTAGGTGGTGAGGCTGCTATAAAAACCCAGTTAGGTGTTGATAGTACACCAGAGTGGATGCATAAGGGAAGACGTAAACTAGCGAAACAACCAGAAAATATTGAAATGGATAGCTTGGATAACAGTCAAGTCCTCGACAAAATCTCAAATGCAAGGGAGATATTGGGTGAAATGCTTGAGCAAGGCACCCCAAAAACATTAGAGGTAGAGGAGTTCTTAAGCGAGCATGGGATTGAATTTACTTTGCGTGAACTTAGGGGCTTAGACGATGCACTAAAACGAATACGTGGGGAGTTGGAGAACAACTTAGCAAAATTAGGCGAACTCGATAATCAAATAGCAAAAGAAAAACGTAAACTAGGTGAAACAAGCAATCCTGAAATACAAGAAGAGATTAAGCGACGACTCTCCAATTTGAAAGCGGAGCGTGCAGATCGACTAGAGGTGCTGAGTGGTAACCGAAAGGAGTTGTCTAGCCAATGGTCGCGCATCAAAGAGACGGTGTTCAAAGTACTCGAGAAGGATAGAACACTAGGGGAGAAACTTCGTATTCTCTTTCGAGAGCAAGGGATCACAATCGTTTCAATCTTAACAGCGTTTTCGCTGGTAATATCAACGATAGTAACCTCTCTCACAGGTGGTGGTGCTCCTACTCGAGGAAGTCCTCCTCCTGCTGCTTCTGGAAGAGCTGGTGTACAGCAATGGGTGAAGAAGCAGCTCGAAGCACTTGGACGCCTTCTTGGAAAACTTGCAAAGAAGCAGCTCGAAGCACTTGGACGCCTTCTTGGAAAACTTGCAAGTAAACTTGGAGCTGCATTGCCAGAGATCATTGGAAGTGTTGTAACCTGGCTCTTAAACTTTCTGAAGAAAGGTGTCATAACTCTAGCGAGCAATGCATGGCTAGTCGTAGTTTTGGGGGTTGGTCTGATAGGCAACTGGCTATGGTTTGAAATACAAAAGAAGCGCAATTAATCCGCCACCTACCCACATGAGAGCCTGCTTTTCTTCTTCATGTTGCTTAGCCGCGGAAGACGTTGGAACTTGCTTAACGAAAGATGTTGGAGGATCGGAGGAAGCCATTCTGCGACCCTGAAATGCTCCTGCAGAGCCGTCAGGCGATCCTCCCAAAGAGTGTTGTTTAGGTGGTAGTTTACCGATGTGAGTCGCAACGGTAAGCTTTGTCGAAAAATCAGAGATGTTGTCGAGATTCCCAAGCTTTAAATCGCTGGGTATTAGGTATGATTTTTTTTTTGATTTTTTTTTTGATTTTGATTTATTTATTTATTTGTCTATAACTCGACGGGAGACCAAACTCATAGAGTTAATCTAAACAAAGGAGGTGGTCCCCTATAAACTGTTACAAAGATAGAAAAAATTTATCGTAATTGACAAAAATTAATATAAAAACATAAAAAAAAAACAAAAAACAAAAAAAAAACATCAAAAAGAAAGTGAAAATTATACTTGAAAATGTAAGAAAAAGAAAAAGAAAGAAAAGAAAAGAAAAGAAAAATGTAAGAAAAAGGTTAATTTAATCAACATAGGATGAGAAAAAGAATAATTTTGCGAGATACTTTAAGCGACTTAATGCTAAAGTTGAGATGTCATCAACAGCAAGGTAATGTTGTAATAAGTTCCAAGATAAAACAGCTTGGTAACAAAGTGAGTTGTTGCCAAAGGAGACAGTTGTCACCTTTAGTAGTTTAAGTAATCCAGGTTTAACGCGACTTAGATGACCACGATTATGCTGATTTAATCGCTGCAAATTAAATGTAGTGGAGAGAGCAGAGGGTAACTGGTTGTTAAAGAACTTAAATACAAAAAGTATGTTTAAGAATTTAACGAAATCGAAAAATGACAAGATTTTATATCGAAGAAAAAGAGGTGAAGATGGAGCGCGAAAATCAGAAAAAGACATGATTCGCAAAGATTGTTTTTGAACAGTAAGAATACGATTACTGTGGATATTATTACGTTGACCCCAGATTTGAGCACCATATGAAAGATGAGAATGAAATAAAGACAAGAGGCCATAGGCCTTAAGGTCAGCGCAAACGGAGTTTTCAGAAGTAAATACTTCAAACGGAAAAATATTTCATGACATTAAAGACATCTAGAAACTAGCATGTAGCTTTAGCTAAAAAATGCCCCCGCGCTCAAGCATTCCAATGTGTACACACAGCAAGCTATACATTGCAAGCTATACAATGGAAACAAAAACAAATTTTTGTCCGAAAACTCAAAAAAATTCAGATGAATGTTTTTGCAAGTCTTTACACAGAAACAAATATATACATTTAAACTTTTGTTAACATTGTATAAACTAAACACAATAAAAACAAGAAGAATTGCGAGCATGATCATTTCGAAATGGGAGATCCGATTTGAAAACTCCTTGACGGATGGTCTTCACGGTTTTTCGCTTACGTTGTAATTGAGTTAAACTTTCTTTAGGATAACTTTTTTTTTATTGATGCTAATATACCTTTCAAAAAGTGTAATAAAGGCTTAACAATAATATCAGAAAGTATTTGCTACAAACAAAAGAAATGTGTGAACTGAAACCATGGATACGTATTTTATAATCAAAACAAGATTTGTTAAAGAAATTCTGTAAGAGCCAAAAGAAAAAAAACAAACTTTTTTTTAAAAAAAAATCAAAGCAAAAAATCCATTAGAAATCTGCGTTTTAAACTTTGATTCAAAACAAAAAGTAGCCAATGTTTATAAAAAAAAACAACAAGAAAATGTAAAAAGCTTTTACTGATCATGATCAAACACTAGTATGATTAGGTTTGGCGCGAGGTGGACAGTTAAAATAGAAAAACACGAAGAAAGACAATTTGTAATATAGCTTTCTTGCATACACAGAAATCCAATTAAAATCTTTGCCAAAAACTAGTGCGTTGAACAAAGTTTATTGAATGAAATATTTAGAGCTAAAACATATATATACAAAAATAAAATGTATGGTTGGCAAAATTTCAGATTTCAAGCTGTGCTTCAAAATCCTTGTCGTTCACTTCACTAAAACAACACAAAAGTAACACGAAAAATATCTAAGCAATTTTAGCATACGATCTTCCTAAATAACATAGTATAATACAAAAATAAATTAGGAAAGAGATACGAAAAAACATTCTGTCTTTCCCACTTACAGTACCATGCTTTGAAACGGAAAAAAAGCAAAGTCAGCTAATAATTGCATTCCACCGTGTAACGTCAACACGAAAGTTGGAGGATGAAGATGATGATGATGATGATGATGATGATGATGAACAAAATCGGAAACTGACATTCGCCTATCTCGTGAAACTACTATGCCTCCTCGCTCGCTTACGCTCGCTGCGGGGGCAATAACTCATATTTTCGTTGGAATTCGTTTGGCCTCTTTACGATTACGTTTAGCTTTGGCTCTTCAAACGCAGAGGGCAAGCATTTGAATCATTGATCAGTGGATCACTGATCATATTTGGAAGTTGGAAATAAGTGACAAAACCCGAGATACGCATTATGACTTGACAAAACAAATTATTAACCCGAAAATTTTTATATGACTTTTGTCGGGATATTTTTGGTCTTAATATACAATATACACATTATGTTAAGATTTTTAAGGCACATTTGAAGTAGTAAACCTGGAGCACTGACTTGCTTTTAGATGTAATTCAAGCTTTGTTACAACACAACGCTAATCTATTTTTCTTTTATCTGCAATTTAATTCCGTCATGATCTGAATAGTAAACAAAATGCATAGAAACCTTAGTGTCAGTATGTTGAGCAAGATCTTTGTGGATGTACACATGATCAATCAATGATCCAGAGATATGAGTTGCAGTTTCATTTGTTAATACATAATTCTCATTTAAATAATTATGCAACATGGTGTTATTTGATTGCAGTATATTAATATTGAAATCTCCCAGAATTATATGAACCAAGTCAACTTGGCTACTCAAATGTTGGATATGATATAAAAAATTTGCAAGACTTAGGTTGTTTTTTCGATATAAAAGGACGATGTTCAGATTGTCTGAGAAAGTGTCAGGTTTACACAATGTAAAAAGAGAAGCTCCTGGAATTGAAATATTATTGATCAATGTAACACTATCATTGTATGCTAATGCAATGTTTGAAAACTTGTCATTACTAGTGTTGTTGAATTCCAATGAAAAAGGAGTCAAAGTACTTGATATTTCTGTGGTGTCCATGTTGGATGTCAATTGAGTTTCAGTAAAACAAAGTACGTCACTTTCCATAAGCACATTATCATACTTAACATCGATCGCATGTTTCGAAAGAGAACGAACATTAAGTAATGAAATTGAAAGGACTTCTTCTGAACTTTCTGAATTTACATAATCTAGAGATAAATTTTCTCTCATAAATTCATACTCAGCAGTTGCTCTTGGATCGGTAGTTACATGTTTCTTATCAATGTCTCCTAAGATATACAATCCAGCTAAAGATGTTACCCGACTTAAAGCAACATAAACTTGACCAGAATTAAATCGTTTTTGTCGGAGCATATCAAGACTGAATACTATTTTAGGAAATGTTTTTCCTTGAACTTTATGTACTGTACAAGCCCATGAAAGAACTAATGGAAATTGAAGTCTTTTTATTACCGGTGATGATAAACTATTCTTTCTTATTTTTATCTCCTTTTCAACTCTGTTGATTGGGACTAAGTTGTGAGCTCTTCCAAAAGGATCACCATTAATGGCTTTTACTCCTACATCTTCATCATCCATTTTTAGATATATAGTACTTATGTTACCTCTTTGATCAAACTTCAGATGTTCAACTGTTCCTATTTGACCATTACACAGTTTATCTTCGACGTCAAGATTTGATGTTAGCATCACTTTTGCTTTTATCTTTAATGAAAGTTTTTGAGCTAATCCACCAGTATCCATTTGACTTCGTTGATACACCTTTTCAAGAACACTTGCTGCAATATTCTCAGGCAACTTATCGATGGCTTCAATTTCGTACTCAAAACCTGTTAGTTCTCGTACTTTTTTCTGGTTATGTTCATTAACTAAAGCATTCTCAGCCCAAATATGAATAGCATCATTTGGATAGTTTGGGTCATCTATTTCAATTCTTCTTGATTTCAGTATTTCCCTATCTCTGTCTGACAGTAAACCTAATCTGATATTGTTCAAAAGATCGATGAATATTTGATCACCTCGTTGTCTCATAACTTCAGTAAGTTCATCAATTTTGAAGTATCGCCAACAGTGAAAGATATTCAACATATGATCATTAAATTCTGCAAAAACAGGTTTTTGTTGAATTGGTGGTAATTGATAAAAGTCACCACAAGCAATTATTGATATTCCTGCAAATGGAAGATCTTCAGTGCAACCAAATATCTCACATAATCTTTGATGAATATACAAAAATAGCTTGTTTGAGACCATGGAAATTTCATCGATAATTATCACTTTAAGTTCACTATACTTTTGTCTAAGCGAACTCCTTTTTTTGTCGCTTAATTTGGAAACACATTTACTACTCGTTCGATCTGGTAATATTCCTAACGCTGAATGAATAGTTGAACCATCAATATTCACAGCTGCAACTCCAGTTGGTGCTAACATTAACATTCTTTCTTTGCTGTGCTCACCTGAACCATAAGACAGAGCTTTATGCAAATACATTTTGATAGTTGTTAGTAGATGTGACTTTCCGCATCCAGCACTCCCAGTAATGAAAATTTGAAAAGGTTCTTGTTTTGTTATCTCCTTGCTTTGCAAAGATTTCATTGAAGTTCTCACCCATTTATTAATGAAGTCAAATATCTCTCTTTGTTTTTTGTTTAAAGAGCGAATTTTTTCATTCATTTCATCATCAGAAATTGTAACTGGTGTACGAGCTGGCGCTCCACAAATATTTTCTTCAGTAAAATCGTCAACTTCCTCATCTTCGTTTGCGTTTTGTTCTAGTTCATCTCTTACAGAATCGTTTTCTTGTTCTCCAGATGCATCCAAGCCATTAGTGTTGTTTGCATTGAAATGAACGAATGCATTGTCGACTATTTCACCGTAAGGTTCGCAAATATGTTTGTTAGTGTTGATGACGTCTAAAACTTCTGGATCTAATATTTTTTCTGTATATGTTCCGGGTGCAGTAGCCTTTAGTTCAGTTTCATTTCGGAAAGGGTAAAACATGAACAAAATGTGATGAGCATAGGCTTCTGGCTTCGTTATTTAGTTAGGTACATGGTATCTTAATACACATTTGGTTTTCCGCAATTTAACGCGTTCTTTTGATGACATAAGTGGTACAGTAGTTGGTAGGCGGGTGTCCTTTTCATCGAGCAACAGATCTTCAAGAACTTCTGGTTGGCAGTCATTTTCGTCTTCATCAGTAACTCTTACATCTAATACATAACTAGAGAGAAATTCTGCAAAACATAGATTATCCATCATGGCGTATTTTCCTTTCTTAAAAGATAAGTTTGGTCTGTCAATGTAACGGTCTAACATATTTCTTTTGAAAATATTAGTCTCGTTATCAGGCATATTTGCTATTTCTTCTTCGCTCCGGCAAACTCGATAACGGTTTTCAGGAAGATTACTATTTGCAAAAGTTACTGCTGGACATGTTTTACGTAACCAAATTTCTGGCAAAACAATTGAAACTGCTTCTTGGATTGACATTTCTCTGTGAGTTCTATAAGCCTTGGATACTGATTTCATTTTCTCGTAAGCAGTTTGTCCTGTTTCATGTGCTTCTTTAGCTGCTTGTTTCATTGCTTCTGTAGATTCATCCTCTGATTTGGACAGATATGCGCACATGTACGCTACAGCTTTGTAATAATCTAAAACAGGTTGTATGTCAATGTTTGCTTCCCATGCAAGTAAACCATCCTCGAAATAATTTTTTATGAAACAGGAACCAGGAGATCGTTTAAAATGGATCTGATAACTAGTATCAGGTGAAATTTCTAGTGAACGGTAGTAACTTTCTTCTTCAATATCTAATTCCTGTAATATCTTTGCAATGGAGTTAGGTGGGTCATAGCTCTCTTTTGTAGGGTCATACATGTTGCGATATTTAGGATTTAATTTTTCATTGACATGTTTTTGAACTTTATCTAATAGTTCTTTTCGTGTTTGAAGCATTTTTATTTTTTCTTCCACAGGGACTTTTTCAGCGATTGGTTTAGCTAAACGCGTTCTGTTTGTAAAAAAATTACCAAACGAATATCTACATTCAATATTTTTATACTTTCGACAAGATCTGGAGTGACTATGTGTTTGGTATGTTTTTACCAAGCGAAACAACTCATTATTGCCTTGTTGTTCAGGTAGTTCACATTTTATAACATTATCTACAAATGCAACATACTCG
The DNA here is from genome assembly GCA_027922465.2 of Turritopsis dohrnii. NCBI lineage: Eukaryota > Metazoa > Cnidaria > Hydrozoa > Anthoathecata > Oceaniidae > Turritopsis > Turritopsis dohrnii. Next base: position 203,370 of record BQMF02000424.1, read on the forward strand.
TCTCTATTTTGTTCACTCAAAATAGGTGCATTTTCGACCCATAATAAACAATGAACATGGGGACTACCTCGCACTTGGAATTCAACCCGAATAGCATAATGCATAACTTTTCCAAAAGTTCCATTCAGAACTATATGTTTAAAAAAATTTTCCACTCGAAATTGAAAATGTCGTGCTAAGAGCACAGGGTTGCTATTAAGAATGTTTGTTCTTTCAAAATAGTTCAAATTTTCAATTTCTACTGCCGTTAAATTCATACCGTTTAATTTCCCTATAATTTCAACTAACTCATTCCATCTAAGATCCGCACAAGAAAGGGTCATGAAATAAGTTGGTAATCCCAGCTGTTTAACCATGGCTAGTACTTCAAAAAGAAATCTTTTCCAATATGCAGGAGTTCCTTTTAAAGTGTTCACGAAATTAAATGCTTCGTCACTAGCTATCAGCTCTCCGATTTTTTCTTTAAAATTTTGGGAGATTTGACCTGCTGTCAATCCGTCAGATTTTATTTTTTTCATAGCAATGTTGATAGATCTGTTTAAATTCAAATGTTGCATTAGTGATTGAGCAAAAAATATATAATCCGAGTCCGAAGCAAACTTTTGTTTATAATTTAACAGTCTTTGGTTGAAATATTTGCAAGGACTCAATTTTTCTTTTCTGTCATGTGTATATCCAAACTTTCCTGTCGGAAACAACCATGGGTGTGCAAGTAGTTCGCAATCATCATCATAGATTAAAGCCAAAGGTTCTCTATTTTCTCCTGGTGCAATAGTTACGTTTGCATCATCTCTAGCTTCGTATGCAAGCTCAGGTACGTACGCAGTTTCAGAAACAGCCAGTCGAAATTCATCTAAAGGATTCATGTCTTCTTCCTCGTCACCTTGTTTGACATGCCGAATTTGACTTTCGTTTACAAAGTGGACCTCATCTTCAAATGTATTGTTTATTTCTCCGATCCAACAGCGAGGCACATTTTCTATGTTTATTTCAATATTAGAGTACATTGCATTATTTTGTTTTAAATAAATTAAAATTCCTCTGACAACATCGGGTCTAACAGCTTCAAAGAAAACATTTGATTTAAATGACATTTTCTTCTTCAAAGCAACTTGGACTATGCCATTATTATCTAATCCTCTTGGCAAAATATTGCAAATGTCATCAGCTTGTATTGGGACGTTACAAATAGCTCCTTTCATTTTAGGAGATTGTCCTTTAGGCATGGTAGTGATCTTTTTAAATAACAATCTTTTGGAAATAATCGTTTTTTCAAGTTTGCGAACATCATTAAAAATACCAGGCATTTCAAATACTTCCAAATCGTTAATAACAGCTTGGCAGGGAAGTTTTCATTTTGCTAACTTTAGATGGCATGTTTGACAAATGTATTCACTGTCGTCAAAACTGAGAACTTGAAAGGAAAACACCTTTTGATCCACAGTATAAATGTTATCGTCGAAGATTCGAACTGATTGTTTATATAATGTTCTGTTACAACATACACAAATATAATAAGGACCTTCTTTGATAACTTTCTTAAATGAATCTATCGATCCTATTCGTTTCTTTTGTTTATCAACCCCACTGATAAATTTCAAGGAGTCAATTGACTCCTAAAACATACTCTTTGCGAAAAGACTCCTTTATGACTCCGTTAAGGAGTCAAAATGACTCCTTAAAAGGTGTCATTTAAAATTATTTTGCAATGACTCCTTTTGTGGGAGTCATTTTGACTCCTTTAAGGAGTCATGTAATCCTTGCGTACCTAAAAGGAGTCAAAATGACTCCCTAAAAGGTGTCATTTAAAATGAGTACCAAAAAGGAGTCATTTGACTCCTTCATTTGCGTTCAATGATTATTGTGGACGTTCAATGATTGTTGTGGACGTTCAATGATTGTTGTGGACGTTCAATGATTGTTGTGGACGTTCAATGATTGTTGTGGACGTTCAATGATTGTTGTGGACGTTCAATGATTGTTGTGGACGTTCAATGATTGTTGTGGACGTTCAATGATTGTTGTGGACGTCCAATGATTGTTGAAATTTATACATTTCTCTACTACTGTCGCTCATATCAGGTCCATCTGTTATGAATGATTTCCAATTATTAAACTTAGCAAATAATACTAGAGTATAAAAATCTGTTTAAGCATAAACATTGCATTCCATTTTTATTTAGAGAGTGATAGATTTAAATAAATTTTAATATTTGTAAACATTTGAGCGACATTTACTCTGGTGAAATTCTACTGTCCATTATTTCTTTATCTGACATTTAAATTTAACTTTCTCAGTCATTACTTTTGTGAGCGCTTTGGAGTTCTGTATTCAAGATCACTCGCAGGGATTATAGATACCCTTAAATTGTATGTGTTTGTGTTCGAAATCGAATCGAAATCGAAGAAACTATAACAACGGCATTCTTTTCGAAATTCTTCATTTTCATTCACGACGAACTGGTGATACGAAGGTGAATTTGTTGATATAAAAGGCTTATTATTCGCGAAAGTTTTACATCACCTTCAACATTAAAACAGTTACTAGCCGCCAAGGCGGCGTCGCTCGCCTCCCATGTCCACCTGCTCTGTATCACTGTATCAATAAACGTCAAATTTCCTTATAAACGGCTCGTAAGACTTGTGTTCAACCAGAAGTAGATTCGAAGTCACAACCTCTGGTAAAACCAATCTTTTATCAGTGTAACAATACACTCAAAACGTAGAGAGAGAAAACTTCAACTTTTTATTAGCTTTTGTTTTAAAAAAGTTACGCGCTCTAACATGGGTGCTATCAAACGTAAGGGGGAAATCGTTTCTCTTCTTAAAAAGATCACACAGGAGGAGAGAAAAAAGGCACGTGCTAAATGAATAAAGAGAATAAAAAAACGTTCGATCAGAACGCTTAACAATTAAAAGAAGAAATTAATTTATTAAAAGAAAAGCAAAAAAAAAAAAACATTTTGTTTTGATATGATACTCTTTTTTTACCTATCGGTTTCTTAACATTTTGATTGCTCAAAAAAAAAGTTCACCCGTCTCAGACAGTCAGGCAAGAGTTAGTGGCAAACCGAACATATGCTGCCACGTTCTGCCACTGCTGCTTTTTGTCCAAAATGTTTAATCAGTTAGTTTCTTTGTATTTAGTTGATGTACTGTTTTCAAAGGCAAGTCAACGTGGAATACAAAACTAACAATAATGATAAAAACAAAACGTTATTCCTATTAGTTCATCAGCCAAAAAGTCACGTTCGATTGGGATTGCAATGTATTTGCTCTGAACTCACGTCGCACACAAAAAAAGAAATAATTTCGCTCACAACTCAATCTACCATTTTGCGTGACTTACAAACAAACAGACAGACAGACAGACAGACAGACAGAGAATCGGCTATTAATATATAGATGGCAAATCATGGTTTTGTGTTTTTCAGTGCGAAATGGTAGCGAAATTTCAGTGAAAACGAAGAGAGGAAGAAAGTATTTTTTATTAAGTATATGATGTTTACGTTTATGTTTGAGCTGGAAAGTAAAGAAAATTTATTGATTTCTTTAGAGGTATAAAAAATAGAAAGTAAAAAGTTTAGAAGTGTTTGAAATTGGTTTGAATCATTACAGAATATGGTCGATGTTAGTGAATTGAAAGCCTAATGAAAAGGAGGCTGTGTTTGGAAGTGTTCAAATCGGTGAACAAATTAACTTGTGAGATCTTTCATAAGGACTTTGAGGTAATGGAAAACAACAAGACAAACTGAAGCAAACCACTAAACTGAACAACAAACTGAAGCAAACCACTATGAGTACCACAAACTTGAAAGTTACGAAAGGAGTTTCTCGTTTTCTGGAGCAACGGCGTTCAAAAACTTCCCAACGACGGAGCCTCCGTCGATCAGCACGAAAGAAATATGAATTTTGAATGTTTTGAATGGTTTTTTTTGCTGTTTATAACTGTTTTCCTCCGAGTATGAACTTCAAACTTTCAAACTTTTCAATCCTCCAAGTTTCTTTCAAATCTAACTTCTGATTTAGTTTTTATCATTGCGAAGTTGAGGTGAGCATTTTAAATTTAGATTCTCTCTATTATTTACCAGTTTTTATCTAATCTTTGGATAATCAGGACTCATGAGAGAGAAAGAGACTTTATCTGCTCCAAGCGTTTTATTTTACAATTTTTAAGTTCCACATACTATTATGGCGTCGATGTATTTATGAGTTCACTATAATTCAAAAAATATGTACTTTTCTATAATTATGTTTATGTTGCTGCTGCTTTCCTGTACTCTATTTCTCTAGATGACTCCTTTAAGAGAGTCAAAATATGATGATTCCTTTAAGAGAGTCAAAATATGATGACTCCCTTCGGTGCCTAAAACGACACCTTTAAAGGAGTCATTATACTATGACTCCCTTAAAGGTGTCAATTTAGGCACCGAAGGGAGTCATATTTTGACTCTCTTAAAGGAGTCATTAAATCATGACTCCCTTGAAAGAGTCACTTGACTCTCTTGAATGACTCCCTTTTAGGAGTAATAATGACTCCTTTAAAGGTGTCGTTTTAGGCACCGTAGAATGACTCCTTTTAAGGTGTCATTTGACACTTTTAAAACTGTCAGTGCCGATCTTTTTGGCGTAGTTCAAACTTGATTTCTTCAGATTGCTTAGCACGTTGTTTTTTCTTATACATTCGGGTGTTTTTTGTCAATTCTGACTTTCTTTCATCTGATAATAAATTTCTTCGCTTTTGTTTCATAGTTCGATTCATTTCTCTGAGTTCAGATTTTTGTTTATCCGATAACCCAGCTCTCCGACTTTCTTTCCTTTTTCGATTCTTTTCTCGAAGACCAGATTTTTGTTCATCCGATAATCCGATCCTACGACTTTGCTCACTAGTTTTTTTCTTTTCCCTTTGTTCCAATTTTTGTTCATCCGATAATCCAGTTCTCCGATTTTGCATACTTATTCGATTCTTTTCTCTTTGTTTTGATTTCTGCTCATCAGTAAACGAAGCCCGTTTATTATTCATGCTATTACGACTTTTTTTAAGCATTTCTGATTTTTGTTCGGAGGAAAGGCCAGCCCGATAACTTTGCATAAGTGTCCGTGCTTTTGCCCGATATTTTTCATTTTCAGCAGGATTTTGTACTTTACGTTTACGCTCATGACGACACTTTTCAGTTCTTAGAAGTCTTCGAACCTCTACTAAAGCATCAGCCCTAATCCGCACATCATAACTCTGAACCTGATAATAGACGCTGTCTGTTTGTCTGTGAACATCAAGATAAAATGTTTTAATATATTCCTCCGCAGAACTGACAGAATCGAATTTCATCAAGACGGACACACCATTAGAATCTGGTAAGCCTGTGATGGGATTACGGGCATGAGAATCGAAAATGTAAGTAAACCCATTCGCCCAAAACAAAGCCGTAGCAAAACCACTTGTGATGAAAAGCGCTCCCGAAGTATTTTCACAATAGACACGAAAGAGAGAATTATTACTGTTCGAATTTAAAATCCCCGTGACCACACCATGCTTCTCAAGGATTATGTTAGAATTGTTGAATTGCACGCTGTCAGGTAAGTCGTCAAAAGAAAGATAACCGGAGAAGCCTAACGTTTTATAGAGATCATTTCCTAATATTAAAATATGATCTAAATCCCATCTAGACCAATACCGCAAATTCTTTAGCGCCGAATAACAAATCGACCATAAAGCGTTGCATGCGCACTGTTTACCAGCGGATTCATAGAAGCGGGGATCGCCTTGATTAAATGAACCACCGACTGTGACACTAGGAACAGGTCCCGGGTTTAATTCAACATCGCCGGCCATTAACAAAATCATATTAGCACACAGAAGCAAAGAATAAAACATTGGGAAACTTCTAAAAAAAAAACAGGTCGCCCTTGCATTTCCATAACAATTAATTAAATCCTTTCCCTTATTGGCCCGGGATATTTTGGTGGCGGCATAGAAACTACCTATAGTGATACGATATGCATCAATGGAAATCATATCGGCAACAAGAACAACTACAACAACTTTGACACTTTAATCAATATTCAACTTCAGTTACTGTTACTAGTTTTACTTTTACTTTCGAGCTTTTGCACTTTGGAGCTTTGAACTTTTGAGCTTTGAACTTTTGAGCTTTGAGATTTACTGAGCTTTGTGCTTTGGCTGTTCACGTCCGTGAACCTTCGCTTCCGCCAATTCAGGCGGCCCTCAAATGAGGTGAGTTGGAAGATGTGCCAAGTAGTTGTCGTTTCCTAAATGTAAAAAAGATAAGTTATATCTAACTGCACAATGAACAAACGTTTTCAGGAAAATGGGTTAATTAAATACCTTAAGAGAAGAAATTTTCGCGGAATTTAATTTTGCGATTTTGGCCAATAATCGCGAAATTAAGTTCGGCGAAAATTCGATTTTAGTTTTACATGTTAAATAATAAAAGAAAAACAATTCGAAACGCAAAAAGTATTGAAGTATTTGTTTAAAAATCGAAAACCGTGAAATTTAATTCCTCAAAACACGTTATAATTTGTCAATCGCAGAATTAAATTCTGCGAAAATCGGCCATATTTACCTTCTCAACCGCGAAATTAAATTCCGCGAAAATTTCTTCCCGCAAAAATTTCTTCCCTTAAGGTATGTGCTATGGGCTATTAGACATGTTAAACAAAACAGAGAAGCATCGGCATTAGCATATAGAAATTTGAAACTGTGTTTTTGAAAGCTAAGAACAAAATAAGGGCAATTAAAGGCTTCAAAATTAAGAATAGCCAGCCTCAGGTTAGACAAGAATTTTTCAAATGCATACCACATCATTCTGATTTTTATTTCATGAGGAAATTTATTTCATGAATTATGATAACCATTTCAGTGGGTAAAAAGAAGGTAAACCTCAATTTTATTGTAATAGTTTGTTATGTTAGTTTTCAAAAAAAAAAGACAATTTCATTTATTGTGTTCAAACAGAGATTTGGTTCAAACTATTTTCAGTTTGTTTTGTGACTACACGATCTTTAGGGTTATACAGAAATTTAGAAAGAAATTGTAGCTTTTCGAAAATTTATAGAAGAAACTTATAATTACTTTATTGGTAGAAATTTTTGTGTGTACTAATTTTCGCACATTTGCACAAAAAGTCTGAAATACTTGATAAGTGCACAAAAGGGCTGTGCATGATACCTAATACTGCTTACTTCTAGATTTCTTTGCTCTTTTGACCCTCAGAATAATTTGATTGATGACACAAAAACTAAATATCAGTTCTTATATCATTTTGTATATCTTACATCTATGTAACGTTCATACAATGACATATATACCTTATGGGGATTTTTTTTGTGTGGATTAATTTTTGCGACTTTTGGCCAAATTCGCAAAAATAAATCCACGCAAAACATCAAGACATGAACGAATCTCAAAAAAAAATCCACGTAAAATTTTATGATTTTATTTGCTCATTTTTTGGCTCTGTGTACCTTTCGTATATTAATTTGTACTTATCAAGCACACATTGGTATTGCAACGTGGCAGGCATGGAAATGGTGATTTTCACTGTTATTTCTCTAAGCTGTATTATAAAATACACACATTGCACTTTGTTCACACTCGCAAAAAGAAATCCAAACATTTTCCTTGAAAAGCTCAGACTCGCAAAAATTAATCCAAGCAAAACGCTCTCAAACCGTGGCCTGCAAAAATTAGTAAACTATAATCGTTCTTCTCTTTTATATGGTAGCACTTCCACTGAACTTGAGCATCATTGTCTTCGGTAAATCATTATTTCAAACAGTAGCCTACTCACTGTCTTGTATAATGTACTGATAATTATAATTTCCTGAGGCTCTGTGTATTTTGCAACTTTTGTTGCTGGCATCTGTAAGTGTCAAGGAACATGGAATTCCTAACTCACTTTGGATGAGAAGAGAATGCCTATAATGGGCCGTTGTTAACTGTGCCTTGACCTTAGCCCTAGCCCCAAGAGTCATAATAAAGGACATTCTTTTGAAATTAGTTACTTATTTTATTTTCATAAGTTTCTTTTTTCGGTAAATATGGCTTACGCAAAAATTAATACACACGAAACAGGCCTGGTCGTAAGAAAATTAGCAGACATGTGGTCATCGCACGCCTTAATTGGCGATATCAGTTTGGCGTGCGCTCGTGTGATTTTTTGACAGATGTGCGATCAATTTTTTTCAGTTAAGATCAACGATCTTCATTCTCTATTATAATCAAGTCAAATTTGTAAAAATAATGAGATTTTAGCGGAGAATGAATTAATAAAACAAACAATGTTTTTGAAGATTCTGAACGTAAAATGTTAGTTATATAAAGATTACTTTGATGGTTAATAAAATTTATTCAAAAATTAATAGAGAGGAAAAATAAAACCTGAAAATAAAAAATTTGTATTACTCTCCATACGTTTCCGTTCCATTCACTGCTTCACTATTATTTTTTCGAAACTGCAACCTTGCACATACTGTTGTAACTTAAAAGAACGTTAAAAAGAAAGAGAAAACTACATAATACAATTAAATGATATATATAATATATACATGATAAAATCGTGTGCACGAAGCTCCTTCTTCATACCTCAGCGGATTTCGCTGAGTAGACTTGTTTTCTACTACCAAACGAAGAAAATTTGTGAGCACTGATTTTTAATTCAAAACCACTACCCTATATTCCAAAGTGATCGGAGACCTCGCAAAGTTTCATTCCGTTATTGTAAAACTTAATCGTAGCACATGATCAATTTCCAAGGCAAAACTTTCAACATTCTGGGACAGATTTTTCTTGACTTTTAAATAAACATTTGTTGTCACACTTGTCATTACAAGCCAGGCATGCAATTGCCACATCATTCTTTTCTAACTAAAAAGAAGTTCTTAACGTTTGTGTAAATAGAAGTATCAAAAAAGGTATAAGTAACAGGGTTTCGAGAACCAAAAGCATTAAGAACAACAAGTATTATTACAAAAATTTTAAAACAATTACAATATAAAAAACATAGGCCTTTCGTGTGTACTTGTCAGCTCTGTTATGAATATACTTTAAAGTCAGAAATTTTCGTGACTCACTTTATTCGTGAAATGTTTTGTATTTCGTGGGAATTAATTTTCGCGAATTGATGAAAAATATTTTTTTCAAGGTAATTCATTTTTGCGCTTTGAAGACAAAATTATTATTTAAGTCATAAATGTTTCTTCAGAACCTTCAATTGTATTATCGATGACGATGAAGAACTCATTAATTTTAATTTATTTTAATATTAAACATTGTTAAGATTTTGTTCTGTTATCATTTGTTGATGAAAGCCTTATAAATAGATAGAAATTTTTTGCACTGTATATATATATAATTATTTATTTGTCCACCAAATAAATTGCTCCCAAGTTTAATGAACTTTTACATCTGCCAAATTAGATTCCTACTAATTCCGACAAATTTTCTTTCCAACAACTATGGTTGTTGCCAAAATTCCTTCCCCGAAGACAATATAGATATCTGAGAAACATTTTTTCTGCTTTGTTCACCTTCTTTTTCTGCTTTGTTCACCTTCCAACGTTTTTAAGTGTAACGAGCAACCTCTCACAGAATGTCAGACTTTATTATCAGTAAAACAATATGGGGGCCAATTAAAGCTCCTATCAAATCTGTTATAAAAATCTCAAATAGGCATTTTTACTCCACAACAGAAATTATATATTTTAGGTCAAGTCAAGAGTCACAACTTAGTTATGATTATATCATGATATATTTCCTTACCTGGCTCTTTTTCTTCCTCCTTTTTAAAATCGTATCTCAGATTTGGACACGTGGTTGCAGAAGTGTTGATAGTTATTTGATGATAGATATTTATAATAGTTTCTGACTGATTCGGTTTTTCTTTCGCAGTATAATAAATAGCACGTATTAATTGCTCCTCCTCGCCATGAAGGTTAAAGCAGCATGGCATTGGTTCGATCCCAGCATGCACTGGAATTCGGGTGAGAAAAAGGGCGCATTTAAACAGACAATTTCTTTTTATATAAAAACTACTGAAATTGAACACGTTTTGTTTGTAATATACTTACATTTAATATTCCAGTACTCTTATCTTCTAAAAGCAATTACGTCAGTTTAAATTTTCGCATTTTAAACTGCTAAATTAAAAGTTAGCAAAAACGGGCGTTTAACCTGTGGCGTGAAGAACTGCAACATAACAAACACACACACGGACGGACTGACAGACACGGGGAAATGAAAGATCAGCTACCTTGCGGCGCTGACCAAAAAGTAAAGAGATAAGAGGATTTTTTTAGACAGAAAATAACGAAGTTTACTCAGAGCACCGTTAGCGCGCTTGAGTTTACTACAAACAAAGTTTATATGATATTTCCAACTGAGCTCATCGTCGATATAAACACCAAGGTATTTTACAAATTTACTTGGAATCAACCTGTGACCATTAATTTTAATTTTAATTTCATAGTCACTAACCTTTCGTTTAGGCTTGAAAATTAAAAAGTTCTGTTTTGCTGCGGTTCAAAGCAATCTTGTTGGCATTCAGCCAGTTTGTGAGTAATTTCAAATCAATGTTGATTTTTTTGGTCATTGACTTCAAAGAATGGTCACTTTGAAATAACATGGTGTCATCAGCGAAAAGATTAACATTGGAATAAGAAATAGCAGATGCAAGGTCATTAACATAAAGGAGGAAAAGAAGAGGTTCAAGTACAGATCCTTGTGGAACACCGTGAAGAATACGTCTGAGTTTAGATTTAGAGCCGGCTACTGAAACAGATTGTGTGCGATTGGAAAGAAAAGAGCGAAACCAATCAAGAGGAATTCCTCGAATACCATAAAAATCAAGTTTAGAAAGCAAAATATCATGATCAACGGTATCAAAGGCTTTTTGGAGATCTATAAAAACAGCACAGCCAAACTTACCACTATCGACCGCCTTGTAAATTTTTTCCACACAATGACAAAGGGCAGATACAGTCGAATGTTTCGAGCGGAAACCAAACTGAGAAGGATAGATAACCTTTGAGTTCTCGAGAAATTTGATAAGACGTTTATGCATTAGTTTTTGAAAAATCTTATCGATATTAGACAAAAGAGATATTGGTCTAAAATTTCCAACCTCTAATGGCGAGCCTTTGTTTTTATAGACAGGAATAACAAGAGCCTCCTTGAGCTTAGTAGGAAAGACCCCAGTAGAAAAAGAAAGGTTTATGATATCAGAAAGAATAACAGAGAGATGGTCTTTCACTGCTGAAATGACAGGAAGAGGTAAACTGTGAGGACCAGAAGCTTTGTATTTGTCCAGGGAAAGAAGAATTTCTGAAACCTCAAGTGGAGATGTAGGGAAAGTAAAGAAAGAGTTAGCGTTTCGGTTTTTGAGCCAATTGGAGAAATGGTGTCGGGTGAAAGGAGTTTTCGAGCGAATTTTGTCAGCAATGGAGGAGAAGAAATCCTTAAAAGCTTCAGAAACCTTTGCAGGATCCGAAGTAATCGAATTATTGAGTATTAGAGAGATAGAAAAATCTGACTTAATAGATTTAGACGAGATTATTTCACGAACGCCTATCCAAATTTTCCGGAGATTAGTAGAGTTGGATAGAAAATAGCGAGAATAGTGAAGTTTTTTACTGAAACGAAGCAAAGAAACAATGCGATTACGATAAAACTTATACCTAGAACGTAGAAAAGATTTGATATCAGGAGAAGAAGCAGAAAGGTAGTCACGAAAAAGATTGTCCCTAACTTTCATCGATACAAGAAGACCTTTGCTTATCCAAGGTTTATTAAAAAGATTCGATTCACGACGAGTGATTTTTACCAAAGGAACATGGTCGTTGAATAAAGATGTAGTATGATCTAAAAAAGAATCGAAAGAAGAATTTACATCACCTTCCTCGATTTTTAAAATTTCATTCCAATTTAAACGTTCAAATTGGGTTTTGAATTGTTCGTGGTTGAATTTTGACCAATCACGACGAAATCCCAAAGGTTGATTAGGCTTAGCCTCTGGCTTGATGTCAAAAAAAAGAAATTGAGGAAGATGATCTGAGATAGACACGGTAAGATTACCAGAGACAAGTGTAGAATCAGTAGGAGGAATTAAGATGTTATCGATAAGAGTGGCAGAAGTCTCCGTGATTCGAGTTGGGAGAGTAATCGACGGAAGCATTTGATAGGCACCGAGAAGATCTAGAAAATTAGAATGCGAGATTGCAGAGTCACAAGTCAAAAGATCAATGTTAAAATCACCCAGTAAAATTAAAGATTTGTTTTCCTTGTCAACGGACTTCAATAGAGATGAGAGGTACTGGTCATTAAAAAGATCTACATCCATAGATGGATGTTTATAGATACAGCCAACCACGAGATTTTTTTTGTTTTTGAAAACTACTTCAGCAAACACAGCTTCAAGATGTCCATTATCCGAACAGAAAGATTTGGAAAGATCTTCTCGTGCTTCACTGGTGAAATACCGAGATATATACAGAGCAGTACCCCCATGAGATGTAACAGCAGGTGTATGAAAAAATTTGTAGTTTTCTTCGAGCAAAATGTTTGAAGGAGGAGATGATTGAATTTTAGTTTCACTGATACCAATGATATCAAAAGAATGATCAAGACGCGAAAAAAGAGATGTAAGTTCACAAAAATGCTTTTCGAGAGAAGCGACATTCAAATGGAAAAGAGATAAAGATTTAGATTTAGAAGGAATAGATAAAAAGTCTTCAGGGCTATAATATTTACAATTAATTTTAGCAACATCGTCAATATAATCAATGCCGTCGTCATCGTCAAAATCAAAATTAGAAAATTTGTCCGAGATAGAATTAAGATATTTAAAATAAGATTTCAAATAACCCAAATCATTACCAAAACTATTTTTTTCGTTATTTTCACCAAAAGGTAGAACTTCATTTCTGCATATTTTACAGAGCCAAACGTTGGATGCAGATTTTAAGTCAGTACCAGTGCCACACTTAGCATGAGAAGTTCGCTTGCAAATAGAACAAAAATGTGACTTACCACTGTTTACCTTTTTCTCACATATAAAGCAAATTCCACTTTCTCTACTCATTCGCTTGTGAATACGCTAGAGCCAAAACCACATAATTAGAAATTAAATAAATTTTGATAAAGAAAAACACGAGTTCTTTTAAAAACTAATTTAGGATGACCATAGGTCATCATCAGGGAATAAATCGATCAGGTCATTGATGTGACGGATTTTAATTGGATCGTCATTTTCATTAATGAGCACACTGATAGTTCCATTGAAGCACCAAAACTTTGAAATGGCATTTTTCCGCTTGAGAGCCTTAGCTTTGCCCCAAAGGAATTTATTGTAATTACAGTGGCTGTTGTTGATGTATATTTGCTCACGTAAACCAGCTTTTTCAAAAACATCGCGACTTTTGAATCGTTTGCTTGATTTAATGAGTGACTCTGATATCTTGCGGTTAACGAACCTGGCAATGACTTTCTTTGGACCGCGGTGATTTCGGCTCTTTTTAAGTCGATGACACGCTTGAATATCATCAGGCTTGATCTGGACACCAACAGCAGCTGCTATATCAACCACACAGTTTTCAAGGTCAGTTTTTTCTTCAGGTATGCCGGAGATCTCTATATTATTACGACGGGTATATTGCTGTATGTCAATAACGTTTCTCTCGACACCAACAAACTCTTCACGCGTGACTACGTTGGAAAAAGACTTTTTGATTTCCTCGACATCAGCTTGTAAAGATTTTATAGTGTTTTCTTTCTCTGCAAGGTTTAATTTAAGTTCGTCAATTTGAGTGTGAAGCGAGCGATTTTCATTCTGCACTTGAATAAAGATGTCTTCTTTGACGTGATCTAATTTTGTAAAGAGTTCTGACCTGTAGAGCTTTATTTGGTAATATATTATTTCTAGTGTGACTAATTCAGGAAGGTCATCTTCTACTTCCAGGGTGGCTTTTGAATCATGAAACACATCATCAGCATGATCACTGTTATCTGGTGAAGCACTACTGTGTTGAGAACAAGCATCATCTGGAGGAGGTTCAACAATGTTCGATTGAATAACAGAAGTAACAGCATCTGGAATATCTGTAGAATGTTCATGGTCAGGATCTTCAGATATATTTGTTGTGCTTCTTGTTGTAACAACCATTTATAATACGTAGATATATATTATTGATATACGTAGAATAATTTTCACAAGAGAAAAAGTTAAAACTGGCTCAATGTTAGAGAAAGTTGACGCCTAGTTTTGGCGCGCTTTCAAAACACGTCTGCACTCAACAGCGTACTAGAAGGGCAACGCCAAAATCAGGTTCCGATCTAGCGTAACTTAAGGCTTTCTGGAACATACCAATCTCTTCCGCTAAAGAGGTGATCGCTTGCTCTACTGCGGTCATGAAGATCTTTTGAGCATCCAAGGCACGTCCAGTGTCACCCGCTATAACGGAACGTGCACTCGCCTGACTTTCTAAAAGCATTCGTGCGTACATCCGCGTACTCTGCGACAAGCGTTGTATACCAGCTCTACTTAACCCAGCATTAACATCATTTTGAACGTAGAATTCCCAACTCTTGCCAATTCTCCGCATGCGAGCAGGGTATCGCCAGAAGAACTTGTCAGCTGGTATGTCAAACTCTGCAGAGAGCGTCTTGAACGCACTTGAATTGTATTTGTTATCTCGCGGGTTGAAGCTTAGTTCACTTGGTAGAGGAATTTCAAGTTGCTTCAAGATCAAACGTATCTGAAAATAGACGTGAAAGCGGTAGATGCTCGCGATCATAGGGTTCTTATGGTGTAGATGTTGCGTTGATATGCCGCAACCAGTCGTAGCTAACTGTCCTGGGTACATGTCGATATCGAGCCATCTGTCATTTTCCATGGGTACAAACGGAAATGAGAAAATATCGCGAAACTTAGCGATGAAAAAGCTCCCTTGTTGATCCACAACGATCCTTTGCTCCCAGAGTTCCTTAGCAGCTAAGAGTGTACTGGGTTGCCCGAATTTTGGTATATACCGCACCTTGTCGTAGTTCATTTCTCTTATCAAAAAAAAGACCCCGTCGATTCAAGGTTCCCCCTGCATATAGACTGTCTGCCTGGATTATATACGTCAAAAAGTATTCGTTCAAGAATAAATGCACGATCACTTGGAAGCGTATATCTCGATCCAAGAGAGGATGGTAAGCTTCACTTATCAGTACAAAAAGGGTATTACGTGTCAATAACTGAAAACTTAGGGGAACTTTGAGGATTAGATAAGAAGAAGTATACTCAAGGTGAATATAGATCGGTGCCAAACTTCTGTACGTTCAAGTCTATACGGCTGTACTGTGAGGAATTCGAAAACAGCTATATTCTGTTAAACGGTGCAATTACGAAAATCGTACACATTTTTAGACTTCAGAAGCCAGAATACGAGTATGGCGACATCATGTCGTATCACTATGAATGTCCTATGTTCACCAACAAATTGAGGTCCTCAACGCGAACGTTGAATTTTTACGTCACCGACGATCAAGGCAGGAAAGTTGATTTACAAGCTATCAATATGCTCGTCGTCTTCAAATAAACAGATGGCAATGTACGACGTGAATAAGGAGAAGCTATATCCTGTTTTATCAGACCGTGAGGATGAATACACAAAAAACTATAGAATTCAAACGGTGAAGGAGACGGAAGCATACCTATCTCAGGAACTAGAAAATCGAACATCTTTAGAGCGCAAATTTTCACACTACTCAGCAGTTGCGAAATATATATCTTACTTTCTGATCGCGGTGAATGTTGTACTCTCTGGTGGTGAGATTGCATGCTTGGTATCAGAAATGGATACTTCGATGAGCATCGCGCTGTGTGTGACAGCTCTCGTGGTGGGTCTAATAATGAGCGGTATTCAAAAATGTGCCTCTATTTTCGATGTAAAAAGACAGAAAAATCATGATATCGCATTCGCTGCGCAGACCGTTCTAGACAGTCTGCGTGTGCTAATATCAAAAGTCTACGAAGACGGTACCATCGATCATCCTGAGTTTACTCGAATTATGGCGGAAAAACAGCGCTACACAGGCATGAAGCAAGATCTGCGAAAACGATCAAGGAAGGTGATCAAACAGCTTTACGAACATCTGAAGCAAGAGCTTTTGGAACGTGGAAGGAAAGAAGGTCGCGAAGAAATCGCAAAAAAGCTCGTGAGCAGTTCAGATACCCCGAGTGCACCTGCTATATGATGTATGAGGCACCTCCTCCTTATGTTTTGTAGCTTGGTAAAGCTACAAAACGACGTCTCTCAAGGGACCCCTCTTCAAGTTCTGATTTCGCGCTTCATAGTATCTATGTCATGTCGATATCGAACATACCCTCGAACAATTCCCGTGTATCAACATCGGGTAGAGTGAAATGGTTTTTGTAGAAATTCTCCCTACCCAAAACATCTTCTCGGAACCGGTGCCATGCATGTACGTCGTTGGCGTCTTCGCGTTTACCGAGTTCTTCCATCTCAGGGTACTTGATCCGCAGTAGATTCAATCTCTGCCTAAGTTGCTTTCGCTGACATCGTATCATGTAGTACGGATGCGTTGAAGTAGTGCTCCGCGTCTCCACAACACAAAGAATGTTGTCGATCGGTTTTCGATGTGGTACGTAGCGTTGTTCGAGCTCAGAAATTATTTGATCACGCTCCACAAGCTCAGTCCGCGCCTCTATGAGATCGTCGTTGAGTATAACAAGAGCTGTCGTAGCTTCTTCGACTTTTTGCCGCTCTGCATCAATGGCATTTTGCTTTTCTTGGATCAGCTTATTAAAGCCTCTCTTTAAGCAACCAGTTTCGGGCTAAAGTCGCAGCAGGTTTTTCACTACGCATTACGATGTAGAGAGCAAGCTCTAAGGAAAGGAACACATCGTGGGGGTTTCGCGACCTCCCAAGGGGGTCCATCAGATGGACACCCTCTTTAAGTTCTGATCTAGTGATCTGCTCACGATTCATAGTATCTGGAACTACTTGAAGCGATACCTGGTACCTCATAGCCTACGATCTCTCCGGTTTCAACATCAGTCTCCTCACCTGCCGTATAAATTTGTCTTTTGACAAACGCTTTTTTCGAGAGATTACAAAAAAGTCTATTCAGTGCACATTCGTGACACTCGGGGAACTCTGTCTGCACTCTTATAGAGCGCTGGTTCCGCTTGTACCTTATTTCACCACTCAAGACCCTCCTAAGTTCATTTAGGTTCATCGTAGAGTAGCCTCGAAGACCTTCTTCTTTCGCTTTCAACCTTAGTTGTTTCACTGTAGCCATTTTCTTCAAAGTTACAACATTAACTTTGAAGTCTCTACTCATCGTCATCACTGGCAATGAGAAGGCTCTCACGTATATCTGTTTTATGGTACCTGCACATTTTCAAATGGACTTGGAGGTAGTGGTTGTGATGGCTCTGTGTGTACACTCTTCCGATCTTCAACACACCAGTGGCCTTGCAGGATTTGTTGAACGGTGGTGAATCATCATTAAACTTTGTTTTGATGTTACCATCCCAGGAGATGAGCTTTGGGTTGATCCAGCCTGTAGTACTTATCACAGTACCTGTCAAGGTATTGAAGAGAAGCTCTTGCACACGATCAGCAATCGCGTTGTAGGCATCACACCAAGCTTTATCATCGGACACGTTGAATCCCATCTTCCAGGCGGATGTCTCGTTATACCTCGATACACCTGCAGAGTGACACTTCCGTGGGGTCTTGATCAAGAAAGGAACGATTTTAGTCGGTTCCTTCTCATAGCCGATGTAGTACCTCGTGTCGTTCTTGTTTACTACAATAGGTTCCGCTATAGTGATCTTTGACATGTCGATAGTGTAAATGTCGGTAAGTTCTGCACTAGAGTTAAAGTCATTCCGTGAAACTTCGATTTGTCCAAAACGCAACATCTTTATTAAATACAACAAAAACTCCAACTTTGAAATATTTATGAGACTACCACTTTTTGACGTATTCTGGAGGTACTTCCGTATCCTCAGGAATAAGCATAAGTTCTTCACGTACAAAAGATCTCTCCGGCCCATCTTCTAGGTAGTACAAAACACGCTGACCTTGGTATTGCAATATCTTATCGACCCGATACGTTTCCCGACTCCAGTTGTTGTCTGTTGCGGGTCGTTTTATGCCGTCATGTTCCTCACCCGGCGCTAGCAAATAGCGGTATAATCCCGCTTCAGGTAAAGTTTCTTCCTTCGGGTAAAACCCAACTTTTAACGGAACTTCCTCCAGTTTAGCCGCCTTTGAGGGTTTCATGCCGGTTCTGGTAAGAACATTGTTGTTCAGTTGACTCACACTTTCCTGGTAGTGTTTTACCCAAGTGGTACTGTTTTTCTCTGGATCTTCCAACTCCTGTGCATCTTGTATAGGGAAAAGTTTCTCCGCGAGGAGTTAGTTAAAGTTTTCCACAAAGGCTTGCTTTCTGTGGTTACGCTTTGTTGTAGTTCTCACCACCTCGACATCGTGCTTCTGGAAGACCTTGGCTGTTTCCGACTTGAACTCTGATCTGTTATCTACATAGAGCTTTTCAGGCCACTTTAGTGGACCCTTTTTGTAAATGTCAGCAAACATCTCTGCAACGTCGCTCGCCTTCTTCGTTCTCAGAGGTCTACTCGTTTTATACCCTGAAGCAATATCGATCACATTCAAAGCGTACTTGTACGTATTCTGATAGACTTTGTCATGAGGAAGATACAAAAGATCGGCCTGGTGGATCTTGTTCACCTTGGTCACGTAAAAGTGAGGATAGTCGATGTGCTTAGGCCTTGGTAGATGTATCTGATATAAAGCTTGATGAGTTAGCCACTTCAACACTTGTTTTCTAGTAAATCCAGCAGCCTTCTGAAGGTCTTTAATGGCTTTCTTCCCTTTCCACAGATTCTCTGGTTTGTAGTAGATGTCACGCAACGTTTCAGTCATTTATTACATACGGTAGAGCAGAAATCCAACAATACCTAGAGTTCCAGCGATCGCTACCAATTCACCAGTCTTTTGAGCTTCAGAAGGGTTATAAAAATCCGGTAATTCAGGCCTAAGGGGTAAAGGTGGGAGACGCTGTTGTGTTGCCTCGTAGTACTCGAGCATACCTCGATCAAGATCAGAGATGTATGCAGAGGCGTTATTTTCTGGTCGAAGTCTGTTGTTGATAAAGTCAAGGCGTGTCGCGCGCTCTCGATCCCATTCTATTTGTGCTTGTCTCGTTTTTTCGGCTGCCATAGCACGTTCTTCTCGATCTGCTGCTGCTTCCTCATCACCAGAGAGAGCCCTCTCTGCATAGTTGCTAAACGTGAATAGTGCTGCACTTACTGCCCCTCCTATTAAGATGCTAACCAATTATCTAAACCGAAATTTTATCCTTGTACCACCCTTGCTTGAGTGCGTAATCATCGGACAAAATTGCCATCTCAAGGTATAGTCCAAGCTTTCCAACATCAGCTAAATCTAGCTTTGCGGATGGAGCTCCTACACTGAAGAATTTTTTTCCAGCGTACGCGTACAAGCTGGTGTAGCCTAGTAAACGTGCCGTCTGCCACATGCTATCCATGAATTCTTTCTCCATTTATATTAAGCAAAACTGATTTTGTTTTTGTGCTTGCACCTTTGAGCCAGTGTCAGCGGAAGGCTTAGTAGAAGATCGTGTGTAGAAGTAGCAGACTAACAACCCCACAGCTAGAACAGCTATTGCACCACCAGCTCCTCCAATCATATACGTCTTAGTAGGTACTTGTGTAGGTACTTGT
Organism: Turritopsis dohrnii; assembly: GCA_027922465.2. Taxonomy (NCBI): domain Eukaryota; kingdom Metazoa; phylum Cnidaria; class Hydrozoa; order Anthoathecata; family Oceaniidae; genus Turritopsis; species Turritopsis dohrnii. The sequence goes on from BQMF02000424.1 coordinate 223,172, forward strand.
GTAGGTACTTCTAACATTTTCTTTTTATTATCTCTATTCTTTCGGTTCCACTCTGCTAGCTTCTTCCCGCTCGCGACTCTCCCAGGGTCCTTCGATTTTACTATCTTCTTCTTGTTGTTGTCATCGCTCATTTATTTGACGCTCTTCAGCGATTTTTGCGTACTTAATCCAATCAAGATTGCTAAAAATGATCGCAAACAGCGCCAAAGGACCGAGAAAAGTTTTACAATTTGAGTAGATCGTAGACCCTATCACATCCATAGGTGAAACACCAGGTATAGATGCCGCCATATAACTCGTGATGGAATTAGTGATGAGTGGATTTCCGTTGATCTCCTTCATCATCTTTGAAACATCTCTCACACCTACCAAATTGGATATCAGAGCGTTGAAATCAGGCGTTTCTTGCTGGAACTCGTTCCCTTCCGTGTATGTTTTGTATAGCTTTTCGATGGTCTTGTCTTGCAACTTATTCACTCTTTCAACTGTCCAAGGTTTTTTACCGCCAAGATGTTGACCACTTTGTACAGCACGTATTAGTTCTGCTCTTTTCTGCGCTTCTGCTGGAGTACCAACTACGTCTAGAGATCCATCGATATTTATGACTAGATTTATTATATGACGACACTTCCAGAAAACAAACATCCAAAGTCCTGTCGGAACGCAGAAACAGATGAGTAGTATTACTTCGTACATTTTTCTTTCATGTGGCGGTGATGAGCTACATGAAACGAATATTATATTTTCGGATAATTTAGGTTTTTGTACCGACAGCCACATGTGATAGTAGTTTAGGTTCATGCTAACACCTTTAAGCCCTGACGTTTATGTTGAATTTCGATCGATTTGACGGTAACCTGAATGTCTCTGTGGACCAGTGAAACCTGACAGTGATTAATCACCCAGACCGAAGTCTACCCAAACCGCGATATATCCAACGCAACTGCGGGGAAGTGCGCATGAATTGTATGAATTTATGAATCCTCGAGCACGCGTTGTGATCAAATCTGTCTGTATGATGCGTTTATCATCGTCTCCGTTCAAAGCAATCTTGTTCACTTTTTGTGTATACATTTGATGCTTCTTATTTTGAAGCACTACCATTTCTCTATATAGATTTCCTCCATCTTCTAGACACTTCTTATAATCTTCGAATGTAATTGATTTTTTAACCACACACTTTTTCATGCCTTTGCATCGCTTGTCTTCCTTCTCTAGCGTCTTGTATGCATAGAGTTTAGCTTGTAAAGCCACAAACTCCGTCATGATCTTACCACCAAGATTTTGTCCCAGTGAATGTCTATATTACCAACAATTGGCTTCATTGTAAACCTATCATCCTGAGTTTTTATCTTAAATAGTAAACGCGCCTGTATAACCTGTAACGCAAGTGATGATGCTGTTTCATCTGTTTTCCACATGTGAAAGTACAGTATAGACACTGTTCTTAAAGAATTATAACTACTTAACAATTCCTTGATCAAAAAATGAAAAAAACTGATGAGATATGAATTAGTTTTAAATGTTGTCGAAGGGAAGCATTTTACATGATTAACTATCTTCCCAAATCGAAAAGTCCAATGCTCGAAAGGGTTTACTAGGTCATAAAAAAAACAAATAAAAAAAAGCTCTGCCAACATCGTTGTGCTTGCCTGGAGGAACCGCTATGAACACCAAGTAGATCAACAGAAACACATCCATCTCTCTCGACAATCAAATTGAAAAGGGCGTCTGAAATGTAGCATCACTATACTTACTTCGCAAAGGATTATCTCATAAAATCTCAGTCGATCTAATACTGCTACGTTACAACCCAATCGGTTGCATTCGGCTCCGTGAAACAGTAGCACTTCGATTTCATTCAAAAAATCTAAATTTGCAGTTCGGGCGCTTTGCGCTCTGCCGCAATTTCTCCAATATCGAAGACAAAAATTCTCACTGTCACGGCTAATTCAGGAATAATTTCATTTGATCATCAAAAGACCTAAAATCAGGAGTTTATATATATCGCATATTCTCAGTAGCCTTTTCTTCATTTTTGCTGTCGTTGAGTAATACCTTTCCTTGGCAAACACTTTTCCCCTAAAACTAATCTTCAACATACCTTGAAGGTGGACTTTGCATTAGTATGTACTATAGGGATTATTATTTGTGTGTTATCATTAAATAATTTATTCTAATACTTAGAAAGATGTCCTAATTCATGGAAATGGAGTTAAGCATTTAGATGTTTGTTTGATGCAATGAATTATAAAGGAATTATCTGAATTAATTATAAAGGAATAAAAAGGAATATAAAAGGAACCATAAACCATAAACAATAAAAAATAAAAGGAATATAAAGGAATTATCTGAATTAAAAGAATTTCTCCGAAAATAGCAGACTGTTCTTGTTACGAAAATCTGCAAAACAACAAAGGTTACAATTGTGAATACTTCTCTTCCCGAATGAAGACGAATGCACCGATTATGAGACTAGATGAGATTTCAGGTTTATGGTCAGGGCCAGCGTCGACCTCAATCCTTTTTTACTCAATCCCAGCATGTTGTTTTGTTACAAAAAGTGATAAGTAAACAAATAGTTAGGTACTCAATCTCGAACCCAGGGTTTATAACAAAAAAGCTACTACCTTTTCTGAATTGATTGGCTTAGGATTCTCAAATAATTCAAGCAGCACATTTGTTTATCAAAATGATAAACCTAAAAAGCGAGCATGAAAAAATCGAGCGCGTGATTTGGAAGATAAAATTTCATTGTTTTTGGAATACCATTATATTTTCGCTTTTCCTTGATTTGTATGCAATCCAAATTACTAACCCTTCATCTGCATTTGGTTTAGGCCAAACTTGATTGCTTATAGTGCTTTAACAAAATAAATTTTTACCACCCTTCTTCTCTTGTTGAGGGCAGCAGGAGGTGAAAGTTCTCTGTTGATGAGAGGAATAGATTAGTTCGACATAATGTGACCTATTTGACTTATTTATATCGTTCTTTCTTTTTATAAAGTATTAGATATTGAAACTGATGAATATAATTTTTCCTGATGAATGAAAAGATTTTAAAAACCACATCTTAAAAACCCAAAGCTGAAGGAGCATGCAGTTATGTAAAGTTACTGAGAAAAGACCTATTCTAAGCAAAGCTAAGCTTTAAAAACTTAAGCCTTTTTATTTTAACAGTAACGGTAGCAAGTATACACAATGGTGTTGTCCATATATTGATCCTTGTAGATATCATATAGTTCAGTGGCAGTCTTTGGTCACCCATACAATTAGTATATATGGGTTTTTATTTTATTTTTTCATTGTATGGTCCCTTGGGACTTCAAAGCCGGTTTTTGAAAAGCTGGCAAAGCTGGGGAAAACTTTTCATAGGGTTTTGAGTTGGGTAGGGTCATTGCCCTTAAAAAGTCGATTTTCGAAGTTCTTATTAAGCTAAAACTGATTGTACCATCAGATAGGGCTTGAAGAGTAAATCTCCAAAATGGGATCATTTGTCTAATTTGGTCGACTTAGTCCCCAGAATTGGACGAAATTTATAAATGCAATATTTTATGCTGACGTCAGCATTTTTGAGAAAACTTTGAGTGAAAAATGAAAACCTTAATCAGACGCGTCTAGAAGAGTACTATCGATTAGAGGTATAGTTTATAAGGTTTCCATGACTGGATCGTGAGATATTTGAGTTTGAAATTTTGCTGACTCAGCAAAAAAGGGCCTAAAACTCTGTGGGCATTCCTTATCTTCATATGTTTCTTTGGGCTGCAGATACTCTCTTATACAAAACATACTCTTGTTTGTTTGTGCAGACTTGCCTGTTAAGGATGACACGAGCTTGATTCTTATGTAATATCAAATATATATGGGTATGCAAATTTACGTATAAAACATAACAACAAACTCCGTAAATTTAACTATGAAAGTTTTTTCACCGCTAGGAATGCAGTAAATTTTAAATTATCAGCAAAGAGGCCATTTTGTACCATTTTATCTGAATGTCGTAGCACTTTGAAAAAGGACAAGCTTTTCATAGATTCACACTCAGAGGTAAGAAAATAGGAAAAAGGGAATTAATTATTATCAAGTGCTAACAATGTGCTAACAATCTATCATTAAACAAATACATACATAAAAGTGATGGCACTTTAGGTCTAGACTTAAATCATCAAATTGGAATAGGTTGAAGTTCTTTTTTAAAACTGTAACATGCTCTAGTTGTCATGTTTAAACTCGAATTAAACATTCAAAATATTCAAAATATTCAAATTGCTTCCAACATAGTGGAAATTGGGACGTTGAATTATTAACGTGATAACTAAGGTTGCAGCTTACAATGTTTATATCGACAGATCAACTTGATAATAGAATGCAACACGCCCGAGATCGTAGTGATCAGCTGCCATTTCCTACCAAATTCATATTTTTTATTTCTTAAATCTTTGTCAGCAAAACTGAAAACGTTAGTGGAAATGAAAGTTAAGATTGAATCAGGAAATTTCATACACTTGAAGCTCAAGCAATGATGGACAAAAAACGATGATAATGTTGGAGGATTATAATACTTAAATAAACTCACAATTACGAGGTTCGCGTCACTTCTTGCGTCTTATTTCATTTTATGATAAAAATACAATCAAACAATCACGTATATCTGTTTCCAGTTGTAAGTATCAAGGGCACAAGAAGAAAGGTATTAGGTTAAACGGTTTGAAATATTGTTTAACAGTTTCTCAGCATGTCATGTATAATATAAGATAAAAGCGCCTAATAATATTTGATAAGTCACAAAAAAATTTGGTACAAATTATTTGATTTTGTCTCACAAAGCTCTTCGTGCTCCAAGTACATTAGGTTGTTTTGATACATGGCGGTACTGAAAAAGCTAATACATTTTCGCAGGGCTTCCCAGTGGAACGACGCAGTCATCGTTGCAATATGATTTCGACGGTTTCGGATAGCGAGATTCTCCAAATGCTAAGATCAATCCGTAATAAGTATATGCTAATGTCTTACAACCAGCCCTTTGCGCAGAGGCAAATAATAATCCTTGGTGGTTGCAATCACAAATTGTTTTTGTTATTGTTTTTGTTGGTATAATGATTGCCTTGTTTCACTTTCATGCAATGATATCACTCCAAGAATTATGCACGCCGTTATCGGAATTCGTCGATGTGGTTAATAATTTCATGAATTCAGTTTTTGTTATGCTCAATATGAGTCCATCAAATTTTTTGGTGATAACTCAAAGAAATAGGTTTGAAACTGATTTGAAATCCAAATAAAGACAGGAACTTTTTTCTAATACAAAGTAATAGTCAAGAATATAAACAATCAAAATGTTTAACTAGAATTATTGAAACTTAATCATATATAATTTTTTCATGCAAAGATTTAATCTCGTTTTCTATAGATTTAATTTTCAGTGTAATTACCTCAAGATCATATCTAAAACGAACAGTTTGTCATTTGTTGCCGATTGTTTTTGTTATTGTTTTTGTTGATGTAATGATTTCAAGTAGTTTCAACAGTACAAATAGTGCGGATACCGTATTTCCTCTAATAAATGGCCAAAAGTGTCCTACCAGTAAAAAGTTTCATGAACAAATGATTTGAAACGATAATGTTGACTTTTTTGAATGTTTGAATGAGAGTGAGATATGTAAAATGGCCCTGAACACTATATGATGTTTAAGATGTTTGACACTATACGAAACTTGCATATAATTTATCGTTAAGAAATGAAGAATGTTGAAATGATTGCCATTTCTAAAAGATTGATGGCACATCTATTAACTTTGGAAGCTCTAGCTATCAAAGCAGTACGACCTAATTTAAACAAAAACGACAAATACCGAATTGCGAATAGTGTGGTATAAATGATGATATGTTTTTATCTGAACAGTTTCTAAACTTGTTTTTAAATTTATTTTAGCTGATGATGATCATTAGACGATCGAAATGTATTCTAAATAAAGTGAAATACATTGTTGGTTGATTGGTATCGAATCTACTGTTCCACAATGTTTTTGCCATTCAAATTCCTAAAAAATTTTCATCGCATTTTTGAAGAAACTATCTAATTAATTTTTATAAATTTTAATTCTTTTCAATTCTTTCTTTCAATTCTTTCTAATGTTTCAATTCTAATGTTTCAATTCTAATGTTTCTACTTCTTTCAATTCAATTATTTCTTTCAATTCTTTCTTTCTTTTCAATTCTTTCTTTTCAATTCTTTCTAATGTTGTAAATCTATCGCTCAAAACAGGAACTTTTCCAAACTCATGGAAAATCGCAAAAGTTACACCAATCTATAAATCAGGTCCTGTAAATGCTCCTGAAAACTATAGGCCAATATCGGTACTGCCCGTACTTTTAAAATTCATCGAAAGAGTGGTACAAACACAGTTGATGGAATTTCTCGAGACAAACAACCTTATCGATTCGGGACAATATGGATACCGTAAAAAGCACTCAACCGAGGAAGCAGTTACAAAATTATGTGACTCAAGCAAGTAATGGGTGTCTGGTTGGAGCTGTCTTTGTGGATCTAAGTAAAGCATTTGACACTTTAAGCCATAGCAATCTAATAAAAAAACTACAGTCATATGGAGTACGGTCAACAGAACTTGAATGGTTCACATCGTACTTGTTCAACCGACGGCAAACAATATGCATTGGTTCAAAACTATCTGAAGAGAAACCAGTAAAATGTGGTGTCCCTCAGGGATCCATATTGGGTCCATTGTTGTTTCTGATATTCTTCAACGACCTAAGAGACTCGATAGCCTTCTCATCGTTGCTGAAGTATGCAGATGATACTGTCCTCTATTACCCCAAGATCTTGAAGCACTGTCAAGCTTCTGCAGAGAAAATGAGCTAGTAATTAACATGAAGAAAAGGAAAACCGAAGCTTTGCTGTTCGGAACTGCCAAACGAATTGGTAGTAAGAATCTAACATTAACAATCGACGGAAACAAAGTAAACGTGACAGAAAGATATGTGTACCTGGGTAATGTTTTGGACAGTACTCTGAATTTAAATGAAGATTTCGCGTCAAAATTTAAACGAGCAGCCACTCGAATCAATTTGCTACTTAAGATGAGACACCTACTTACTACGAAAGCAACTGAAAAGGTCTTCGAAATGATGATTGTTCCAATTAAAACATATTGTGGCAGCCTTCACCTCGTATTGACAGAGACCCAGAAAAGACAGCTTACATCGCTCGAAAACAGATACCGAAGTCTTGTTAATAGTGCTTACGTGCAACCCATTCAAAACAGGCTACAAGTGAAGACATGTATATATGTGAAGAAGTGTTTAAATCAAGACGCTTGCGAACATTTCAAGAACTATTTCAGTCTCATCTTGAGACTACCACCTGTCAAGCTAGAAATGCATCGTAGGCAATGATATATAAGCGAAGCGCTAGTTGTCAAACTCCCCTAAAATCACGCTTACAAATGTGAGGCATGGTAGTCATTTTTAATAGTGGCAAAAAGTCCTTCGGTGTAGGGGAAATTACACACGAACTGAAGAAAAATTTATTGTTTATTAGGTTTAGAATTGTTATTAAATTTCCTAAATAAGAAGTAAGGAAAATACTTTAATTTTATTACAATAGGGATGGCTTATTGGTCGCAACTGTCCCAAAACAACATAAAATAAGATCTGTTTTTAACGCTTAAACAAGCAAACAACAGAACACTAAAGGCTGAAAACTCTTCTCTCCTGTATTGATTACTCATATATGCAATTCTAGGAACAAGTTTTCATCTTTTTCTGGCCATTGTTAATTGATTTGATACACTGGATTGTTTTTCTTGATTTTAGATATAATGTGAAACAGCTGTATATGTCTGTGATGACCTTATTTGCTTCTCCATGACCAATTTTGTGGACAGAATTTTTCCTTTATTATTGAGCATTCCGTCATTTCCATTTGTTGAGGGAAGAGATCCACAAGAATGAGGTTCGAATGTCAAACAATTGGCTTCCTCTGATCTGGTTATTGTGTTGCATATCAAAATTTGTTTAAGACTTAATTTGAATTATCTGATACCTGGATTATTGTTAAAGCTTTTTCTTACCTTACGAGTGCACTTTTACAAATTGAAACATCAACAGACAAGATTTCTAATGGATTTTATAGTGCTGCAAACATCTGCAAAATCTGGATGACCTGAATTCAACAAAAATTATATTGCATCCAGCTACAAAACTGCTCAATTTTAATATTTTAATTTTTCTTCTTAATTTATATTTTAATTCTACATGACTGTTGGAAATGTTATTCCAAAATTTTAATGCTTTTTTATTTTTAAGATCATTTAATAATTGAATATGTTTCCATTTTATCTTAATACCCCAGAGGCCAACAATTCCTTTTAGATATATCTGCAAGTGCATTTCTTGCAAGCTTTAACTTGTGGCACACATCAGGAATGAAAACAACATAATTCGTAAATTTAGACTACCTTGGGCTAAAGGTACAGTCGACTGAAGGCAGAATCTTATCAATATAGCATTTTCATATCAGTACTTTAGGGTGGCTACTCAATTCAGAAATTATTTTCAGTTAATTGGGGCTGAGTCTTCTGAAAGTAACTTTTTGTCTTTGAAATTTTTGAGTCCTTACTCCTAAGCTTCTGCTGTAACTACCTTTTTGTTGTGGTTTTGGCAAAGTTTTTTCTTAACTGGGGTTTTCTGTGATGATGATGATGAGGTTGACGAAACTTTTTTTTAATGAATTTGTCGCGAAAATGAAAATGGAATGGGCTTTACGCTTCATCTGACATACAATTCTCGATCATATAAGGCTAATTTATGGAATTGGATGTTGTTATTTTTATCAAAACAGTTTATACATCCATCCGCTGAGCAGGATTTCAGTGTAAATTCACTTTCGTTTTCAATGTTTTGCCACTATTAAAGATGGCTACCAATGCCTCATTTGAAAATGCCGATTCAGACATCTACACGCTTCGCTTATATATCATTGATGGTAGGTCACTAGCCTTTGCTGGTGCAAAACTGTATAACCAGCTTCCACTTGAAATAAGAACTGAAAAATCTGTGTATATTTTTAAGTCGAAAGTCAAGGAATATTTTAAATCTTAAGTGTTTATATGTGTATACAATAAAATATCTTTTATTTCTTATTCATTAGATTATTTTAATGCTTGTACTCTTGTACATAAACAGGACCTATATGGCAGCAGTATTTTAGTACTGGAATAGTCATCCTGTATAAATATTTATTTTAATAATAATAATAATAATAATAATAACAATAATGCGGATTTTTAAAGCATGTTTTTAATCAGACATTTTCGACCTGGGTAGTTCTAATAAATGCAAGATCCGCAAAAATGCGACTATATATTTCCCCAAAGTTGCGAAACTTTTGTCAATTATTGTGTGTACATTGATAACCATAAGAAAAATGTATCAATAAGTAATAACAATAACTACCATCAATGTCATACTCAGATAAAAATGTTGTCCTTACTAATCAGGGTGGAATTGAATTTAATACCACAAAAGAGGTTATTTTGAACTTATTAAGAAATGAAGATGTTCATGGTCAAATGATAAGGTTGCTCTTATAAATTTTGCTGAGTAATATTTTCCCTTAAACAACTAAATATCAACAACCGCACCAATGTGTAAGGCGATTTTAGCATAATAAACATATGATTGTTGCAGAAGCTTGACATCCTTTATACCATAAAATCATAACAAAACAATGTAATTCAACAGAAGACACTTGCACTTGCTTTTTGTAACTCAGATAAAACTATCTTACAACCTTATACTACAATCAAATTTGTATACAGATTTACAAAAGAAGAAAAGAATACTTTGAGTTAGACATATAAGCAAGTAACTATAACCATACCCAGCGGGCACAAGACGTCTTTGAGACGTCTTTTTTTAATCGTAAAATGGTCGTTTGCTTTCCAGATCATTTTGGGACGTCGTAGGGACGTCTGAAACGAGACGTCGCAATTGGGATCCTTTTACGACGTTTTTGGGACGTCTCTGTGCAGATTCAATAACGATCTTCGAAACAATCATAAACTTTCAAAAGCAATCAGTCTTTATAGAATGTTTTTAAACGTCTTGACAACAAGCAGCCGTGGCATAACGGTTACGAGTTCGGCTGGCACACCAGAGGTTCCAGGTTCGGGTCCGCCTGTGGCCTATTACAGTTTTTGAAAGAGTAAATTTCATAATCCTGCGACGTCGTTACGATGTCGTTGGGATGTCATCGAGACGTCTCAATGAAGTTGTAATTGGGACGTCTTTTGAGATTCCCACTTCGCGACCATTTTCGACGTCTTAGGGACGTCTTGAAAAGACGTCTTTGTGCCCGCTGGGTAAGAACTAAGGCAAAGAACTCAATACCAGTTGCTAGAGTCAAAGTAAATTATTCATTTATTTAAAATTTAAAAACATAAAAATACATGACTTTAAGTTTCATGCATATCACAATCAAAAATTTTATACATCTGATGATTGTGATATGCATGAAACTTAAAGTCATGTATTTTTATGTTTTTAAATTTTAAATAAATGAATAAGCAAATAACTATCAAAAGCACTTAAAAGCACTTCAAATTAGCCCTTCAAATTTGGACAGAAGAGTTATTTTCAAAAAAGAAATAGGCTTAAAGTGACAATTTATAAAATTAAATTCAAGTATTCAGAATAAACATCTCTGTTCAAAAAAATATGTGCACACCCATTATTTATCATATGTATTTGATAAAAATGACCATTGTAAATCCCAAATGAAAAAAAAAAAACAGATTTTGGTAGTTAAAATAGACTACACATCCATAACTCAATCACTACAAAGCTGAAAGGAGACATTCGTGTTCTGGCTTGATAACAATTTTTTTAATTGTGCTTTGATTTATATACGTTTGTTGTTTGTGTAAGGAAAATTGACAGTATATCAATTTCTACTAAAATATCATATATATACAGTATCAAAACAGTATAGGTGATCATGGAATTAATTCATAGTAAATTATGTTTCTGTTGTCATATTAAATGACTATCTAGGGAAGCACATTTTTCGACCAGATTCTTTCAAGTTATTGTGTCTCAATCTTGTCTGTTAAAATATTATACGCAATTGGTTTTCTGACGTTCTTATTGCATATGCGACTTCACATTTTTACTTGCTGTTTTTTTAATGTACTTTCTGAATTAACTGGTTGAACTGGTTGTTCTCCACATAAAAAGTTTCCTTTTATAGCTGTATATACATCATAATGTGCTTTCAGTTCACATTATATCAGGACGTAAAATGAAAATAAATATTCAGCCTGTATTGATAATCAATTTTCGCCTTTGCACTGAAATCGCAGCTTCAATGTTCCAAGCATTTAATTACCAATCATCATCATCATACATAGCATTTTTGACATATCAACAAAAACAAAACGTTGAATTCTCTTGAATCATTTTAAAAGCTAGTGGAAAAATCAAAAGTCTTCTACAGCCCATTCGCACTGACTGAAAAAACATGGCGTGCTACTTGACTGTAGACTAGCCTCTATTCTTATCTACTTTGGTGGCTAGGCGAAAATTCCATTCTGAACCGCGGCTATAAAAGTGAACGAGGAGGAGGAGGAGGAGAAGGAAATGCCGGTTGTAACATATATTTCGCCCTATGGGGAAATATATAAAAATAATTTTGTCCGGTAAGGTTTTTTTGTATTTTTATAGATGTTTATCGCATCCATCAAACTTTTAATTTGTTTCCTGATTTTGCATAGTTATTTGGTTTTTTTACCACCATGACTAGTACAGCTCAGATCAATGTTTTTCTCAGCTCCAACATCAAGAATGTCTGTCTACTGCATCACTTATATTTGACGTTTTTCTAACTATTTAAATGAGTTTGTATGCCACAATTTGTTAGCCCAGCAGTAGTATAATTTATAGTTTTTGTTTTAACTAACCTTTGATTTGTGGCATCAGTTTTTAACTTTTACTAATTACTGCGAACAGCCTTCCTAATCACCATGCAACATGGCAACTACAAACTCAAAACACTGCACAATCTGCATGCAACACAAATTGCTGGTTTCAGTTATAAATATGTTATTGCAGATTTTTATAAGTTTGGATCATTTACTTTATATGTTTAAGAAGATGTTATATCAAATATCTAAACAACGTTCTTAAATTTTAGCTCACCTGAATGAGCCTGTAGTTAAAGTTTTTCAGAAACAACATATTCTTCTGAGTCAATAACACTGAGTCAATTTATCACTGTTGGCATCACTGGTTTTCTCAGTCAAAAGTGCATGGAAATTTATCTTGTTCAATTCTTAATTATTTGATGACACTCTCATTATAAATACATAATACTATCATATCATATCATATCTTTGTAAACATTATGAAATGATAGCCTAAATAACGTTACTTCGAATAAATGTTAGACCTCACAGCAATTTCTATATTTCTAAATAGTATTCTTTGAATCTTCATATTATTTTCAGGCAGTAGAATTCATTGTTTCAATACCATTTGCAAGGTTCGTCTTTGCCAACGTCCGTATATCGAAAAGAACCCTGGGTTTGAGGTTGCGTACTCATCCAATATAAGTGAACACGATGTTTTTTGTAGTCAAGGAAATTTGAAATAGCAAAAGACAGAACGTTTTTTGTTAGGCAAACCATGGACGTATAAAAAGAGAAGGACTCACAACTAATATTAAAGCCTTTCATTTCCATTATTAAAATCTATTCTGTCGGGATTTCTCTGATGTAATCCTCGCCTCGCATTTCACTGGATTTTGGTTCACACGGGTGGGTTTATACGACGCTTTAGGTTTAATGAGATGTGGAAAATTAAAGATGTAAGAGAAAATGCGATTTGCGGATAATGTATATTATTTAGTATCATAAAACTTCCACTCTAACTTTTTTAAAAATGTTGGATTGGAATTAAGATAAATTTCTCGGAGTAAGGAACAATTCTACTCCGCCTCGTTCTGATGTAATACTCTGATGAAAATTGTCCAAGTGTGATTAATATTTAAGTAAAATTTATAATGAAGGAGTTAGCATAAAAAATGTAACAGTGCAATGTATCAAAGCGAGGTTAGCGTTGGACAGTTTGAGTAAATATTGACGTTTAAACTGATCTTGAGAAATGTGTATTAAGGGTAGGCGTTCACAACTGCTTAAGCTCGAAAATTTATCTATTAAATTGAATCTAAGTGATCACTACCTTTAATACTATTTATTTGTCTAGAAAGCCTGATTTTCATTCGAATTCTTGTTATGCTATACAAGAGGTACAAAGCTGATGATGAAACACAATTTCGTTCCGAAGGTCGCTTTGGTCATTGTAGCAGCATATGTTGTACTGAACCTGTTGTATGACTCTGTAGCTCCACTTCACCATCTAAAATCGAAACATAATCAGAACAATATTCTCGTTGAAGAGAATATTATATACGATAGTCTTGTCAAATATAAAATCGAGCATTTCCTTATTTACCGGTTGGTATGGGGACCATTGCGAATTTACAGTGATCCGTTGCCATGGGATCATGATGTTGATGTGGGTATATTTGCAGAAGAAAATGGCGAATGTGACTCGTGAATCGAAATTGCACGGAATTAGAAAGATTCGTAAACTCGACCAGCCTGTTACATGAAAAAAATCAATTACTTGTGAGAATTTCTTTAAAACTGTTCTACTGTAAGGTACTCCAGAGATTTAAAGCCTCTTGTTGTATCAAAAAAACATCATTGCTTTGCACGCTTATTTCAAGTGTTGATGGTGTTTCTTTGTAGGGAAAAATTCACGAACAACTCTACAAAGTTGTATATAATTCCTCACAAATCTATAGAAAAATAGTTTCGTGTAAACGAAACATGATTTTTCCGAATCGCACTAATAGAAATGATAAACGAAATGTTTTACTTTGGCGCTTGGAGAGTTAACAAAGGAAGTGCTCACATCGATGTCTCACTTCACGAAAAAACATTATTATATACACATCGAAAGGGCCTTCAAATGTTAATCATTCCAGCACTTTTTTTAAAATGCACTATTTTCCAAGCGAATATGTTGACACTTACATGAAGAAAGTCCGATTCGGACATCGTTGTATTAACTTACCAAATAGAAATACAGTCGACTCTCGATATCTCGAACTCTCAGGCTTAGATTTTGTGCCATTTTCTTCCAGGAAAGTCAATAATTAGTTTTTATTCTTAATTAAGGTTGATAGACATCTCTTTATGCAGGTCATTCCCTTACATACTTCTTCTCTACTGTTTGATTCACAAAAAAGCGGGACTCCAAGTTTGAGGGTACCTTATCGGTAAAAAATCCGTCGGTAAAAACTTCCGTCGGCAAAAAAATTCGTCGGTTGTAAATATTCGTCACCAAGACAAATATTCGTCACTTTTTACCGACGTGAAATTTTATAAGCTTTCCAATGACGTAAAAATTGAAATTGAAGACATGTCTGCGGGTTGGAAAAAGCAGGTTTCTTCAGTTCACCAGAGTGTTAAGCTTTAATGGTCAGTTAACACATCATAACTTATCAATTCTTACATCATTGGAATGCTTATAAAATTTCGCATCAGATGGTGTAAAAATGTTTGAAAATTGTTTTACATATGAACAGTAATCCACCCTCAAACTCGGAGAGTCCCGCTTTTTGTGAATCACACTGTAGAGGTCTTTGCTTAATAAGCTTCATGTTTTCGCCTTTACTAGAGATAAGCAATTAATCTTTAAAAAAAACAAGATTCAGATACTTTTCGAAAATTCGAATTTATAAAAATGGAATTTCATCAAAACATTCAATAATACGAAAATCACGCCCTGAAGTTCTGAACATTTGGGGGAAAGTTTGAGATAATGAGAGAAAATCAGCGTGGGGAACGGAAATATTGTTCGAGATATCAGAAAGTTGGAGATATCGAAGTTGGAGATATCGAGAGTCGACTGTATTGTCAATTACTTATGTCCGGACAATTGGTGGCAGGTTTAAGAAGCCACCATATTTCAACTATTCGAATGTTGCATGATTTTATAAATATTATTAGTAATTTCTTGCCTTGTGGATTTTATATGGAGGCGTTTGATACGATGCTTTTGTTAACATGATGTTCTTCTTCTTCTTCTTCTTTTCCCATCGACGTAGTTCCTCCTTATCATAATAATATGTGTTTCATTAATGTGTTTAAACCCCGACCAAAATAAATTGTAATAGTTGTATCTTTCCACTGCAAACACCATTTGAGTATAAGAAGCTTCCATTAACATTAACAGTGATCATCGAGGAAATAATTCGAGTTACAGAGAGTTCGACTGTAGATCTGTATTTGAATATTGGTAGAAAGTATACTATTTGCTATACCATGGGACCGACAAAAAAGTTGGAGCTATCCTGGAGTTTGAAGAATGCGAGAGTCGGTGTACTTTTAAAGTCATTGTGGCAAAGGTAAAATGTTGCTGGGATAGATTCCCTGATTAGTCAGGCAAAAAAATAGAGGGACATTGTAAAACTACTTTGAACTGTTAGATATCATCCTTTGGAAATAAAAAGGCATTACCAGAGTGTCCGAAATCATTTACTTTGATGACGTCACTAAATCAATTTTGTTTCGAAATTTAGCAAGTATTAGTACATCAATCAGTAGCATTTTTATGTATGATTAAAAAGAAACCAATTACATAAATGTCACATGGGCACTTGAATTAAATTGAATCTAAGTGATCACTACCTTTAATACTATTTATTTAAATGGCAATTACATAAATGTCACGTGTGCACTTGAACAGAACAGGTATTTCACTATGAACAAGAGGACACTCCATGGCTTGCCCTGAACGAGTTTGTCATTGCTGCTGCGATCCGTATCGACACCAACAGGCTGACATCTATCACTTGGGATTTAATCAAGATATATACATGCAACATGTAATTCTTCAAGGTTTTTCTGAAAGACATTAGACCAACCCATCAACAGCATAACCTTTATATCTCAGAGGATGTTCTACAATAACCGCGTCGTCATGCCACCATCCCTCCGACCGACTGTATTGGACGTATTCCACACTACACACCATGTCCCTTCGAGGTAGGGCCATCATATTCTGACCTGGAATGATAGAAGAAGTTGAAAACCGTAATCAATCGTGTTCAGATTGTGTAAAGAATGCTCCACTCCAACCAGCGCTTCCAAGCACCAAAAGGCATTAGCGATTATTACTGTCTATAGATGTTTCTGCACATTACACACTAAAACAACGTTAATTGCATTTCGTGACTCAAAAAATAAGTTCAAGATTTACCTGAACAAATAAAATCACCTTTGTTTGTTATATTTTACTGACTATTTCTAACTAACTGCGAGTTTTTAGTCCTTGGGCTTCCATCCGTAGTGGTTGGCTATTCTGCCCGCCGACTTGCAACTGATAGTTGACTTACCGCCATAGATACGTATAGCATTGCTCTAACTTGTCCGAAGGCTAGTATGCAGTCAGTTGATGGTTCCTAATGGGCTTCTTTTAAAGTGCATCGGAGTAGAGTATCGAGATGCGACATGATTGGACACGAACACAGGTTGCAGCGGTGACCTGTGCAAACCACTGGACATTCTTCATTATTGAAGCTACCTAATCGGTGAAACTTTTGTAGGGGAAAATTTCATCCATTTGCAAAATTTTACAGCACTTTCTTATAAATTCACTTTTTTCAAACTTTTCGTTGGGGAAAATTTTCGTCACGAAGCAAAAATTCCGCCACGGATGAAACTATCCCCGATGAGGTTTTCAGAGGTTATATTTCAGAGACTTAAAGTCACACATTTTCTAGAAAGTATTGCCAGGATTCCACGCCTCAATGAATCAGAAAAGAAACATTTTAAACATTTATGCATATTGTAATAATTAATTATATATATATAGAATACATCATGAAATGCTCACAAAAATATATATCGATATAAAAATCAATGTAACTGTCAGTAACAAGCACATTTCCACACCACAAGATCACTGAAATCCTTATAGAGAACCTCGTTATTTTTGGTCACTGACAACGTTTGATGTCGAATGCCCCAGGAGAACAGGATGGTCCGGAATATTTATATACTTTCAGATTAGCGTGGTTCATATATACTTGTATGGAATCATGGAGGAAAGTAAGAACACGATTGGCAACCGGGAATTTGCATTCCTAATTGCATTTTTCAGCGTGGCTGGCTCGTTGACAAATTTCCGACCCAAATCATCAAAATTTATTTCCAAGTTATATTTTTGACAATCTCATTTGTCTAATTTCATTTTGTCAACTTTATAATTTGTTATGAGGCTTGCAGTAGAATATAATGACCTCTTAGAATATTTTCACCACCCGTGGCTTACGCTTATGACCTGTTAGTGTTTTAGTGTTAGTGTAAGGGTTAGGGTTAGGGTTAGGTTCAGTGTCCCAGCACCTTTAGTGTGCTTAGGCACAGGGTAAAGGAAATGGTCAGCGCCACTGATGTCAATAGTGTGCAATAAAGAATGGACGGTTTTTATTTTTGCTCTTCAAACCAACAATTCCACATTGTTCCAAGGTATACATCTTATCTTTGACTTTGCATTCCAGGAAAAAACCATAGTTGGTTGAAGAATCTCCCATCCAACCCTGCATAGTCCGTGTAATTTCGTATTGATACCATTTTGATGTTGATGCATCAATAGTTGAGGTTTTCACCAATTTTTTATTGGCATTAGAATTACTATCAGAAAATTTGTAAAAATTAAGAGTGAAATCGCCGTCATTAAAAGTTTTAAGATTCTTATCAAAATAGAAACGGAAAAAACCCTTTTTAATTCGATCGATTGCCGAGTGGTTTCCAGATTAAAAAACATTGCTCCAGCATCTTTTCCATTCGCATTTCCAACATAAGCTATAAGTGAAAACAAATGAGGTGGATAACGTTTTATTCACTAAAGGATATCACTAAAGGATGATAGAAAGAAAAGATGCTATCCCAATGAAATTTGAAAAATTACTATAGTCAGTTTAGTTTCCATAAAATTCACTTAGAAGAAAACATAAGATTAAATAGATGATAACTATTAAAAATGGTTTCAAAAGATGTTTCAAAATGATGATTAGGACCAATGAATGCTTCACTACAAAAGCGAATAAGTGCCATTTTCTAGTTTTTCCACATAGAAATTTGAAATTGTGAAATTGTTTTGGTTCATATTTTTTTTAAATTTTCGCATAGGAGTTGCTATGTGAAAAAAGTTTTGATTTTTCCAGTTTTTCTATATAGAAATTTCTAAGAGAACTGTGTTTTCATTTTTTCTCGGTTTCTTCACATAGATGCTTCTATGTGAAGTAACTTTTCATTTTTTCTATTTTAATAACTGTCTTCGGTAATATAGATTGAAGAGGCATTAAGTACAGCAAAGATGGTAATTACGAGAGATGCATACGAGAAAAGTGAGGGAAATTTTGCTGCATTGTTGTTATTTTTGCAAGTACTTATACTACAGCGATTTTCACAAGGAGTTCAAACGGCTTACAATCGAAATTTTATGGCAAAAGTGATTTACCTCCTCGTTGCTTCGAAGGCTCACATCCGACATTTTAAGTGCACATTTTAAGTAAATAAGTAACGGGAGTTTTTAGTCCTTGAGTTTCCATCCGTAACGGTTGGTTCTTTCGCCCGCCGACCTGCAACTATTAGTTGACTTACCGCCAGAGATACGTATAGCATTGCTCTAACTTGCCCAAAGGCCAGTGTGCAGTCAGTCGATGGCTCCTAATGGGCGGACACGCTGCTTTTAAAGCGCATCGGAGTGGTGTATTGAGATACGACATGACTGGACTCGAATAGGGGTCGCAGCGGTCGCACTCTAAGGTACTAACTACTACACCATCGCTGCACAAATGATGATAAAAATGATAATAAAAATCACATCCAGTGTATGTAAAATTTTCGAATACGCAGAATATTTTTGCATCCAGTGTTTGTAGAAAGTGTGTTTTAACTATCTTTTAAAAATAACTTCACCTAGAAATGTCTATGTGGAGAAATTAAAAAAAAGCAACAAAAAAAAATTCCCGTAGAAATTCTTGTGAAGGAGTTCGAAAAAAACATTAAATTTCTTTTATCTAAAAATTATTATGTGAAGAAACTAGAGAAAGGCACTAGTACACTTCCGTACTTTACGTATATCCAAGTTTATTCTATACTACAATTTATTTTAATTTTATTTCAGCACATATATTTTTGTGAAAAATGAAAATGTGGTTTTTGAAAAATTTAGGAAAATGTCTCTATTTCGCAGAAAAACAAACAAGAATAGAATGACATTTACCATAATTTCCGAAGCCTACCCTATTATAACCTTTGAGTTGAGGATCGAATGTACTAATCATGTACTGCTTCAATGCCTCGAAACTGCTTCCTGTTTTAGTAAATCTTGCAGGACGGTTGCTTGTCTTTGGTTTCGTTTGACCTGCTGCCTGATCATTCAGATTTAACAAGATCAGCATTTCAATCAGCATAAATGAACCAAAAACGATCAGTTTTCCCATTCTTGCTTTCTTTTAGTCAACTTAAGAGAACGCAGCCTCTATGATGTACATGAAAAATATTAATGAAATTCATTGGACATCAAATGTAAGTTGTTTGATAAAGCAAGCATCGTTTATGTTTTGAATTAAGACAGAAGTAATGTATGTGTCACCTGATCAATCTTCAGTGTAGTCCCAACAGTCTCTTCAAAACATCTATTGAAGAAAAGTAATACAGTAAATGAACACTAATTACCTTTAAGAATTAAGAATGTGCAATCATGTGTATGAGTTCAATGATTAGTGTGAATTTCATGAATCAATGATTCATTGAATCATAGGTCACATAGCATTTTTCGTCCTACACTTTGCTGCATAGTTGTTATTAAAAAAATAAGAATTTTGATGGGTAATTTTAAGCAACATTGGAAAGCAAGCAGAAAATGCAGAACTTCGGTGATCGATAAGGTCATTTTCACCGCATGAGTGCACTTGCCTCTAACTTGAAACTTTAAATTCATGTTCACCAAATTTGAATATTTTACTTATAAAAGTATTCTGAGAAAATGTTTTGATGCCACTGACTGGTAACTTCATTATCTTTATGACCTTTAATTTCATGTATTTTTTATTAGTCCCGTTTGACTTTCTATTTCCAGATATTTACGAAGACCTGATGCTTCCCATAGACTTCCTACCTCCTAATTTTGGTAACTTGAGCGTTAGTATGCCTTCGGAAAATGTGAAGGATAAGCTCCAACTGCAATATACTCTTTATATTTGCTTTATATATGCTCTTTTAAAGCAGCCCTTTTCCTCAACACAACATCAGCGTTAACAGGGCTTTTCTTGATGATCTTCATATTTGTGGCAAGAAGTTTTCTTAATCTTCTCTCAGCTCTCTCTAATGAGGCTGAGTTTTGCAGCAAAAGTAATCCAGCAGTACCGAAGTCCAAAAATGGTTTGCTGTAAAATGTCATAACATATTTGGTTACTTTCTTTTGTAACTACCATTTCTAATTCAAAAGATAATAAAGAAGCTTTTTTGCTTCTCTACATCGATACAGCTCAAAAGGATGTATGTAACTATAACCTCGATGCCAGTGCTTAACAACTTTCGGAAACTAAGAGTAATCAAAAAAGCTCTGACGTCACGAGAGGTGGATACTTCGTCATCTCAGTGGAATGAATTTGAGAATGCAAGATTGAATGGACGATCCAACATCCAATAATGGTCTTTTTGTTGTATGTAAAACATCAAAGGATGAAGTGAAGAAAAACACTGGAAGAGTGTGGCTTGACAGGTATGACCATTGAAACTAAATACAACCCATTCATAGTTGTTTACTACGAAATTCCGAATTATGACAATGAGCAAATCATGGAACGATTTCTTAATTATGTCAAGAATGAAAATAATACTGCCCTTTTATCCGATATTCTCCAGCTGAAGTCAGAACATCAAAATATTCTTGTGAACGAAAGCCATTTAAAATAACGTTTTCGGACCATGGCTTGGATTTCATTAAGGAACCTGAATCTGTTGATATGGGAATGTGTGCTGGAGCTTTCCATTAGCCGTACTATCACAAAATGCAGTATGCACGTCAAAGTCAGTTGCAATCTCTCAGCAGTATGATTTCGGGAAAACATCCCAATACCTGCTGTACTCCTAAAACGTATAAACCGTTGAAAATGACAATTGAAGACAAAAAAAACGTTGTAATGACAGGTGGCAAACTTGGATTCATATCTTATCATATGATATCGTCATATCAACGCAATGAAACTTTTGTTCTATGGAATCATTCATATTCTAGGGAATGAAAATGTTTAAATAAAATACTGAAGTGTTTGATTTGTTATTTTCCCATATCGTACTCTATTCTATTGAGAAAGGCAGTTTAAGAAAATCTTTTTTGGTTCTTCCACCCACCGCCACTATTGGTTGACTTTCCGTCATAGATACGTATAGCATTGTGTGTGTGTGTGTGTGTGTGTGTGTGTGTGTGGGGGGGGGGGGGGGGGGGGGGGGGGGACCTTCCCGGTCACGTCCCTCATTTTTTTCCATATTTGCAAAGCCCTCCTGGACTTCGAGCCAGGATGGGCCTTCCTGTATGTGTTGAAGTGTTGTCGTGTCACTATAATAAAATGATAGAAAGTTAAGTAATAGTTAAGACAATAAAAAACCAATTAGTATGGCGTATACGAAAAACTTCACAACTCACGTGTGATCTCTTGTGATTGTAAAGAGGAAGATAAAATTAAAACAATACTAAAAAATGCAAATATCATCAAGTCCATGTAAAGAGCCAACATGTATTAGTGAAATTTAACACTTACTCTGGCCATTTGCTTGGACTAACTGCCCTATAACATAAAAGAATTAACAACAGTGCAAACACTGCATCTATTGAAGTGCATTCTACATGTTAAGAAGAAAAATATAAAACCACCACCATTCGCGCCATTCTCCTTATCTATGAATGAAATACAATGAAAATACAATAGATTGACAGTAATATCCAAAAGACAGCAAAAAGAAAATAAGAACTTGCCTTCTCTTAATGAGTCTTCTTCTTTTGAAAGGAAAGGAAAAGTATCAATAACCTAATTACTACATTGATGGTATTCTAGTATTTATAAAGGATTAAGTCCTTTTACCTTTCTTGGATATATCACCAACTAAAATATAAAAGAAAGTAGTTCTAAATAGACAACCCTTTCGTTTTTTTTGTATATATTAACAGTTTCATTTGACAACTTACCACCTTTTTCTTCACCGTCAATTTCAACTAAAATAGCAAAGACATTCGATAACCTCTTTAATAATCCCAAAAACTAAATACTAAATACTGAAAGAAACAAATAAACTAAAAACTAAATATTTACTATCCGCAACTGAGCTTTTAGAAACTAAAATAAAACAGTGACAAAATCATTTTGCATTCTTATTTCAAAATAAAACAAGAAACAACTAAGTTGTTAAAAGATTTCCGTAACTTAAGCATGACATGCTTGTAATTTTAATTTGATAAAAGATGTTATTGTGATTACTTTTCATTGTCAAAAATAAACTTTTTTCTAAGGGATTATACACTTCATTATGTATGCATGCTGCTTTCTCTCTCTCTCTCTATACAGTGTGTCTCAAAATGTTAGCTTCAGTAACTTTATTCTCAATTTTCTAAAAAATGAATAATGGTATAATAATGAAATATATACCATTAGAAAGCTGAGTTTCTTGGCTTTCCATTGATGTGGTACCCATTAACTGGTTTTTTATATTTAGCTTATAATCCAAGAAAAAAACAAGTGTTTTAATCTAAAAATTCTTCAAAGCTAACATTTACTGAAGCTAACATTTTGAGACACACTGTATATATATATAAGTCCTGTTAAGCACAATAACAAATGTGCAGAGTAAGAATAAATATATACAATGTAAAATTGCTTAATTTACATAAAAATAAAAAAAATAAAAATCGTCAAGAACTATTCAATTATAGTCAACAGAAGTAAAATTTCAAATTCACTGGGCAATTACGTAATAACTTTTTGATCATTATGTTCTTCAGTGGAAGTTTTCACACAGCCACAGAGGTTTGCTTTGTTTGCAAGAAACTCTTGTTGACTTTCCTTAATATACTGCATCGTCATTGTTCATTTTGCTTTTAAATGACTTATTCAGCCACGGGCAAAGACGTCACTTAATTTTATTTTCTATTACCAGTGCATACCGTAATGCTTCAATTAACGCGCCCTTCTTTTAAACGCCCCCCCTTTTCAGAAGATTTTTAAATAAACGCCCCCCTCTATTAGACGCCCCCTCGAATAGACGCCCCTCGAATAGAGAGGGGCGTTTATTAGAGACACACTAATTAAGGCATGTAGAACTACTACATTGCATTGTTTCAGCTTCAATGTTTTCATTTTGTATAAAAATATGGAAATTTGCGATAGACGCCTTTCTTTTTAAATTTTAAACTAACAGTTGGAAACTTTGTCTTTCTTTTCAAAAGTTCCTTTTCTAAAACTTCAGAATAACTTTTATTTTTCGTCGTAAAGATAAGTTTTGCAGGAACAACAAGTCCGATTTCCCATTCTTCAAGTTTAATTTTGTATATTTTTTATCGATGTTTATATTTAGTTTATATTTACGAAAAAGAAGAGTTTCACAAAAATTCAATAGACACCCCCCTCTTTTAAACGCCCCCCTCGAATAGACGCCCCCTAAAAATTCAAAAAATTTAATAAACGCCCCGAGCGTCTAATCGAAGCATTACGGTAGTTATTAAAAATGATCTCATGAATTTGGTATGGTCTCGTTAATGTTAATTGTTTTGTAGACTGTAAACCAATCGACATCTCGTAACTGCTTCAAAGTGTATCAATTTACTGTTTAAATAATGTCTGGATCATACTGACACAAACTCTCTTCAAGATTACATCACTTCTTTTTTCAAAGACTGCACAACATAATTAAAATCAGTATTGGAGGCTTTTGACAGATATTTTGTTGTCAGCCAAGCAATACATGCAGCATGTAAGAAGACTGGAAATTCTCTTGTGAAAATATCTTAATCCATGATATCTTCATTCAATATCTTGTCTTCTCAATTTATTTGTTTCATATGTCAATGTATACATTTCTTAACCATCGATTAAATACATCAGATAAATGAGTCTTCATACAGTGTTATATCAATGTTATGATATTCCTTCTTGTTATTATCAACAACTCAACTGTATATAAAATTCTCAAAATTCGACTGTAAATCACGTATATTTTGTTATACAAACGATAGTCCTGTCTCTTTACAAGTCACATGCAGTTCTTTAATTATGAAACGATCTGTACGTAAACTTTTCCAACATTTCCAGATAAAAGTACCAAGCACAAAACACCCACAAGCACGACCTTCCACGCGCCACCATATTGTTTTTACATGCTTTCGGTTCAGCTTTAGCCTGTCAACATTTTACATATCACAGCGGAGATATGAAAATCACAGGCTAGAGCATTACCCAGATAGATAGATAGAGAAATAGATACGCCGCCGAAATGAATAAGATTATCCATTCCATGGAAATCTTAAAAAGCAGAAAGATTATTACCATTTTGTGCCATTTTATTTTTTTATTATTATTATTAGTATTAATTCACTAAAAGAAAAAAACTTAAGGATTACACTTCCAAAAAGACAACACAATGAATGTCCTGACTTTTGGTTCATGGTTTGTGCATGCAAGGACTATCTCAAAGAAGACTCTAAAAAACCAAAATAAGATGATATCTGTTTCCGATCAATTAATAAAACGCATGCACAACCCATGGTAGCAGAGTACACGACGTGAACGTAAATCAATGGGACTTGTACTCCACCTAAAAAAACAAATGTGCAGAAAGAAAATTTTTTTTTAGGTAAAATAGTTCAGTAACTATAAAAGCATATCATCTATTTTTCAGCACTACCACAAAGTAATTGTCAGTGATTTAAGAAAATAGCATCACTCCAATCCATCCTACAGTTGAGCAACACAATGTCACTGAGTTGGTATACCAACTTTGCCGAAAAGCCGCTTTTAGACAATTGCAACGATAGTCACTCTCCAAAATGAGTTAGGACATCAAAATACTCACCCTGAAAAGTATTGTTTTAATTTCCGGTATTTTTGTAACTCACTCAACAAAATCTTTCGTGGATATGAAAAGATGATAACAAATTAAGTTCCTGTATCACTTGTGGAAAGACAACATTTTGAGTATACATCCTTCCATTGATATAGCCTTGTTTCCCAGTAGCAGCAGACTTGATTTTCACACTATCAAATATCTTTGCCTGGAACATGCTACATATAACTGACCGTGAGAAAACACGGTCTCTGCTAAAAACAAAACAACTTTTATCAAATGTTTGGCCTTGACTCTTGTTAATAGTGAAAGAGTAGGCCAAACGGATAGGCAATTGCCTGCGTTTCAATATAAAAGGCATACCTGTATCTGAAGGTGACAGTTCAACCCTAGGTATGAAAATGATTTCTCCACTGCTGACCATGTCAAAACGTCAGCTTTAAATGAAATTATGAGATAGATTCTCGAACGATCAAGCAGGTGCCATTACAGAGACCTTTTTTGATGTTCAGTTTCCTCAAAAGCGTAATAATAGCCCCAAATTTAAGTTTCAAACAATGTTGGAGGCAAACCTAAAAGTGTTATGCTATTCAGAAAATCAGCGTTTGTTTTGTTGGCAGTTCACCATTACCAAGATTGTAATAACCAAGCACAGAATTCTTGTTCTTCTGGCCTGGCTCTCATGTTCTCGGTAAGTGAGTACTTTACCACTGATGCCCACATAGCAGAACTTGTCAAGCAAACTTCTATTACATCAGTTGGTTTTGCTTTCTTCACAACTGGCAAACACTGACGAAAATCTCCACCCCACAAAAGTACCTTTCCACCGAAAAGTGCGTTACTGCCGCAAATGTCACGAGGCAATCTGTCGATAGCATGGAAAATGTGCGTAGAAACCACTGTGGCTTCATCAATCAGAAAACAGGTCAATACTTCGAAGGTATTCTGCATGTTAAGATGACGGTGTTATGGTTACATACACTATTTTCTAAAACAGGAACAGGCAAACGAAATAAGGAATGCAATGTACAACCACCGGATAATAAAGTGGCTGCAATACTTGTGAATGCAGCAGTAGCAACTTTCCAACCTCTGGCTCTACATGCTGCAAATAACATAGTGTATGTGTAAATGTTTTACCTGTGGCCAGCTGGTCCCATCCAGATAAAACAACTGTATTCAAGTTGTGCTAAACCATTGCGCACATTTGAAACAGCAGACAAAATCGCATCTGCAACAACTAACTGCTGTTCAGTAAGCTGAGGCTTACCTGCTGGGCCCTGTCAATGTAAACATTCACATCGACTTCTTCCTCAGGGATCTGCTGAACAACTCTGGAAGATTAAATTGTGTTTAAGGACATACCAAATTGTTTTTAGGACATTATCAATGTAACCCAAAACCCTTTGCTCTGCTTGAGGAGCAGCCAATGTTCGAGCGTAGTCCTCGCACACAGGATGCCCCTTGAATGTATTCCACAAGTCAATAGGAATTGGAGGTTTCGCAATGTGTCAAAATCGTGACAAGAAGTATGTCTAAGCTGTTGAGCATCTCGAACGTTGATGCTTCTTCCAATGTATTGTGCACTCTTCATCATCTTGAAGAAGACGTCTGGCAGTAACCACCGCCTCTACGGAATGTGTCGTAAACCACTCCATCAAACGTACTAGATATTCGAATGAAGTAGCGCCTGGAACATGCAGCAACAAAACTCGAAGGAAAAATCGTTCTCCTTCTGACGGTCGTGCATTATATAACCGAGCGACTATAGGCTTAATGTTTTTTTTCGTTTTTGCCATTTTTTCTCTTTGCCATGAAAGACATAATGATACGGAATATCTGAGTAAAGATACTGTCGAGCATCAGGATCTTCTACATTCAGATTAAACCATGCTGTAAGGTGACTATCATTCAATGCCCCTTCAGCAGCTTCCGCTTCTTCGCCAGCTCTAAAATAAACTTGATGACGATCAGGTAAATGAACAGCTAATCGCTTAATAGTATGCGATTTTTCATGCATAGAGAACTCAAATATTCTCCATAATGCTTCGGGCGCACTGACATATCGAGCATCCAGAAACGTTTTAATTTCGTCATGTTCCAAACGTTCATTAATCTCGATATTAGCACGATCATGTCCTTTGTAAATGTATTTAAAGAGATACTTTACACTTTTGATTGTGGTACATGCTTCCAAATTGATGTGAGCATTATACTTCCTGGACAAGCCACGGGACAGTATGGAACTAAGCCATTGATTATCTAAGTCCACATTTCTTACCCTCACTGTGGCGGCCAATTGTTACGTCCTGCGATACAGTGGATACCCATTTGCATTCATTTGTAGTTGCTTTCACAAAATCGCTTTGGAACATCCTTGGTGCAGTTGCGCATCATCTCTCATACAAACTGCATATAGGGTTAGCAATTCCACAGGGACCATGAATCATACATGACTTGGTGACGTATGAAGTTCTGCTTCTTGCTCAGGATCTGGTATTTCAGCAGAAATTAAAGCTGTAAATGTCCATCAGCATTACGCAGTTTGCCCTCTTGTGCTAAAAATGGATTAAGAATATGAGCATGAGGTAAAAGAAGCGTTTCTGAAATTCAATAATGTACAAATGAGAAATGGCTTTTCCCAAAACACATTTTTATTTATATCCTCCAAAAGTGCTTTTAACTTCAAATTGAAAACACGTGTAATCAAATCAGGACGATATGTGGCAGGTTCATTATCTAAGTTTTCTGTGATTTCCTTCCATTTTGGATTGCAGGTAAATGTGCAAAACAAATCCGGTTTGCCCATTTTAGTTACCATGGCCATAGCATCTTGATAATTTTGCTGCATGGCCCTTGGACCACCCTGAAAAGAAGAAGGAAGAATCACCGGTCTGCCTGCTTGAAGGCCACGGTTTTCTGCAACATTTTCAAGATAATCAATGAGCCCTTGATATTGCTCAACCCGGAAATTACCCTGATTTCGACGAATGTAATTAAGACGGTCGGATTCAACTTTGCAGTAACAATCTACAGCAAATTGTTGAAGTAACCTTTTACCTTTTAAGATGGGGCTAAAAGCATCTCTAAATGCAAACCTATAAGTATAATATTGCAACATGGTAGTACGACAATGCTGGCCTGTTGCATATTCTGCTACGTGAGGAATGTCAGAACTCCAACCCAACTCTCCTCTTGGAAAAAATACAGGATACACCATTGGATCAAGATTAGGTGAATGAACAGGCAAATCCTGCAATGGTCTATCTCGAGGGTAAACAACAATGTCTCGAGCCAATGGTGGTGCACCATCTTCACCAACAAAAACAGCAGCTACTTCATCATGATGAGGTAGATTGTATCGACGCCTGTCACCACCACTTCTCAAGTGCATTCTAACCTGAAAATCAAAAGCAAATTATCAAAAGCAGTTAAAATCAGTTGAAAGATCAGTAGTAAATATCTATTTCCACTTACCTCAGATGGTGGCGATTCTGTTCATTTGCGCGATGCAGTTCTTCGCTACCTCACTCATGTGTTTATAAGCAGCTGCATAAGGACTCTCCCGTAAAATGATATCTTGCAAAGTTTGCATGACTTCGGGGAGCAACCTTGATTTTCTGGTCTTGCCATTCGCTCGTTGAATGCATCCATACCATCATAAATATATAGTTGACCATATGATGGAGGAACACCTGGCGGTGGGTGTAAATTACCTGTTCGGTGACATACCTGGCCATTGATACGAAAAACTGGTGGACCACGACCTGGCGGTACAGCCAATTTCGCACCCATAGAAGCAAAAGCAACCGAACTGTTGAACTTTCGAATATTTTCTTGAAAGTTCTTTGCTTGAAAATTTGTTTCCGCAGCAAACATCTTGGCACCTAAAAACTGAGAGACTTTGTCCATGGCACCAAGATAGTGTAGCTCAGGTAATTCGTTGCCGAGCAGCACGATGCAAGGGTGGAATAGCATTTCGTTGAACACCCCGCCTAGCCCTCATGCGACGAACATTTGCATTTTGCCAGGCTAATCTTTGACCATCATCTTTGGTTTGGCGATACTGAGCGCGTCTTTCAGCATCGTTCACTCTAAGACGTTCATTATCTGGCTGAATATCTGGTGGCTGGATATTAATGTTTTGCTGAAGCTGTTGGCGTCTTGCCTCAGCCACACCCTCAAGTGCATGCCGACGCTGAATAACAGAGCGTATTTGCTGCTGATCAGGTGGCTGGAGCACAAACTGACCATTCCTAAAAACTGCTTGGAAGCCAGGAATAATATTAGTGCCTCTTATATTAAACATCACAGTTCAGAAACACTAATAACAAAAAAGAAAGAAATAGCTACCAACTGTGAATAAACAGCACAAAACAATCTAAGTAGAAGTAGAAGCAGATAGAAGAATATCCAAAAGCAGAATAAGTCGAAACTGTGATAGTAAACTCCAACAAACCTTTCTTTCTGCAAACTAACACAGCAAAAAAACTTGCAAACAAACGATGAACCTGGAATGCAGAGAGAAAACGTGTTAGAAGATAGACAGAATTAAACGTAATTAAAAAAAGGACAAACAGTTCTTAGGAAAGGACAAACACTGTAGAGGAAAAATAAAGTTGTTGGGAAGTTGTAGTATTCATTCAACTTTAAAGTTTGGAAAAACCGCCGTAACGTTTACCATTTTTAAATAGTCATGAAAACAAATAAAGAGATCATCTCACCTCGTTGACGTATTTTGTGCACACAAAAAAACAATCTCTCTCCGCTCGATCTAACAGGAGGAGAACAGCAACAGCAAAGATCTAAGTAAATAATATGCATTAGCCAGGTAGTTTCCTATTTTTAAATTTTAAACAAACGGTTTACCTGAACAAACGGTTTTCGCTTTCGATAAATAATCTAAATACAATGTATATTTATCATGATATTGTTTCGCAAGCATAACTGGAAAATTAAAAATTAATTTGTTTACGTTCTGAACGAATTGGCTGCTATAGTTTTGTTCGATTCATGGAAACGATTTTGATTGGTTCAAAAGCATTCACGTCAATCAACCCAGCCGGCACAAAACGTTTTTAAAACCTCTTTTTTGGTGTCTTTATGGTTTTGCAAAAAACTGGGGTCTTTTTTAAAGTGGGTTCAAAAACGCATTTAAAAACTGATTTTTGAAGCCGTGTTTTTAAAAACGTCTTAAATCGGTTTTATTTTCGTATCGATAAAAACTGCAATGTCTTCAGGTTTTCTCTGGGAGTTTTAAAGAGGTTTTTTATAGGTTTTTCTTAAAGAGGTATTTTAAAGACCTCTTTAAACACTTAAAGAAAACCGTTTGCTTTAAGGGGTTGACAAAAATACATAACGCATTATAGTCAACACTATGATTAGTTTTGTTGTTAAAATATGTATTGGAATATCTATGTCATGGTTATTTCTATGTATAATTTTTAATTACGAAATAAAAGATTTCATCAATATATATATTGTTTGTTTTTTTTTTTGTTGTTATCATTTCTTCATTTTCCCCCGTCCTATATTTTTGCACTTGTCTTGGAGCAGAAAAGTTCAAAGAATTTTCGCAACGTAGAGACGAAACAAACAATAAAGTAAGTAGTCCTTATTATTCAAAACCAATGGAGCAAAACAATAACAAAGAACGTTTTTATTGAATCGAATCATGATAATTCTACATTGAATCTTTAAGCTATTTCTCAAATGTTTAGCAGATGTTATTCTCAAATGTTTTTCACATACACACGTGTACACAGAAGAGAGGATGTTTTTGTTTTGCTTTTATGGATTCAAGTATAGCAAATATCGAGTAACTGATTTTAACCTTAATGAGTTCTTCTAAAATGTGGTCATAAGTTTTGAGTCACAGAATTTAATGTCGAAGTAATACTGTCGAAGTAATACTGCTGGTTTTTAAAATCATAATAATCCATAAAGTAAGATGAAGACGACATTTTGTTTATACAAATCCAAACTGATTTTGATTACTTTTCCTTACTTCTTATTTTTTGTTTGGAATATTTCAAAGAAATCTACGAATTGACAAACGTATCTCCCTCCTAAAGAGAGATAGTGTATTGTAAACTTGCAAAGAATTGCTCAGAATTTCTTTAATGGTTTTTTCTTTGTTTTAAGAGATGAGAACATGCAAAGACGTTATAGCTTCCTATCTGAAGAATGTGGAAAGAAAAAAACATCAAAGGAAAACATCAAAATTTACCTTGATTTGGAATTTATTGCAAAACAAATGGATTTTAACATTACCAATAAATGATCGTTGGGTACAAATCTTTCAAAAGTATCCTTGTTTTCAAGAGCTTGAGCATGTAATAATCGGTTTTCAGTTTTTATGTGTATCTTTTACCTGGGAGGAGGTTATGTAATGTTTATTTTATTTTTCTATGTTAGAAAAAATGTCTTATTAAGACCAAACGTAGAAAGCTAAGCCTCTTACAAGAATGAGATATATAATAATGTATATATAAGATGTATATAAGATGTATGATATACGTTAATTTTATTTATCAACCTATTTATGATATTTATGGTTTGCTGTTGAGATACTTGTATCCATGTCGATAAGTATTAAAACTACCAACTGATACACTGTTTTCATTTCAAATCTTCAATAAATCGGAAACATTGTCGGATTCCCCATCGGGCGTATTTGCCTATCGTATTATTACAGAAGTTTTTTGTTTAGAAGTATTTTGAAAGGAGTATTAGAAAGAATGCAAAAATACCGATTAAAGAGGTTTTTAAGATTTGAAAGAAAAAGACGTTTTTAAAACGTTTTTTGAAAAGAAGTTTTTAAAACGTTTTCGAAAGAGGTTTTTAAGAGGAATTAGGAAGAGGTTTTAAAGAAGTTTCTCAAAAGAGGTTTCGAAAGCGGACATTTGAAACATAAAAAAAAACCTCTTAAAAACTGCTTCAAAAACCTATTAAAAACCACTTTAAAACCACTTTTTGCCGGCTGGGAAAACAATCAAAATAAATCAAAATAAATGCTTTGTATAGGTTTCCCGAAAGAAACGTCACGCTTACATTACGTATACGTATTATACTGATTACGTAACATTAAAAAATCTACCAGGTATTATGCGCATTGTGTTGGTCTCCCGAAAGAAACGTCACATTTAAATTACGTAGCATTAAAAAAAGTGAAAAAAAAGAAGTAAATATATCACTCTCTAAAATAAAAGTGGGATGCACAATCGCGGATTATTACAATACTAGCCGCCAAGGCGGCGTCGCTCGCCGCCCATGTTCAGCCTGCGTTGTATCACCACCTGCTCCAAATTATTGCACTTAAATCCAGCGATAAGACTTCCTTTGCTGCTGGCTTTATCGCTTAATAAAGCTCGTTTGCACGTTAAGAGAAATACGTTCCTGGTGTTTCAAATCTTGCATGTTATTAACTCAGCCGTTCATTGTCGCAGTCGCATTTAAAATGCTTTACACAATGCATTCCGAACGTGAACTTCACGTGGTTTTTATTTACGATTTTAAACCAATCAAGTATCAGCTTAACAATTCACTCAAAACGCAGAGAAAAAAACTTTTCAACTTATTATTAGCTTTTGTTTTACGCGCTCTAACATGGTTGCTGTCAGAAGTAGGTGAAAAAATGGTTTCTCTTCTTAAAAAGATCACACGGGAGGAGAAAAAAATGCACGTGCCAAATGAATGAAGTGAATAAAAAACGTTCGATCAGATTAAAATAGATTAAAAGAAATCGATTAAAAGAAATTAAGACAACTATTAAGACAAAAGCAAAAAAAAAGTATTTTGTTTCATGATTCTCTTTTTTTTACCTACGGTTTTTAAACATTTTGATTTTTCGAAAAAAGTTCACCCGTCTCAGACAGTCAGGAAA
Organism: Turritopsis dohrnii; assembly: GCA_027922465.2. Lineage (NCBI taxonomy): Eukaryota > Metazoa > Cnidaria > Hydrozoa > Anthoathecata > Oceaniidae > Turritopsis > Turritopsis dohrnii. Next base: position 256,268 of record BQMF02000424.1, read on the forward strand.
GCGTTAGGATACACTGGCAAACCGCACATGCTGCCACGTTCTGCCACTGCTGCTTTTTGTCCAAAATGTTTAAAGACTTAGTTTCTTAGTTGATGTATTGTTTTCAAAGCCAAGTCAACGTGGAATATAAAACTGACAATAATAATAAAAACAAAACGTTATTCCTATTAGTTCATCAGCCAAAAAAAGTCACGTTCGATTGGGGTTGCAATATATTTGCTTCAAATTCACGTCGCACACAAAAAAAGAAATAATTTCGCTCACAACTCAATCTACCATTTTGCGTGACTTACAAACAAACAAACAGACAGACAGACAGACAGACAGAGAATCGGCTATTAATATATAGAAGACTAGTATCTCGCGTAAAAGTTTTTTACGGCTTTATTTTAGAAACGGATGTCCAAGAATCCCGCGTTCCCGAGTGCGAACCCCGTGACGAAAATTTTGATAAAACAATCGGGACTGGAAATTGCACCCATGTTGTTCACCCGTATCGCGGACCCGAAAAAAACGTCAGTTATCTCTATTGGTTCTCGAGATATTTCCCCAAAAACGTCGCGTTCGATTGGGGATGCAATGCAATGATTCCTCGTGAACCTAAAAAAAACTGACGTCAAATGCCACGTGCTTTTGGAATAATCATGAGAAAAGTGTCTCTCACTTCTACGTGGTTTTACGCGCACATAAGAAGACCATGACCGCAAAAATTAAACAAATATATCACTCTCTAAAATAAAAGTAGGATGCACACTACGCGATTAATATAATAACTAGTAACTCGCGTAAAAGTTTTTTACGGCTTCATTTTCGAAACGGACGTTCAAGAATCCCGCGTTTCCGTGTGCGAACCCCGTGACAAAAATTTGAAACACGAAATCTGGACTGGAAAGTGTACTGATGTTGTAGAGCTCGAAAAACCGATCAAAAAGATGTATTGGATCGTTTCGGTACGACCAACCGTTGCAGAGGTATCATCGATCAAGGATTTTGATGACGTCATAGCCGCAGTACCAAATAAAGTTTAAGCCCAAATTTTGCGTTACCCTATCACCGGTGTCGCGGACCCTAAAAAACGTCAGTTATCCCTATTGGTTCTCGAGATATTTCCCCAAAAATGTCGCGTTCGATTGGGGATGCAATGCAATGGTCTCCCGTGATACGGGGAAAAAAACTGACGTCACGCCGCATGCTATTATACTAATCCTCGGTTATCAATGGTCTGGCGAAAAAATGACCACGATTAAGAAGATTTTGACTGTTAAAAAACAAAAAAACAAACACTCTCTAAATTAAAAGTGGGATGCACAACGCGGATTAGTATATACTAGTATCTCGCGTAAAAGTTTTTTACGGCTTTTTTTTCGAAACGGATGTCCAAGAATCCCGCGTTCCCGTGTGCGAACCCCGTGACGAAAATTTTGATAACACAATCGGGACTGGAAAGCTACGACCAACCGTTGCATAGATATCGTCAATCAAAGATTTTGATGACGTCATAGCTGCAGTACCAAATAAAATTTAGGCCCAAATGTTGTATAAAAGTGACACACAATCGCGGATTATCATAATAAGATAGACTAGTAACTCGCGTAAAAGTTTTTTACGGCTTTATTTTCGAAACAGATGTGCCAGAATCCCGCGTTCCCGTGTAAGATGTTGAACAAATTAGTTAGGTGCGATGGAGCTTTGTTTGTGAAAATTTTATGTAATAATAATAAGTTTTGACACTGCATTTGATCAAACACTTTCAATATTTTAAAATTTTTGAAAAGTGGATCGGTGTGATCTCTCCTCTCGGAAAAAGACAATATTCTCACTGACAGTTTTAGCGGAGTCATTTCGATTCCTAAAAGGGAGTCATTGAACAATGATAACCTATGGGAGTAAATCAGATTATACAGAGATCATCTTAAGGGAGTCATTTTGCTTTTAAGGGGTGTCAATTTCAATTTTCTTAAAATGACCACCTTGAAGGGAATCAATTTGATTCCTTGAAGTGATCATAAGTGAGGTAAGTTAAATGGCTCTTTAAGGGAGTCATTTTGATGCTCGTCGGAGAGTCAAATCGAAAAACAAAGCCATTTTTTCGCACGTTTTAAAAAATTTTACGTAAACAATTCTTTAAATGAGAGTCTTCTTTAAATGGCACATAACGGTATAAAAGATTTTACGCCTTTAAACAATAAAGATACGGTTATTAACTCTTAAGGGTACTTTCTTTGCTTTTTACTAAATAATTATTCTTTTGAAAAGATATTTCCCTATATAATCACAAAAATTGTAAACTTATTTAATGCGACTGTACGATCGTACGCTACTTTACGCTAATTTATCAACTTCACTGGTTTCATTGGTAACATTCATATTAGGAAGTGTGTAGTTGTACTATACTTGGATTCTTTTCTTGACGAAATTGAATATGTCCGTGTGACTGACAGTTTCTTTGGTTGGTTTTCTTGTTCTTAAGTAATCGGATTCTATATGATAAGTTAGCTTGCTTATTCCTTAAATTTCTTTTAAAGAACAAGAAAGCAACACTGATGATGGCCCACAAAACACGGTCGGCTATGCAGACGGTACTAAATATGTTATAAGTACGCGGTTTTTCCTTTATCAGCCATAAACTTCAAATGAAAGTATTTGGGGAAAAGCTAAATGCTTTTGAATGATTAGCTACTATATTTTGATTACTTGTGACAGCTTTAATTTTGACAGTATTTTACTTTTTCTTTAGATTCTTATTATGAAATTTTCCTGTCAATTTGATTGCTCTTATAAAACAGTGAATTACGAATGGCTCCTGCAACATTTTTGAAACTTTCATGCAATACAGGGCAACTTCGCTATTCAATGCAATATTTCTGGATGTGTATTAAAATTCAAAAATCAAAGGAGCTGTGCAAAAACATCAAAGTTTAACATAAAGACTTGAAGTGACTTTTAGATATCAATGCAAGTGACAATAATCTTGCTGGTGGTAGCAGTGATGATGAAGATGTTGATGATCAGTTTTTTGAGCCGCACTGTTCCATGAATGATGATGATGGTGTAGTAGATATTTTAATACAACTAAGGGAAATTCATTATATTACTCAAAGTGCAATTTTTTTATTTGAAATAAAATTATTGGTATAGTTTCATTGGTAAGCGTCGTTATTCGGCTGTATGTGACGTAATTTTTGAAAAGTTTTATCTTATTTAATCCGCAATTCAAAATTCAATTTTTCTTTGTGTTTCTATGTATTCTAACTATTTTCGAGACCGAATTGATATTCATCTTGAGTGAAATATTAATTAACACAAATTAGCGCCGTGAAAAACTTTCTTCGTGGTTTTTCTTCATTCTCGGTCTACCTTTTATTGAAAAGTGGGGGAGACAATCGAATTATAATATATAAAAAAGAAATATTGTATATCGTAGAAATTAAAAAACACACAAAAAGTATTTATTGTTAAGAAATATCCAAGTTTGTATATAAGCTATTTGCGTTTTCATAAATGTTTTTGTATGTATATATTCATAGTGTTTAGATGAAAAGATCAATACATGATTTCAAGTAAATATTTTCTTAATTATCTTGAGATCACCATGAAATTCGAGGACAAATATGAGCAAAACCAATCATTTGACAAACCACGAATTCTGTAATGCGAAAGTTTACTTAGTAATATTTTATGTTCCACTGTATCAAATGCTTTTTGAAGGTCAACAAATACACCACATGCAAATTCACCCTTATCCAGAGATTTACGTATAGTTTCTGTAATACTGATTAGAGCATCATTGGTGGAGTGTGCCTTTCAAAATCCAAATTGAAGGTTATAAATGCTATCAGATTTTTCTAGAAAAATAACCAATCTGACATGTACGAGTTTCTCTATTATCTTATCTAAATTAGATAGTAAGGATATGGGTCTATAATTTGATACTTCCAACTTGATACTGGGAGTCCTTTTTGTGAACTGGAATTACTTTAGCGGTTTTTAGAATGGATGGAAAGAAAGATACCAGAAGAAAAAGACAAATTGATCAAATGAGCAATGGGAATAGAAATACCTTGTTTCAAAAGATTCAATATTGTGGGTTCGATACTATTAGACCCAGACGACTTATTTGTAGATAGGGTGGAGATACATTTCAAAATTATCTGTAGGAGAAAGGAAAAAAGTATTTTGGTTACTGTTAGTTAAAAAATCAGAAAAATGATTCTTCGAATAAGCAATTTTATTTTTAACTTTCGCTGGTGCTTCAGAGAAAAACTTATTGAATAGGTTAGCTAATTCAGTTGGATTCGATGTGATTTCATTTTCGTTGATAAATACGGACGTAGGAGAATTTCTGTTTGATTTCTTCGAGCCAATTATTTCGTTTATACCTTGCCAAGATTTTTTTTATGATTTGGAAAGTCATTAGAGAAATGATTCTTTTTCGACTCTCTAGTTAAGGTTACAAGTAAATTTCGATATTTTTTGAAGTTGTTATAGTGAATGTTCTTAGTCAGTGGGTCTTTTTCATTAATATAAAGTTCATGACATTTATTTCTGATTCGCTGAGACTTCAAAATTCCAGATGTTATCCAAGGTTTTGAAAGGTTCTGAAATTGCTTCCTAGTAAGTTTAACGAGAGGAGCATGATGGTCAATTAAGTCATTCATTTTGTTCCAAAAAATTTCGAAAGATAAATTCACGTCATTTGCTTGCAGATTCATTGTTTCATTCCATGTTACATCTAAATAGTCTAACATAAAAGTTTCGTGATCGAACTTCCGCCAATCCCGTTTATACAAATTGTGTTTCTGTTTTTTGTCAAAGTGAATATTTTTCATAAAAGAAAACTGAGGTAGGTGGTCTGAAATTTGATGACACAGATTTCCAGAAAAGGTTTTTAGTTCAGAAAAATCAAGAAAAATATTTTCAATTAGGGTTTTTGAGTTTGCAGTTATCCTAGTAGACAAAGTTATTTGTGGAGTCAACGAAAATGAGCCCATAACATCGAGAAAATTTTCAACTGAGTGGTCATCATTTATATTCAATAAGTTTACGTTAAAGTCACCAAGCAAAAGTACCTTTTTCTTCTTTTTTTGTGCTTTCAATAAGAGGAGATATAGATATCTTTTCGAAAAAAGTTCAGTATCCATTTTGGGGTGTTTATATATGCATCCAGCTATCAAGTTTTTCTTCTTTTTAAAAATAAGTTCAACAAAAGTGGATTCCATTTCCTTAGATTCATACATTATGTTACTCAGATCATTTCGTGGCTTGTAGGTTATAAAATTGGATATATAGATCAATGTACCACCAGCCCTTGCCTCTGTAGGTGTTGACACAGATGTATAACCTGGCAGACTGTAATTTATTGAAGGTTTAATATTTTTCAAAAATCTCGTTTCCGGCACACCAATGATGCTGAAATCAGTTTCAAGGTTTCCTAACAATGTGAGCAATTCATCCAAATGTTTTGTTAAGGACGCAACATTCAAGTGCAACGCAGAAAGACATTTGAAATCTTGAATTCAGCCCGAAATTCATAATTTTCATAATATTTACAGTTTATTGTATTTTCAGCATCATCTTGCAAATTCTCGTCAATCAATGTTTGGTAAACCTTTTAGCTGTGTTACCAATGAAGTTATCAAAACGGTCATGGAAGGGGAGTTCATTGGATACACAATCCCAGCAAATCCATTTTGATTCTGTTTCAGCTAATTCATCAAAATCCTTTTGTTTTAGATTCGCACATTTCAAATGAATCAAATTTTTGCAAGAACAGCATTAAATTCCCTTTCGAATTCCCTTACGGCAACCACGACACTTAGTAGTTCTCATTGGACCCTGCTAAAACTTTATCGTGAAAGGTCAGAGATAGTGAAATGAATGATAAACTTAATTCCTTGCCTTCTTATCAAAACTTTTATCAAATGGTTTTTCTCAAAAACGAAAGTGAAAAATAGTCTAAAACTTGGTTTTTCAAGTAAAAAATAAACGTTGAGAAGTTGAGTAATTTGAACGTTAAGTCGATTGCGTTTCGCACACAAACAAAACACACACAAAAAATGTACAGAAAAAACACAAAATATGTTACTTTCGAGACGATCTGTAGTCAGACGCAGAAAAAAAAACGCAGATGAACAAGTGTTCATAAATGACATTTTATTAAGAACTACTATCTTTACATAATCCACTCCTTATGTAAAGATCGTATTTCTTAATAAATGTCATTTATGAACACTTGCGAATATTGTGATCAAATATTATTACCTTCACTAGGGCTACACACGAAAGAGAAGAAAAGGGAAAACCTTCTTCTTCATGAATCAAACAACACAAGAATGAACTCGGGAATCTATAGAAGTGCAAATACAAAAAAAATTGGAATAGAGAGTGAAAAAAAGTCCGAGCGTGGACTAAGTAGGTTAAAACAATGTTTTATCTATTATAACAAAATAATGATCTCTATGGACAACCAAAGAAGCTAAACTAAAAATCCGAAAAGCCGAAAGTGACTAACAATCGGATTGAAAAGTGGGGGTGATAATCCAATTATAATATATAAAAAAGAAATATTGCATGTCGTAGAAACTTAAACACGCCAAAAATATTTATTGTTAAGAAATATTCAAGTCTGCATAAAGTTATTTGCGATTTCATAAATGTTTTTGCATGTATATATTCCTGCTGTTTATATGAAAAGATTGATGCATGATTTCAACTGAATGGCATAGATTTCTTAATTATCGTGAGATCACCATGAAATCCACGCAATGGTGCTCTGAAGGGAGTCATAGCGGATTGGAGCACTAAAGGTGAACAAGCAATGACTCTTGTTTGAGCATTAATTCGCAGTGACTCTCAAGCGTGAATCACGAAATGAGAATCGTAAATGAGTCATTTCAAAATGAGAGTCACAAATATGGCCATTTTTGAGAACTGAAATGGAGTCATTCATGTCAAAGAGAAGCCAAAGGGAGTAAAAAAAGATACTCGCAAGGGAGTCAAAATGACTCGCAAAAGGAGTCGCCACAGGCACTCTGAAATGACTCCCTTAGAGTTCTCACATTCACTCTATTAAAATTGTCAGTGCACGTAAGATTATTTAGGCTTATTTTTGAAGAATCATTAAGAAACATTAGACTTTGGCCGATTTATGTAATTCTTAAAGAAAGAACACAGTGTAAATTGTATACACTCTGCAGTAAATAACAAACTCAAAATCGTGAGAAGTTAGACCAATGATTCATAAACCAAAGAATCATGTTCAACCAACGTTGTTTCACCTATAGAACATCCGCATATATTGGACCATTGCCATAACTTGTTGATTCGGTAAATGGTGGCACCTGTGAGTTGTCTTCAGCTACAGCTTCATTGATCCGTCCGATTTGATCCATTCCTTCTACAGTTGCATTTCGTCGATCTAAAGAGAATGCGGGAGAGTGGGATACAATCACTTTTCAAATTCAAATTATTAAAAGCCCTCATTCTGAGTTCTACGATTTTAGATTCGTGACTTTTTAACTGAAAGTTAATACGATTGCTGAGTCAATTTCAGAAATATGAAATAGACCTTTCCCAAATTTCTGTTTGAACAGCGTTTTAATGCGTCGCTGTAAAATTTCCCGTCGTTTCTATGTATTTATCGCTTCCTTAACTAAATTTCTTATTATAGTAATACGGGGCAAGACGAGTCACATAAGGAAAAAAATGCTACTTCCAAAAGTTTCTCTCACCAAAAACGTTTCTGCAAGCCAAAGTTGTTGTTTTATTTGTAAACACAACAACCGTCAATATTCGCCTACCATCATGTTCCGATAAAAATATCGGTTTTTCAGGTTAATTCTACACTTCAAGTTATAATGACCCGCTTACCTCGCCTACCCATCTTACCCCATATTAAGCTGCTTAGATAGATAATCAAAAGTACCTAGAATATTCATAACGAAACCTTACTTATTAAGTTAGTAACAAGACGTTCGGATGGTCGAAAGATATCGCTTATGTTTTTAAGAATAGCGACCTATAAATAGCGCCTATTCTAAATACATATTCGAAGGCTCATTGGGTTGCGGAGCGGAATTTATAATAATCCCGTCTCCATATTGTTACATGTTTTCGTATTTCTGCGTAATCTCCCTGTTTCCGAACCTAGTTGCACTACTGATGCATTTTGAAAGATCTGATATAGTGTAAACATAGAAATAAAAAAGTTTTATTGTGTAAACCAAACTTTATTAAAAACACATCACAAATTGAAACAAAAGAAATATACTTGTATGAGCTGTAACGATGATTTTTTTTTAAAAAATGATGTTATAAGGAAAACGTGAGCCAAAAGAGATAAGAAAAAAAGATTTGTTCGAAATAATTTTAAAAAACGAAAATCTATCCAAAATACTCAAACAAAATAAACAAATCAAATAACAAACAGATAGTTTGTTTGTAATAGACGGTTTGAAGTTGAGAGTTAAAAATTGAAACTGCTTGTAAAGCTTCTTCTTCAATGCAGTTGATCTTCGAAGGATATCAACATCAAAAGCGTCACTAAAGTTTACTTAATTTAAATTTAACAGTGGTACTTTGAATCAAAAAAGTAATTGAAACCCTTTTTTTTTTGTTTATCCTTTAGGGAAAGATTCTTTTTTTATGACTATGATGAGGTAAATACACTTTATAGCTCACGAAATATACGAAAACATATCATGGTCATGAGAGCAAGGATAAAAATAAATAGAAATAAAAGAACTTTAAGTTAGTAAGTGCGGTCCTAAAAGACCTTCGCTGTTTATAGATAGACTAGTATCCCGGGTAAAAACTTTTTACCGAACTTAACTTCGAAAAGGATGGGTCAAAATCGCCTTTCCCGTGAGCAATCCCCGTGATGAAAATTTCAATTACGGAATTGGGACTGGAAAATGTACCCAGGTTGTAGAGCTTGAAAAACTGAGCAAAAAAATGTATGGGATCGTTTCGCTACGACCAACCGTTGCAGAGATATCGTCGGTCAAAGATTTTAATGACGTCATAGCCGCAGTACCAAATAAAATTTAGGCCCAAATTTTGCGTCACCCCTTCACCCGTATCGCGGACCCCAAAAAACGTCAGTTATCCCTATTGGTTCTCGAGATATTTCCCCAAAAACGTCGCGTTCGATTGGGGATGCAATGCAATGATTCCCCGTGATCATAAAAAACTGACGTCAAATGATGCCACGTGCTTTTGGAATGATCGTGAAAAAAGTGTCTCTCGCATCTACGTGGTTTTACGCGCACATAAGAGGACGATGACCGTAAAAATTAAACAAATGTATCACTCTCTAAAATAAAAGTGGTATGCACAACGCGGATTATTATAATAAGATAGATAGAACGCCACCGAAACCAATATATTTCGCTTAGCGAAAACTAATAACACGTTAGTTGAGCAGATATTGGAAGAAGGTCTATTTGTTCGTGAATATTTATATCTGATTTACGCCTGAATGGTTCAATTGTTAATGGTTGATATTACTTATAGGTTGAACATGAAAGGATTCACCCGCCAAATCAGGGATTAATGGATTGGTAGTAGAAGTCGTAATCGTTTTACCATGATTTGATAATTCTGTAAGTTCCTGTCTATTTTGAACTTGATGCCTTTCTTCATTTCTTTCTTGGTGAGGTGGATCACGGCAGAAGTGACAATACAGTAAGATCACAATGATAACTAAAATTGATACACCTGCAGGGACTCCTACTGCAACGTATAAACTGTGATCTAAACAAGGTATAGTATGCAATAACAATGATGCGTTATAGTGCTGTTTTACTAGCCTGCTAACACTGATTGTTTTATAAATTTTTCCTTCAGTGGAACAGTGACCACTTTGTATTTCAATTCAAAGGTTTTGCTCAAAACTTGATCTCCATGGGAATGTCACAGTACAGTGTTCAAGAAGAAATTACTGACATACAAATATGTAAATAACTCAGGAAATTGTACTGGCATATTGGTAAAATTCTGCATATAAAATCAGAAACATCCATAAGTATCAAATCACTGAAATTGATTGATGCTATATTTACACCATCTTGTTTCCAGCAATTCTTCACAAAAAGTACAGACAGCCGCCCCCTCTCCGAGAATTCAATGTTGTACCTAGCTTGTCTGGAAGCCGTATACAACTTTGAATTCTGTGGGAACCTTTTCCCTTAACATATGATTTTCAAGAATTTTCATGATTTTATTTTTTAAAATATAGTTCCTTAATATATGCGTTACTCCCATTTGTACTGTCAGTTAATGTCGCAAACACCAGTAAATGTCGCAAAACTGCCAGTAACTGTTGCAATTCAACAGTAAGTGTCACAAAATCGCCAGTAGGTGTCGCAATTAGAATTTTCATTCGTTTTAAATTTTCTAACAATAAATGTCGTAATGTTTTTCAAAATCAACAGCAACTTTCGCAAACTTACACAAGGTGATTTTTGATCATATAATGTGCAGGGTACGAAAAGAAATGACTTGTTGCTTAAATCAATTGGTCATGACTCACTTTAGGAAATCTAGAGCAAAGCATAGAATAATTAATAGTATTAGCGAAACTTGCTATGTGAAACATAATGTTGAAAATTATAGCTGTCTTATTTTTGTATGTTGCAATCTCTGTGACATGTCGTGTAGGTCCATCAGCTTACTGTGCAATGAGTAGTACCACATTTTGATCAGAATCATCAGTGTCGAGTTAAAACAAGGATGGAGAAGGTATTGGTTAGAAATCGAAATTGAAAGTTGCGAAATTTACAGTTCATTTTTAAATTCTTTGCGACATTTACTGTTGCGGCACTTACTAGCAATTTTGAGACATTTACTGCGTTTGCGACATTTACTGGCAGTACAACATTTATAACATGAATTATCAACCTTTTTGTTACCTGGTTTTCGATATTAACAAACATTGTCTTGTTTCTAGATTTAATAATTGTTACGTATTTTTGCATTATGAAACATTCATAAAATATTCATAAAAAAAATAATGAACACTCCTAATTATCATTTAAAATTTTAACCGAAGTTATTGAATTGAAGTTTGAACTGTTTTCAAAATGTATGTGAAATACCTTGACATTTCTGCAGGGAGCAAGATGAAAATGCTTCGGAACTGCCTTTACAAGCAGCTCCACAATTCTTAGGTGTTGGGTTGTTACATTTCCTTTTGCGCTTGCTTGTTCCATAACCACAGGTTTTTGAGCATGGTTCAGCCTCCCATTCGCTCCATCCTCCATCAACTACAAAAGAAATAATGGCGTTAATTATTAAGGAACAGGTCAAAACGCTATTGGTGGATTTTTTCAGTGAAATTTAGCACCAAATCATCGTCGTTTCTTCAGATTAGATTATCTCGTTAAATTTCTTCTGATTCATGTTTGGGAAGTTTAAATAAGTTCTGATGAGTACTGATACGTTTATGTTATAATAAATTCGAACAAGTTCAGAAATGCCTATACGTTCAATAACTACAACTGTCCAAAGTAACTTTTAAAGCCTAATAAATCTGATATACTGACAAAAGTGGCAGCTGTAATTCTGTTTAATGGAAAAGTTCCGATACGGAAAGTGAATGGTATCATTAGGTAGCTGATAGAATATCAGTACTAAACAAAAATAGAAACTGACATTTAAATCTCAACTTAGGAAAAGCTTTAAATATTTGATCAACAGTGATCTAGTTTGTTCATGTTCAACAGAATACAGCAAAAAACAATAATCTTATTTCAAAATAACTAGGCTCATGGCTCCACTTAAGGTGGATTCCCTATAATCAAATTGAGTTTTCAAAGAAAATTTTTTGAAAAAATGATTTTTTCCAAAATAGGCAAATAATACATCTTTCTTGTCCAAAATTTATCGTAGTTTCTGATTCTGAACTTTTTTCTCCTTAAAAGTTAATAAATTTTGAGGAATATAACATTTTGTGACTCCTACTAGTAAAAATCTATTTTATATTTATTTTTTGGACATTTTTTACGTTGTTTCTTTACTCTCCCCTCTTTAAAATGAAATAACGTTCATTCTATGGCCTTTTTTGTCCTAAGTTCTGTGGTCCGTAATTTATACCTTTTCGTATAGTTTTTGGCTATACTTTGAAGTACCAATCCAGAATTTGATTTATAAATTGAACTGATTGAAAAGTGAAAACTGAAAACTGGATTTTTTTGTTATATGGAGAAGAAGGAAGAAAGAACTAGAGGTAAAGTTGATGCAGGACGTTGTACAAAACAAAGTAGTAAGAAAAGGTACAGCAAGAAAAGAAGAAACCCAAATAAAGGAAAAAAACTCCCAAAAAAATGTCATAACAACGCAACTGGCACTACTGATCAGCCACTTGTCACTGAAGAAAATAGTGTAAGCAATGATCCAATTCAACAAAGTCAAACTGCTTCTGTAGCAAAAATTATTGATGTTGATGAGTCTCATCTGAATCATCCTTCTTCATCAGGATTTAGACTGATTGACTTAACAATCTTGAACAATATTTTGTCATTGTTGGCGTGTCCGAGCTGTTTTAACACATCCCTTGAATTGACAGATGTCGTTGACAAGAAAAGGGGACTTGCTAGTTTTTAAAAATTCATTGTAGTTCCTGCTCATTTATTCAGGAATTTCAGACATCCAATGAGGTTACTACAAGTAATGATGTTAAAGGCAGAGGAATGAAAACAATGGAAGTCAATGTGACAGCTGTCTATAATTTTCGTAGTATTTGTGTAGGACACTCACTTATATCTAAATTATGCGGTTATTTGAGCATGCCACCACCAATGACTTCCAGTAGGTATCACAATATGGCAAACAGAATTAAACAAGCATCAAAAACTGTTGCTGAAAAGAGTATCTCTGATGCTGTAGCCTTTTTACGTGGAAATAACGAAAGCGCTGAGGTTGGTGTTTCGGTTGATGGTACTTGGCAGCGAAAACGTTTTTCATCTACGCTTGGTGTTACCACTGCTATCTCTGTTGATACAGGGAAAGTTCTTGATGTGGCTGTTCTTTCCAAATCATGCAAGGGTTGTAATAGTATGGAAAGAGTATCAAAATCTGATCCAGTGCAGTACAATGCATAGAAGCTGTTATACAAGTGTAACTTGAATTACACTGGATCCTCACCGGCAATGGAATCTACCGGAGCTGTTAACATTTTTGAAAGATTTGTTGAAAAACATGGACTTTTTTTATACTTCTTTCTATGGAGATGGCGATAGGAAGGCATTTTCTTCTGTTGAGAACATTTATGCGGATAAAATCGTTACAAAGTTTGAGTGTGCTGGTTATTACCAAAAACGTGTTGGCTGTCGTTTACGCAAATTAAAGAAAAACACCCAAGGTTTAGGAGGTAGAGGAAGATTAACTAATGCCAAAATAGACACTTTGCAGAACTATTTTGGTATTGCTCTCAAGCAAAATGTTGGAAACCTAGACGCATTGAGGAAAGCTTGTCTCGGGTCAATGTACCATGTTGCTGGATATCATAAGTCGTGTCCAAAAGCTAGTGATTCTTGGTGCCAGTACCAGCTTGACCAACTAAACAACACCACGTGTTGTACCATTTGGAACCGTGTTCCTAAATCTACACATGTTGGGCTTAGTACATTGTGTTTTGCAACATATGGTTCTATCAGCCATTTCAGTTATGGTCAGAAGGCTGCTTTGGATACAATGGAAGCACTAATTGTCGAACCATGTGTACATATGAAGAAATTGTGTGATGCGGTAAATTTGGGAAGGAAGCGGTTATCAGTCTACAAAGCAATGTCACCGCAAAAAACGCGTCGTAAAATTCTCAGACATAATAAAAAGAAAAAAAATGACTTAAATACTCAGAAAGAAGGTACTTCTTATGGTTATGGTATATGTGAATAATGTATAGACACATTTGATTTAGTTTTGATCAGTTTACTTTGTTATTATCATATTGCGACTTTTAACTAACTTTGGTCGAGCTGTCATTTCACAACCACTTATCCGTTCTTCTTGAAATTTTTCACATTCATTCATCTTAGTTTTATGTATGACCTAATTTAAAACAAAGGTGTTTACAATATTTTAACTTGTTTTACAGAGGCTTCAGTTGTTATTTTTGTTCAAGAATTTTAACGCGCTCCAATAAAACTAATAATGGCGGCTGGTGAAAATTTTTTGTATCAAAAATAGTTTCAGTTCATAGAGTACGTCAAGGTCTAGCACTGTATGAAATTTTGAGTGATTTCTGTTTGTGGTTCAAAAATTATAGACCGACCCGGATAGGCATTTTATAATAGCTAAGCGGTCATATTTAAGCCGCCATTATGGATTTTTTTTAAAAAAAATATTTTTTTCACCTTTTTTTAATGTCATCTATTCAACTGTTACAAATAAATCATCTGAAACTATTTTCTTCTTAAAAAGTGCTTAATTACCAGGAATCCACCTTAAGCTTTTTGTGTTTGCAATATTAGAAAGTCCTTTCGTAATCAAGACAATAGATAGCAAATATTTAAAGCATATGATTTACGTGCTTAATTACAGTGATATGAGAAAAGATCAATTTAAGCTTAATCTTATATTATGCCCCCGAAATAAAGGAAGTTTTATGTAATTCAGATGTAGTCTAGTAATGAGCTTGATTTTTCTATCACTGGATAGGAAATTTCCTTAATTTGTCAAAAACTAAACTCTCGGAAGGTGGAAAGTTCACTGATAAGTAGATTGACAGATAAAATGTGTAAACCAAACAATTTCCCACGCTTGCACGGATATCGAAAAATGATTACAATTTACAGTTTCTTATTGCCATATGAGTAAAATTTAATAATTTGCAAACCAGTGTGTAGTTTGCTTGTGTAGTATGGAAAATTGCCCGCCAACCCCTTAAACCTTTAGTCCCTTTAACTCTTCAATTTCATACACACTGAGTTATCTATCATAACCTACCTTGACACGAGCAAATGTTGCAATCATTTCTTTGTATATCAACAGGTATTTTTCTTTTAAAATGATCCCAGCATAAAAACCGTATGCTGCATTCAGTTCTAACGCAACTTTGCGAGTACAATTTCTTGTATGGGCTTTCACAAACTCGCTTTCTTTCAGTTTGACCTGTACAGTTAGGAGCACAAGTTTTTGTGAAGATCCACTCTGACCATTCTCCAATCTCTGAAATGATGATAAAGAAAAAGAAGCATACAGCATTATGGTGAAGTGATTACGTCTGAAAACTATTTAGGTGATGCTTCTTAGATTAAAATTCATGTTTTCAGTTAATGTCAATAGTTTTCCGAAGCTCTTCGTTGAACGTGAAAATGTGTATTATTTTCATATAATCCAAAACACAAATACTTTTTTTCCTCTAATAAATACCGCCTTCTGAAAAGCGCAACCCACTATTAAACAGTGGCTCCTAATAAACACTGCATTTTTAAAATGGAATTTATTAGAACAGAGTCCAAACAACAAATAGTTTAAATATAGTAATAGCTTTATTTGTCTTTTATCAACCAACTCTCCCACGTTTGTAATAACTTTCATTGATGCGTAATTAATTGTGCATTGAAACCTTATTCTTGCCTCTTAAAAAATACTATCTGTGTAGAGTGTTCTGTTGGTAAATGTCTCACTCAAGTTTCCCTTTCTGACGTCTTCTTGTACATTCCAATCGCATAATTGGGATGCGTCTTGTTAGGCTGCCGCTGCAACTGAAGTACTGGATTCTGAAAATTTTCGATTCTAACGTCAGCAAAAACTATGAAACTTAGTCGTGAAAGAGGACATCGACAGTGATATTGATGTTCTTTGAAATTTGTGATGTCAGTATATCTTTTTTAAAAAAAATTTTCCCATAATCATTTGTAAAGTTTTAGGGAAAAGAAAACATAGTTGTTTCAAGTCTGCTTTTATCTCATTTTTCATTTTGACAAAAAAGGCGCCCTCTAATGAACGCTGCGCTCTATTGAACCCCGCATCCAAATGTCAGAATTTTTAATTAACGGCGCGGCGTTTATTAGAGGATATACGGTAACAAAATGTTATGTGAAAATTTCAACCATTCAAAATGTCGGTAATCCTTAAACAGTTTCAAAAAGACTCCTTTCAACAATGAAAGCGATGAGAGGGCGGTAAATTTAAAAACAAAACGACCAGATGGTCGAAAGATTTCGCTTATGTTTTTAAGAATAGCGCCCCATAAATAACGCCCATTCTTAATACATACTCGAGGGTTCATTGAGTTGCAGAGCGGAATTTATAATAATCCCGTCTCCATAGTGATACGTGTTTTCGTATTTCTGCGTAACTCCCTGTTTCTGAGCCTAGTTACACTACTGATGCATTTTGTTAAAAAGATCTGCTAGTGTAAGCATAGAAATAAAAAAGCTTTATTGTGTAAACCTAACTTTATTAATAAACACATCACAAATTGAAACAAAAGAAATATACTTGTATGAGCTGTAACCATGATTTTTTTTCAAAAAATGATATTATAAGAAAAACGTAAGCCACAGAGATAAGAAAAAAAGATTTTTTCTTCGAAACAATTTTAAAAAACGAAAATCTTTCCAAAGTACTCAAACAAAATAAACAAATCAAAAAAAAAAAAAAAATAGTTTGTTTGAAATAGACGGTTTGAAATTAGAGTTAAAAATTAAAACTGCTTGTAAAGCTTCTTCTTCACTGCAGTTGATCTTCGAAGGATATCAACATCAAAAGCGTCACTAAAATTTACTAAATTTAAATTTCACTGTGGTACTTTGAATCAAAAATGTAATTGAAACCCTTCTTTTTGTTTTTCCTTTGGGGAAAGATCCTTTTTTTGTAACTTTGTGGTAAATAGACTTTATAACTCAAGTAATAATAGGAAAACATATCATGGTCATGAGAGCAAGGATAAAAATAAATAGAAATAAAAGAAATTTAACTTAGTAAGTGCGGTCCTAAAAAACCTTCGCCGTACATATATTAGATAGATAGATAGAACGCCGCCGAAACCAATATATTTCGATTAGCAAAATCTAAAAATGGTATTAATCGCCTAGAAATGAACACCTCGACGCTTGTGATATACTCAAAGTGACGAGCTAAATCATGTTTTCACTGCCCTCATTGATAGGTCAAGCTATGAGTGGGAACTGTGCATTGGCGGAATATCCATGACTTAACTGTTGTGCATGAAAATAAGCGAAAAGTGAAAAGTTTTCGCTAGAAATATTATATCGGCACCAATTTGAAAGCCAATTTGCAACAGGCTTTTAGGAAAAGGAAAGCAATTTTGTAATCAATTCAAAATCGATTTCGAAATTTCAAAATCGATTCTGCAAATATAGGAATCGACTAGGTAATAAAAGGAAATCGATTTGGGGATGACAGAAAATCGATTTCGGGATTTGAGAATCCAATGAATAAAACTTTTTGATGTCTCAGCGGCTTGATTGAAAATACCAAAATTGATTTCGGAATACATTAAACGACTGTTTTCTTTCCCCTAAAACCGTCGCATTAAAGCAAGAATTATTTATATAGATAAAATAATTTTTTTACGATAAAGATTTATATGCAGCATGGAAATTTTCTTTACTGCAACGCTTACTAAAACTTCAGATCTGAAATTATGAAAACCTACCTTCATCTATGTGGCCGAAATAGTCGATACTTTTGGGTACATATGCCAATTGATGGAAGAGCGACCCAGTCCCATCCATTATGTTTGTCTTGTAAATGCTTTTTGATGTCGCATCTGTCCAGTAAAGTTCCCCAAACAAGAACAACAACGCAAGTGGATGGTTGGTTTTTATTTGGGAAATAGTTTTTCGGCACGAACCATCATAGTTAGCCATTTCAATCCTTTACATACAAATCAAATATGAAATAATTAGGCTAAATAAACTTAATAGCAATTTTGAGTCAAAGAGTGAGTACCCTTTTATGGAAAAATATATCGAAAGAAAAATGAAAATAGTATGTAACCTGTTAATTTCATTTGCATGTTTACGCATATCTATCCAGATAACTTTTTCAGTTACTATATCAAGGGCTAAACCATTCGGCCATTGCAGTCCATCTTTAATTATTGAGAATTTTTTGTTTTGTAAAAGATCAAACCGTACAATTTCGCTGCTTCCCCAATCAGATACAAACAAATAACTAAAAGTTTGTTTATTGTTGATGAAGTTAAATGATAAATCTGTAGAACGTTACGTTTACAGCTACAGTTACAGCTCACCTGCGACAAAGATCTAGTGCCATTCCTCTTGGTTTCACCATGAGAGAAAATAGCTTTGGTTCAACCACTGCTTTATCAATGTTCGAGATAACCATGATACTGCCAGCTTCGTTGTTTTTTGTTGAAAAGGTTGCAAAATAAAGCGATTTTGTAATGGGATTATATACCATTCCATCAACAATACTGTTGTTAACTAAATATGATTATTTACACATATTTTTTGCTATAGTTCAATCAATACGACAGAGTTTGGTGAGATAAATAAAAGAAAATTGAACGTACAAAGTTTAAAAATAATAAATAGCTGGGTACCTAAAAGAAAACTTAAGTTTATGCACAAATGTTTTCAAACAATTCACGGTAGATACCTTACCGTTGCAAATACAATTTTGAAAAGCATGTTATTATTTAGAGATGTATCCAATTTTAACCCACACAAAATAAAAGTTGGAGGAAAAATTGTAAAAAAATTATAACTAAAGAATTAAGGGAAGAATGCATGCAGTACAATTGCAAAATACAAAGTGTTTCTTGTTATGAACTGTAATTAGAAGAGTAAGAGTACACTGAATTTAACTTTTAATCAGAATCATAGATCGTCTTCTGTTATCATAAAGGGAATCATATCGCGAAATGGAAATTTATAATATCTGACAATAGCCAGTGAAAACACTATTGTGAGTGGATAACTTTATGATGGAAATTGAAGTCATACTTACATTGTGTCAGAGTTCGCAATCTCACCCCATTCAAGGAAACCTCTTTAATAAAAGAAAGAGAAAATTGAACTGCATAGCTGCCAAAAAAGAATCTTTTGTTCGAATAATCATGAGAAATCGCTCGAACTTGTTGGAACTCTGAAATTTTGAATCCGGTCTTGTTGAAAAAGCTAATTTTGTTTTCATGAGCATAGTATAGCCCTGCTTCAAAGGTACATGATTTGCCATCAGCTTCCAGTTTCCCCAATGCATTGCAGGAACATCTAAACAAAACAAAATAATTATGATAATTTAATGTAACATCCCTCTTCCATTTAAGGGATTGTTCACAAATGACGTCAACCATTTTTCCAAGATTTTTGACCCCCCTCCCCCCTCTGTCAACCTCCGTCAACTTTGCGTTGCCCCCTCCCCCTCAGTTGACGTCATCGTTTGAGAAGACCCCCCCCCCCCCCCCCCCCCCTCCAAAACAAAACAACCTCCACCCCACTTGTCCTTTTGTATGTTAGTTTCTTACGCGTTTTTAATAAGACGTGATAATATTTGCAATGATCTTCGTGTAATTTTTCTCTGATCAAACTCCATCTGTGCTTATTGTTTTACGTTCGTGCATCACGGACCACATCAAGATCACATTCAGTGTTAACATTTTCATAAGAAACTTTTACTTAATTAGAAAAATCAAGGTTTTGCAAAATTGTGTGGGTTGACGTCAACTAGTATCACATCCCCCCCCCCCTCCCCCGTCAACCAGCGTCAACTTTAGCATAACCCCCCCTCCCCCCCTAACAGTTGACGTCATTTGTGAACAGTCCCTAACCATTTCAGTATGAAATATCTTATTATACTAATTCGCGTTGTGTGTCACACTTTAAATTTTAGAGAGTGATATATTTACTTTTTCTTGAACGGTCAAAACCTTTTTATTTTTTCCCTTTTCGTCGTAAAACCACGAAGAGGCGAGAGACACTTTTTTTAATGTTACGTAATCTAAGTGTGACGTTTAAATTTGTTAAACCAATCAAAACGCAAGAAATCTTTTTTTCGTCATTTTGATTGGTTGACGATTTCCAAAAAGAAGTTCGTGAATAACCGATTTTCATTATCGCAGTTGTGAGTTTGACGAAGAAACACAGGTTTGTATACATCCTGTTTATTAAACTGTTTGTTGTTAAACTTTTATTATTATTGTATTTTAGACTAGCATGTAGCTTTAGCTGAAAATGCCCCCGCGCTCAAGCATTCCAATTTGTACACGCAGCAAGCTATACATTGCAAGCCTATACAACGGAAACAAAAACAAACAAAGTCTTGTTACTTTTTGTTATCTCTTAGTCCTATGTCACACTGATGCTAATATACCTTTCAAAAAGTGTAAATAAGGCTTAACAAGTAAGATCAGAAAGTATTTGCTACAAACAAAAGAAATGTGTGAACTAAAACCATGGATACGTATTTTTATACTCAAAATAAGATTAAGATTTTTTAAAGAAATTCTGTAAGAGCCAAAAGAAAAAAAGAACTTTAAAAAAAAAATTAAAGCAAAAAATCCTTAGAAATCTGCGTTTCAAACTTTGATTCTAAACAAAACATAGCCAAAGTTTACAAAAAAAAACAAGAAAAAAATATAAAAATGTTTTATTGATGATGATCTTTGGAGGACAAAAAGAAGAAAAACACGAAGAACGACAATTTGTAGGCTTTCTTGCATACACAGAAATCCAATTAAAATCTTTAGTCACCCCCCTCAAAAAATTGGTCACTTTTCTTTCTTTTTCCAATTAAAATCTTTTTAAGGCAAGATCCGCCAAAAATCAGTGCATTGAATAAAATTTATTGAATGAAAGATTTAGAGCTAAAACATATACAAAAATGATGGACAAAATTCCAGATTTGAAGCTGTGCTTTGAAATCCTTGTCGTTCACTTCACAAAAACAGAACAAAAGTAATATGAAAAATGTCTAAGCAATTTTAGCATACGAACTTCCTAAATAACATAGTATAATATAATAATAAATTAGGAAAATAAACATTCTGTCTCCCACCTACGGTGTCATGCTTTGACATGGAAAAAAAGCAAAGTCAGCTAATAATTGTATACCACCGTGTAACGTCAACATGAAAGTTGGAGGATGATGATGAACAAAATCGGAAACTAACATTCGCCTATCTCGTGAAACTACTATGCCTCCTCGCTCGCCTACGCTCGCTGCGGGGGCAATAAAAGGCACATGTGTAAGTGATTAGTTGTTTTTTTAGAATGTGAAAGCATAGTGAGATTTAGTTATTTCAGTTATCAAATAATACAGAAGAAGTGCGGTGAACTTTTTAAAAATTGGCTGCAGAACGAACAGGTCTGTACGAAAGTATTATCATAAAACTTTTATTGTTTAATATTTTAGACTAATAAAAGAACAGGTGAGTTATGTATGTATGTATTTAAATGTTTGTTTACGTTTTACTTCTTTGGTTTTAGTTGTCAATAAGATGACTATACAGAAGAATCAAAATAATAATTCAATCAGAAGAAAATGCGATGCAGAATGCAGAAAAATGATGTTTCTTTACACAGTAACGAATGGTTTTCATTTTAATTACTCAGCCGATCTTAGATCGAGATGAGTATTGGAATCGGCGTTTTTCTTCTTCTTCTTCATTAAATTTTGCCGTTTTCGGAAAGTCCGTTCGGATTTTGGATTGTTTGTTTATTTAATGACAGACCCAAAACGTGATGCTAAATGCAATACAAAAAGGGCACTTTCAATAATAACTCATAAAAGAATGATCTTTTCTGTACTTCTGAAATACGTTTAGAAGTTATTTTAGACATGTTTTGTTGATAACTTCTCAATTCAATCTTTAAAATTTTTATTATCAAGTCTGTAAAAAATGCACACAGAGCTCGTGAAACGTTTTCGCTTATGTTTTGAGGAAATTGTAGAAGAAGCTTTGCAGAATCTTTGAAGAAGAATTTTAAGACTTTCTTTCCTGTCTTTATCAACTATTGCCATGGAAATATTATCATGAGAACATTCCTTGTAGGAAATATTGATGTTTAGTCGACTCTGCGAAAGGTTCTTGAAAAAGAAGATGAAGGATTGATAATAAACAAAACTGTGCTGTGTGAAAAACTTTCAATATCACAACAGAAATGAATGTAGTATCAACATTACTGGTGAATACGTCTTATCAATAAATTCATGAAACATTTCATTTAATAAATATTACACTGAAAGTTGAAGATATTGAAAAAAGTAAACAAGTGGAATTATCATTGAAAGCACACAAAATATGCTTCACTTGTGACAGAATTGACTCATCTGTCTACACACTGATACAAACCGAACGTATAAACATCATGCGCAAGATATTGGTGAAAAATAACGTTTAATAAAACTGTTTTTCTGGCTCCGAAATGTCACAGTGAATTGAAAAGTGGTCGAGATTAAGTTAAATAAATTAAAGAAGGGAGTAATTTTGTGAATTCCAGACTGTATCAAATTATTAGTCACTGTACAATGCTCGATCAAGTTACCACTGTGTGGGACTGATTGTGTTAAATTCACATTGAAAAAGATGACATTGTTCAAAATAATCAAGATTTTTTCTACTGCAAAGCATTCGATGGAGGCACAGATTAAGTTTGGGATATATACAATGTCAGGAAAAAATCTTTGGATGATAATTAGAATCAAACCAATATACATACATATAATTTAAAAATTTGGCGTGTACCTAATATGTGCTAGGACACAATATAACATGTTTGAAAAGAACATTGTAATACTGATCCTAAAAAAGTTTTATTGTGTTATTTGTCTTTTCGTGCACAATTGCTTTATTTGTAAACTCCATGAAAAGATTCAAGTGGTAATATGCAGTCAGTGGCGGATCTAGAGGGCAGGCACATTCTGTGGTGAAACGCATTAACATAATTTGTCAATTCGGTTTATAAAATTACCAATGGGATTGTTTGAATGTTTTTCTTTTTTACACAAGTTGTGACTTACTTCTTGATCCGCCACGGGCAGGTTTAGTAGAAATAGACTTTCATATTGTATGTTATGTTGAATTAAATTATATACTATATAATTTTTAGATTGTCATGAATTAAAATCTTTGAAATACCCAAGTTTCTCCTGCTCCTACTAATCCAAGTTGTGAACAATTTCATGAAACGTTTACTTAAATATGATACCAATTCGCATTTCTGGCAAAATTTGGAAGGTTTGCACCAAAAAAAAATTGGAAGGTCCTGAATTTGGCAGTCACTTATGCAGATTTGACAAGGTCTTCAGTTTTTAAGCAAGTTTGACTTATCTTAACTCATTTGATTGTAATAGTATTGAAGTCAATACATTTGTGCAAGTCTTCGATCCATATAATTTTACATAATTTATGCTAGGTATACTTCTGCAATTTATTTACTCTTCCTCAGTTCGGACTAACCTCTTACTATCTTACTATAATGGTGTGTCAGACCACGGCAGTTAATGTTTTTCTACGATTAGTATAAGGAGAAAACATTGCATTGCATTTAATCGTTTCAAATTGTTTTGATTTTGTTTTGACAACAACGAAAGTTTCGCACGAAGATTTATTAATGTTTTTAGGGTAAGTACGCTTTAGAACTTCTTTGTTTGTTTGTTTTGTTTTTCTTATAGTATTAATAGGGTTTCTGCGTCATAACTTTGCAAATAATACGCGATTGAAGAAATGAATATCATGGTTTTTAATCATGACGTTCTGGGTTCGTAAAGAAAATCGCAATTGTTTACGATTCACATTTTGACACTTTTACGACTTTCGCGTTTGGCTTTTATTTACATTGGGGTATGGATTCCATGAACAGTTACAGCGATTTTAATCTTTTTGTTGTTTACCTGTACGCACAATTTATTTTTACTACTGCATATATCGTATCGTGAAAGATTTATTATGAATATTTTGATGTGTTTCAGATCTGCTGATTAAAAAGTTTTTCTGTTCATAACTCCAGTGTTGAACTAAAAATGCTTTAACCGGAATACCTAGAGATTTTTAATTAAAAGAGTGAGAAGTGTTTTTTTCCCTATTATATATTAACGTTAAGTATTTTCATCACGGGGAACCATTGCATTGCATCTTCAATCAATTTATTTTACAGAGTGGAAAAAGCGGATGCACAGCGCGTATTTTAATTTTTGATGGGTTTAAGATCTTTCAAGTAAACGACTGTTCTGCGCTCCTATATTTAAAGTTTAAAGTACTTGCTGTGATTTAATCTTTCGACACCATTTTTGAGACGTCGCTTTCAGAAAAACCCGTAAAATGTTTTTACACGGGATACTAGTGTTATCTAAATTGAAAATAAACTCAATCTTATAGTGGTCTTCTGCCCGCCGACTTGCAACTAGTAGTTGACTTACCGCTACAGATACACATAGCATTGCTCTTACTTGCCCGAAAGCCAGTGTGCAGTCATTCCATGACTCTTAATGGACTGACACACTGCACATCAGAGTGGAGTAATGAGATACGACATAACTGGACTCGAACTCGGGTCGCAGTGGTGGAACTCAAAGGCACGAGCCACTACACCATCACTGCATCAAGCTTGAAAAGAACATTGTATTACAGATCCTGACAAAGTTTTATTGTGACATTTGTATTTTCGTGCGCATTTGTGTTATTTATAAACTCCATGAAGAGATTCAAGTGGCGATATTCAGACAGTAGCGGATCTACAGTTTTATAAAATTGGAACCAAAATTTTCGTCGCATTTTTGAAGAAAATATGCAATTAATTTTCATAAATTTTATATCAATGGAATCCTTATTTTTGGTCTTTCTCGTGATGTAATTTTGCAAATGGAAAAGTAGAAGAAGAGAATATCTTTGGGTAATTTTGCATAATAACTGGTCATTTTCTATAGAAGTAGCACTTCTGTTTATCAGAAACCCACTTTTAGTGGATTGTATACTAACTTCACTAGTTTCATTCCCATATCATATAAGATTGGTTTGGTTTCCACCTTGATTTTTCGATGTTTTTCGATTTGTTCCGATATGTCACAAATTCCCATTAATGTTGGGAAATATAACAAATATCACGAGGTTCGTTACTTTCACCGGTTGTTTTACAACCATTCGTTTTATTTAACCTGTTATTCTTTTGTATGGGATGAAAATACGATTAATGAGAAAATAAGGTGAGGTCGTTTGTAGAGTTTTGTGTGAAACAGTGTTGCAAGAAGAGAACTCAAAGTTGGAAGCTGTAATGGAAGCTGTAATTTAAAGAAAGTTTTAACAAAAATTGAGTTCGTTGATCGAAAGTAGAAAGGACAACAATTCTTTTTTGAGTGGAGAAAAGTATGAATCGCTCATTCAACAAATAAACACGTTGAAACAAGGTAACCGCAAAAAGGAACCAAAGGATTACCAGCTTTTGAAACGGTACGATGTTGTTCAAATTGGAAACGTCGAGAAGCTGATATATACCCTGTAGCTGAGGGTATCACGTCAATTAAATACTACGTGCACATGGAGAATATATTCAATGTAATACACGAGGCACATGTTCCCATTGGCCATGTAGGAAGAAACTGGATGGTTAAGGAAACGGATGCGAAGTACAAAACACATGACAGCAGAATGTATAATGATTTATCTGAACTTATGTATTCCATATCTAAAAAAGTCGAAAGTTCCAAAAAAGTTATTGGTTATCAAGGCATTGGCTTTAGAGATAAATTCCCGAGCACAAGTTGATTTGATATATATGATGAGTCAGGCGGATGGATCTTTGTATATCAAAAACATCTACAAAATCCAGAGTCAAGGATGTGTAAAAGGAGCAAATAAAGACATCGAAGACATGCTGACAACATGTTTGCATTCAAACTCAACGACCCACTGTGCAGATGGACTCCGTTTTGTTCAAGTCATAAAGAATAAAGCCTATCACGAAGGCCTTTAGTGTTCGCCTTACGAGGCTATGTTTGAACAGCCGATGAAAGTGGGTTTAAAAACCTCAAATCTCCCTAATGAAACCGTTAACAAAATCCAAACGAAAGAGGAGCTTCTTCTATGCATGACCTATATGCAGCATAATCATCAATCCTTTGAAGATTTACCTAGCAAATCAGGTAGCTAGCAATGATGAAAATGAGGATGCCATAAAAACTGTAATGGACGTAGTAGAGACTGATGAACGACAAAGGAAGATCGAAGGTACAAGTCAAGATTAGATGGAAGTGGCTGAGGCACAAGATTCTGCTGCAACAGACGATGAACCACCGCCTTCACCTTCACCTTCAGTGATATCCCAACGACAAGAGAAAATTAAAGAGAAACAAAAAATGGCAAAATGCAATCTTGAAGCTCAGGCCTTGAGAATGACCAGGCAGTCCCAAGAAAAGTCTCCTCTAGAAAAGGTAAAAAACACCGTCAAAGTACGTGTGCCACGTGTACGTGTATGTTGACTCACAAAATATATTAGGAGTGATCACTGAAGTCAATTTAAGTAAAGAATTATACAGAATTGTCACCAATTTGCTCAAACCGTGGTACGCTTGGAATCCATTCACAACTTGCACGGAATCATCCATATTACTGATCCCTTTAACATATATATCACTACGAAAATGGGCGGGAAAGTCATCGTTATCTGGCGGACAAGGCTACAAGCGCTCCAACTGTAAGGTAGCTTACCGAAACAGTTCGTCCTCGTGTAAAAAAGCCAAAAAACTGTGTACTTCTAAATGCCACAGCAGCTTATCCTGTGGCAAGAAATAAAAGACATAGATATCTTAAGTTTTACCCTTTAGTTAGTTTTATTTTCTTAGTCTTCTAGTTTTGTTTTATCATCATTTGCTGGTTATTTTAGAGTAAAACAAGAAGCCGCTTGGCTTGAAGACTTCAGGACAAAACACAACAATACATATCTGGTTTCAAAAATACAAACTTGCCGAATTGCCAAATTACGGTCAAATCTAACAAAATGACTGGCAAATTCAAAATCAACATCTTCCATTTGTGCTTTCCACAAATTTTTATGAATATTAAAGAACTTTCGAAATTTGGTACAAATTTGCCCCCAAATTGTCCATTTTTGGTCAAATCAGACAAAACGACTGCCAAATTTGAAATCAGCACCATTCAAATGTGACCCCTGCAAAGTTTTATAAAAATTGAAAAATTTTCGAAATTTGGTCCAAATTTGGCCTAAATTGCCCAATTTTAGCAAAACCTCCCAGCCGGCACAAAACGTTTTTAAAACCTCTTTTTTTGGTGTCTTTATGGTTTTGCAAAAAACTGCTTTATTAAGTGGTGTCAAAAACGCATTTAAAACTGATTTTTGAAGCCGTGTTTTTAAAAACGTCTTTAATCGGTTTTATTTTCGCATCGATAACACTGCAATGTCTTCAGGTTTTCTCTGGGAGTTTTAAAGAGGTTTTTTATAGGTTTTCTTAAAGAGGTATTTTAAAGACCTCTTTAACACTAAAAGAAAACTGTTTGCTTTAAGGGGGTTGACAAAAATACTATGCGCGTTATAGTCAACACTATGATTAGCTTTGTTGTTAAAATATGTATTGGAATATCTATCTCATTGTTATTTCTATGTATAATTTTTAATTATGAATAAAAGATTTCATCAATATATTACATATTGTTTGTTTGTTTTTTTTGTTATCATTTTTTCATTTTCCCCTGTCCTATATTTTTGCGCGTGTTTTGTAGCAGAAAAGTTCAAAGAATTTTCATTCTGCTAGAGCGCAAGGTAGAGACGAAACGAACAATAAAGTAAGTAGTTCTTATTATTCAAAAGCAATGGTGTAAAACAATAACAAAGAACGTTTTTATTGAATCGAATCATGATAATTCTACATCGAATCTTTAAGCTATTTCTCAAATGTTGAGCAGTTCACATATACAAGTTACAGAAGAGAGGATGTTTTTGTTTTGTTTTTAAAGATTTAAGTTTAGCAAATGTCGAGTAACTGATGTTAACCTTAATGAATTCTTCTAAAATGTGGTCATAAGTTTTGAATCCCAGAATTTAATGTCGATAATACTGCTGGTTTTTAAAATCATAATATATATTCCAAAAGTAAGATGAAAACGACATTTTGTTTTTACAAATCCAAACTGATTTTGATTACTTTTCTTTACTTCTTATTTTTTTGTTTGGAATATTTCAAAGTAATCTACGAATTGACAAACGTATCTCCTACCAAGTAATAAGAGAGATAGTGTATTGCAAATTTGGTTTTTCTTTGTTTTAGGAGATGAGATCATGCAAAGACGTTATAGCTTCTTATCTGAAGAATGTGGAACGAAGAAAACCTCAAAGGAAAACATCAAAATTTACCTTGATTTGGAATTTATTGCAAGACAAATGGATTTTAACATTACCAATAAATGATCGTTGGGTACAAATCTTTCAAAAGTATCCTTGTTTTCAGCATGTAACAATCAGCTTTCAGTTTTTATTTTTGCACTTTAAAAGTTGTATCTTTTTGCGGTGGATGAATTAAAAGAGGAGATTAATAACCTGGTCTATCAATTTTCACAAGTCTATTAAAAAATTGAAAACATTCTCTCCTGTTGATCCTAAATTCAAAGATGAATTCTGATATAATTTGTTGAATCTAACTTTTTTTTCTTAAACTAAGAAATGGAAAATTTCCAGTGTTCATTTCCCGATCATAGCAATTAATTTAAAAGTCGCTTTTCTATAATTACCAAAAGTAAAAAGCTAAGCCTCTTACAAGAATGAGATATATATGATGTATATATAAGATGTATATAAGATGTATGATATACGTTAATTTTATTTATTTATCTATTTATAATATTTATGGTTTGCTGATGAGATAATTGTATCCAATGTCGATAAGAATTAAATCTACCAACTGATACGATGTTTTCATTTCAAATCTTCAATAAATCGGAAACATTGTCGGATTCCTCATCGGGCATATTTGCCTACCATATTGCAGAGGTTTTTGTTCAGAAGTATTTTGAAAGGAGTTTTAGAAAGAATGCAAAAATACCGATTAAAGAGGTTTTTAAGATCTGAAAGAAAGACGTTTTTAAAACGTTTTCGAAAAGAAGTTTTTAAAACGTTTTCGGAAGAGGTTTTTAAGAGGAATTAGGAAGAGGTTTTAAAGAGGTTTCTCAAAAGAGGTTTCGAAAGCGGACATTTGAGACCTAAAAAAAACCTCTTAAAAACTGCTTCAAAAACCTATTAAAAACCACTTTAAAACCACTTTTTGCCGGCTGGGCTGGCAAAATCATTGTAAAATTCGAAATCGCGCCTTTCAATCGAGAGCCGTGCAAAATTTCATGAAAATTGAAGAATTATCTAAATTTGGTCCAAATTTGACCTAAAATGCCCAATTTTAGTCAAACATGGCAAAACCATTGTCAAATTCGAAATCAGCACCTTTCAATTGTGACCGGTGCAAAATTTCATGAAATTTGAAGAACTTTCGGAATTTGGTACAAATTTGGCCCAAATTGTCCATATTTGGTCAAATCAGACAAAATGACTGCCAAATTTGAAATCAGCACCTTTCAATCGTGACCCGCGCAAAATTTCATGAAAATTGAAGAATTTTCGAAATTTGGTCCAAATTTGGCCTAAATTGCCCAATTTTAGTCAAACCTGGCAAAATCATTGTCAAATTCGAAATCAGCACCTTTCAATTGTGACCCGTGCAAAATTTCATGAAATTTGAAGAATTTTCGAAATTTGGTCCAAATTTGGCCAAAATTGCCCAATTTTAGTCAAACCTGGCAAAATCATTGTCAAATTCGAAATCAGCACCTTTCAATTGTGACCGGTGCAAATTTCATGGAAATTGAAGAATTTTCGAAATTTGGTCCAAATTTGGCCTAAATTGCCCAATTTTAGTCAAACCTGGCAAAATCATTGTCAAATTCGAAATCAGCACCTTTCAATTGTGACCGGTGCAAAATTTCATGAAATTTGAAGAATTTTCGAAATATTGGTCCAAATTTGGCCTAAATTGCCCAATTTTAGTCAAACCTGGCAAAATCATTGTCAAATTCGAAATCAGCACCTTTCAATTGTGACCGGTGCAAATTTCATGGAAATTGAAGAATTTTCGAAATTTGGTCCAAATTTGGCTTAAATTGCCCAATTTTAGTCAAACCTGGCAAAATCATTGTCAAATTCGAAATCAGCACCTTTCAATTGTGACCGGTGCAAATTTCATGGAAATTGAAGAATTTTCGAAATTTGGTCCAAATTTGGCTTAAATTGCCCAATTTTAGTGAAACCTGGCAAAATCATTGTCAAATTCGAAATCAGCACCTTTCAATTGTGAACCTTGCAAAATTTCATGAAAATTGAAGAATTATCTGAATTTGGTCCAAATTTGGCCTAAATTGCCCAGTTTTAGTAAAACCTGGCAAAATCATTGTCAAATTCAAAATCAGCACCTTTCAATTGTGACCCGTGCAAAATTTCATGAAAATTGAGAATTTTCGAAATTTGGTCCAAATTTGGCCTAAATTGCCCACTTTTAGTCAAACCTAGCAAAATCATTGTCAAATTCGAAATCAGCACCTTTCAATTGTGACCAGTGCAAAATTTCATGAAAATTGAAGAATTTTCGAAATTTGGTCCAAATTTGGCCTAAATTGCCCAATTTTAGTCAAACCTGACAAAATTATTGTCAAATTTGAAATCAGCACCTTTCAATTGTGATCTGTGCAAAATTTCATGAAAAGTGGTCGGCTGGAAGTCCGAATTTGACCAAGTTTGCGAATTCGGCGGCAACGATGTCATGTAAACGCTGCACGAAAACGTTCATGACTTGGAGTACTAGTAGTAGTAGGAGGAGGAGAAACACGGGTATTTTAAATACTTTACTCCACCATGGGTGTCCTAAAGTCAAAAAACAGCTTTATAAAAATAGAGTGACGTGATTTTTCTTGGAAATACTACATTAACTAACTTGAAAAGTATTTTAACATACCCTGTTTCGCTTTTATAGCTTAAGGGGGTAACCCCCAGAATTTTTTTTTCAAGACTGAAACGATTTCAGAACTTCTCATGTATGTCACCACATTACATATTATTACACAGCAAAAATTCTTTAAAGGAGTGGTGTCATGAAAATTTGAAAAAATTTTTTTTCTTCGTATATCCCTTGTTTTAATGTAGATACTACAAAATAAATTTAATTTGGAAAAAAAAGTGTTTTTTTCGCTATAAAATGCCACTTTAAAACATAGGCTTAAAACGCTGAATAAATTAGTAATAATTATGTGACGTCATTGAAGAAGTTATATTCAGTGTTGATGCGATGTTTTGCATTCAAATCGAGCAAGTATTCTTTGAAATTCAAGCAATAACTAAGTATTTTTTTTAAATCTAATGAAAAACATGGTTATTTGTGCTGCTGTGGGATGTGACAGTGACTCAACCAAAGGACAGAACATTAGTTTGTTTAGATTACCTAAAATTCATATTCAAAAAAAATATGGATTTCAAAGTTGAAGCGAGGCCAATCTTCCATCTTTACGTCACTTATATTTTAAAGAATCATGTTTTGGAAGAAATTTGATGGAAAACATGTTATAAGGAGTTTTACTTTAATGTTTTATCTACACTTTTCGTTATACATAGGTGAACTTTTACTTTCTGTGTGCAAGTGTTTTTTCGATTTTTGTTTTCGTGTTTCTCTTCGAACTGGGCATTTGAATATTATCCCGTTTCACCGATTATTTCATTATTGTTTTCATAGAATGAGCTATTGATTCTTGAACTCCTGCACGGAAAACGGAAAATTGGAAAAACGTTAACTTTCAATATATGAATTTTACTACGATCAATGATCAACTCAATATTGCATGTATTTTTTTTCGTTTTGATTTGTACAAAAAATTATTTTGAAATTTATCGTCTTCGATCGCATAAACTTCTTTGCAACACATTTGCATCACTGTTTGTTGCCAACTCTCTCCGGTAAAGCATTTTCGTCATCAAAATCATCATCCGGACTTCTTCATGTTCTTTACAGCAACTGGGTCAAAACCATATTGCTCAAACCGCTAAAATTCTCTGTGAAATCTTTGAATAAAACTCATTGCTACATTCTTCATCTTCGCTGAGAACATCTGATTCCTCTTCACTTGAATTCTCACTCATAACTTTTGAAAACATGAGAAACTAATACGCTCCTTTGCACTGACATAACAAGTAAAAATAAATGAAACTTCTTCAATGACGTCACACGCTTTTCATCAGAAAAAAAGACGGGGGTTTATAAAAAAATTAAAAACTCAATATCTTCGGAAGTAAAACGTTTTTTTAAAAAAGCTTTAACGCAGGTTAACTATACATTTTTTAAACTATAATTTGTCATAAAATTTGAAATGGCGATACCACTCTTGGTACCTGCAGTTGCCATGGCAACCGGTTGCTAAGGATCAAAGTCTTTTTGGGACTGCGCTAGCGACCTAAATATCACAAAATCTACTTGTCGGATTCTCTTGAAATTTGGAAGGTGTGTTAGGTTAAGATAGAAGAGTGTTTTAAGTGGAATAGATTTCCCATATGAATTTCAATTTTCACTGTATTAATGCTGAAAGTGAGGCGTAAAAAAATTGAGCAATTTTCATTAGAAAAATGTAAATAATACAAAAATTCACAACAATATAGGGAATCTATTTCATTTAAAACACACTAGATAATAAAATGAATCTCTCCTGAAAATTTCAGCTTGATCGGTCAAACGGTTCCTCAGAAATTAAAGCCGGCGCGTTAAAAAAGTCTATTTTGAGAAAAAGCCCAGAAAACGAAAGAATATGGTTTAAATAAAGAAAAGTGTTAAAAACAAAAACAAAACTTTTATGCAGTAATAAATGTCAAAAAGCACCAGCTTTATAAGATTTCCCATCTTGCTGTTCATTATTGTCATCTTTTGACTTCCTTTTACCACAAATTATTTTTTTTACGCTTCTTGGTGGTCTCTAAGTTTGCATACACTGAAGAAAACAGTCGTTTTCGATTCAATGAAGCACAACCGTTCAATGTATATTTTCCTGGTACAATAGCCATTTTTCATAAACCAAAATGGAAGCTTTTTTGCCAAAGTTGAAGTTAGCAACAGCATCATACACGCCAAGGGTACGTGGTCACAACTCCATTTAAGGACGAATACCCACGTTTTTGCCATGTGCCGTCACAAGAAACTGCGATGTCATTGGAGGATTGGTCATTGCTTGTGGGTAGCTTTTAACTCTGTGCATGCATCTTGCATTGATGAATCAGCAACTTCTTTTATAGCTTTAGCTAAACGACTATCTTATCGAAATTATTACTAGTCATTGGATTTGGTAAGTTCATTAAAGCCAAGAAACGTTCAAGTCCAGTGTAACCATGACCTAAGTTCCGCATGCTGTAGACAGCTCTAGTATTCACTTCAAATGATATAGTGGTGGTGGATTTAGAAGTGTACTTTTCAATGAAATAACTACAACGTTGGCACTGAAATAACAAACATGACGCAAGTCCACTTATTTTTTTGGAGACTTCGGTAAGTTTCATGTTGCCTAACATGCACAACGGACATATCAGAAGGCTAACCACAGATGATAAAATTTCCATATCAATTACTCTGTACCCACTGACTCTTCTGTCTGAAGATGGAGACTGTTCTTGGATATGTACAACCTTTCTTTGAGAGGCAGTTTTTAATGGTTCAGATTTTGTGTCGACAGTTGGATTATCCATGGATGAAACATTGTCTATATTTACAGTATTTACAAGTGCTGCTTCTGGAGTATTCAAATTATTTACATTACTATTTACATCTTTGTCATTATTTACATCAGCAAGAGCTTTAGATCCACAAAATCCTCTTCTTCTTCTTGGTTTCTTGGTCCTAGCTTTTACTCTACAAATTTTAGGCATTTTTCACTTTTAGTATGGATAATTTCAAACTCCACCAAAACACTTCCAATTTGTGTTTTTTGCTCAAATTTTTTTTTTGCTTGATAGCCCAGTTATTTACGGAACATTCTGTACCAACTTCGAACCCAAGGTTATATTAGAAGTTGGGCAATTTTACCGTTTTTAGAGAGGATGAAAGCGTTGCTAAGGCGTTGCTAAGGACATTCTTAACACCCTTGATGACAAAAAATGTCAATTTCTTAACAAGACTGACATTTTCTTGGAAAAGTAAGTTCAAAAATGAAATCCTCTATATTTAAATGCCCTATTTTCATATATTTTAAAATTTTGAAAACAATCAAAAAATCTGGGGGGTTACCCCCTTAATAATCTTCTTCCGAGAAGATCTTCTTTTTAATCCGAGCAATCTCGACGTGGTAAGGTATAGCTTAATAAACGACGAATGCGATACGTCTTACTCGAGAATCCCAAGACATTAGTGCATCAATTTTCAAAATCTTAAGTACTTCTAATTATTCCACTGGGGAACTGAAAGAACGAGTAAGTATACAGTGTGTTTCAAAATGATTGCAATGGAAATTTTAAAGTTGTTTTTCTCAGTAAGTATATCGAATTTTGAAATAATTTTTACATCAATCGAAAGCCCTTTTTGAGATCTTTCGCCAAGTATATTTTTGTGAGAAATGAAAAAGTGGTTTTCGAGAAAACAAGGAAAATGTCTTGGAAAAATGTCATTAAATTTTTAATGGTCGATTAAGACGTGAATGAAAAGAAAAGATTTTTTCAAACAATAACAGCAATTTGGCAAACAATGAACAAGTTTAAGCCGTTTAATTACTTTCTGAGAACATTATGCAATTAGAAAAACAATAAAAAAAACATAGAAACGAGGCTAAACTTGATAGCTAAGCATTAACTCGGCATTTAAACAGAAAGTCGGGAAAGGTGTATAGTAAAAATGTTTTTCTGTAAATTTCTGCTTACACACAACCAAAAAATCCCCATCTTTTTGAGGACTCCATAAGTTTGTTTCCTTGTTTACAAGGCAACCGCTTTTTAATAACTGTTTTGGACAAATTTTGAATGTTTGAAACATGTTTCGTAGGAGCTTACAACACCCAAACCATCGTCCAAACCATCGTCCAAATACACAGAAATACAAATTGCTTTATTAAAAATGAACGGGGCAGAGGTTAAATGAAATGGAAAAAAAAGATGCCTCAATTTTCCATCTAATTCTCTGAAACATGAGCTACTTCTTTCCAAGTATTCCTCCATGACCCTCCAGCCGTCAAATTTAAGTTTGTTAATCTACACATGTTTATTTGCTTGTCTCAAATCTAAAATGAGGCACTTTTTCCGTTACTTTGAGTCGAAATAGATAAAGGATTTTGAACGTGAGGAATAAATTCGTCCACTCAAAAAAATTTATAATTGCAGTAGAAGCATTGACTTTCAATTATCGAGGATCTAATATTGTTTAAACGTGCTTTTTGTGGTGTGAGATGAATGGAATGTTATAGTCATCGATGGCTATTTTGTTTCCTTTTATGGATTCCCAAAAAGGAATATTCTTTTTCAAATACCCCCTTCACACATACAAAGCTTTTGTTAGATTGAGAGGATAATGTGGGGCCACATACACAGCAAGCGCTCTCTTCATGACATCCGATGCCTCTGTCAGTGGTTATTGTGAAAATATTATGTATACAAGCTTTACTTCAACTTCAATATGCTGCAAAAACATTTCCACGTACTCTTCCCCCATATAGAAATTTGCTGCACATACGTCATCTTGACGGTATTGAGTATTGAAGTTCTATGTAAACTGCTTTATACTTTTCCTTTTCTCACTACGTTTCTTTAACTCATTAGATAAAGACTTCAAATGCCCTAAAAAGTCTGTTACACGGCAAATGGTACCTTGAATTTATTCTGACATGATACTAAAGCCAGGCAAAAACTATTCAGACAGTTTACGCAGTACTTCAAGCAATTTGACAGTCTACTTAGAGATTTTATGACTGATTAGTGTCTCATGTTCTCCAACTCAGCGATCATCAACAAGATCACTTATTTTTTACCCTTGTAACGTTAGTGAGATCTGCAAAATGCGAACATTTATCCTTCTTTATAAACAGCACCTCCGAAACTTTGATATGTCTTGTATTACCACCAGAACATTCAGACCTTTCCTGTTGAATTGCTTTGCAAAGGGCTCAAGTTATGAAATGCTTTGTGGATCTTTCCCAATCTATTATACTGATGTAATGCTGATAGTACTGTCCATTTAAAGCAATTTTCATTTGTATTCTTTCGATGAATAGCCTTCCTCTGTGCTATCCGTTCTGGTACTGGAAAATAAAAACCCCTTCTAACTAACGCTAATTTAAGTCGATACCTAGATTCATGCAATCGTCTAACTTTCCCTCATTGTGGGAAACCCCTTTAGTCATTCAGCTGTGACATTCTTCAAGTTATAAATTTTATGTGCATACTTAAGACATACTTAATGATGACGCCATCTATTTAAGGGAAATCCCAAATTTGTGTACGTGCGCGTTACACCAGACAGCATTATATTTTTTCTTCGTATCTGATGTAACAGGAAATCATCGGGTTTTTTACAGAAGTTTTGGGACTTGAATTTGGCTTCATTGGACGTTTTTTCGCTGGAAAATTGTTCTTCAAAATTTTAATATGGAGATTTCACGTTGTTATTGAAACGTAACTGAATCATTCAAGGTTCAGTCTTCAAGTTATTAATTTTTGTGGGCATGCGCGTTGAACCATTCATATCCACAGGATTCGTTTAACTCACTCACACACAGTGTCGTCAGAATATTAAGAAAATGTAATGTAATTAATGTAGCTAAGACATTATTTTGTTTTTCAAGTGGTCATACCTTATCTGAAAGTTACACGTAAGATAAACACTACCATTTATGCTAAAAATCATTCAACTCTATTTGCAAAGCCCTGATCTCTAAAACCTTGCAGAAATGCGAAACCAACCATTAGGTATCTTACATCTAAGTTTTGGACATCTGGAAAAATGTACTATCAAGTTTATTAGCACACAACACAATGTCATTTATCTGACTTTAATATTTGACCACAATCCCCATATCAGCTTACGTTGACTTTCAGACACACCAACCAACTTCTACGACAGTTTTTTATAGATTTTCCGTTCCTCTCTTGAGTGACTTGGTTCTCATCTGCAAAATCATTTTATGTCTTAACCTATTCTACAAGCGCGCATACAAATTGTTAAGTCATCATAAATGAAAACAAAATTCTCTTGTTGATAACATCTTTTGAGCTGATTCATTCGTTCACATAATCACATCTCATATTCAGACCATGTCATTTCTAAATGAATTTGACAAAATGCTGCTTACTTTACTGCTCCATTTACTTCGGTACATGGTCCTTCACAACCACCATTATTGATTGAGCATATGCAAAATGCACCTGAAATAAAAAAAGATTTTGTCCCAGTGAATGTCATTTTGTCTATATTACCAACAATTGGCTTCGTTGTAAACCTATCATCCTGAGTTTTTATCTTAGATAGTAAACGTGCCTGTATAACCTGTAACGCAAGTGATGGTGCTGTTTCATCTGTTTTCCACACGTGAAAGTACAGCATGAACACTGTTTTTAAAGAATCATAACTACTTAACAATTCCGTGATCAAAAAATGAAAAAACTGATGAGATATGATTTAGTTTTAAATGTTGTCGAAGGGAAGCGTTTTACATGATCAACTGTCTTCCCAAATGGAAAAGTCTAATGCTTCAAAGGGTTTACTAGGTCAGTGTTGTCAAAAACATAAAAAAACAAATAAAAACAAGCACTGCCAACATCGCTGTGCTTACCTGGAGGAACCGCTATGAACACTAAGCAGATCAACAGAAGCACATCCATCTCTCATGACAAACAAATTGAAAAGGGCTTGTCTGAAATGTTTCATCGCTATACTTACTTCGCAAAGGATTGTGGAATTTCACTGTCACGGTTAATTCCGGAATAATTTCATTTGATCAACAAAAGATCTGAAATCAGGAGTTTATATATATCGCATATTCTCAGTAGCCTTTTCTTCATTTTTGCTGTTGTTGAGTAATACCTTTCCTTGGCATACACTTTTCCTCTTAACTAATCTTCAACATGGTGGACTTTGCATTAGTATGTACTATAGGGATTATAATTTGTGTATTATCACTAAATAATTTATTCTAATTCTTAGAAAGATGTCCTAATTCATGGAAATGGAGTTAAGCATTTAGATGTTTGGTGCAATGAATTATAAAGGAATTATCTGAATTAAAGGAATTACTCCGAAAATAGCAGACTGTTCTTGTTTGTATGAAAATCTGCAAAACAACGAAAGTTCCAATTGTTCAATCTGTTCTGGAATGCAGACGAATGCACCGATTATGATACTAGACGAGATTTCAAGTTTATTGTCAGGGCCAACATCAACCTAAATCCTTTTTTAGGGCAATCCCAGCATGTTCTTTCATTACAAGAAGTATAAATAATTGCCTACCAATCTCGAACCCAGGGTTTTTAACGAAAAGCTACTATTTTTTCTGAATTCATTGGCTTAGAATTCTCAAATAAATCAAGCAGCACATTTGTTTATCAAAATGATAAACTTAAGAAGCGAGCATGAAAAAACCGAGCCCGTGATTTGGAAGATAAAATTTCATTGTTTTTGGAATACCATTATATTTTCGCATTTCCTTGATTTGTATGCAATCCAAATTACTAACCCTTCATCTGCATGTGGTTTAGGCCAAACGTGATTGCTTATAGTGCTTTAACAAAATAGATTTTTACCACTCCTCTTCTTATTGAGGGCAGGAAGAGGTGACCTAAAGTTCTCTGTTGATGAGGGGAATAGATTAGTTCGACATAATGTGACCTATTTGATTTATTTATATCGTTCGTTATTTTTATAAAGTATTAGATATTTAAACTGATGAATATGATTTTTCCTGACGAATGAAGAGATTTTAAAAACCCAAAGCTAAAAGGAGCATGCAGTTATGTAAAGTTACTGAGAAAAGTTTCTTATAAAGTCTATTCTAAGCTAAGCTAAGCTTTTAAAAACTTAAGCCTTTTTATTTTAAACAGTAACCGTAGGAAGTATACACAATGGTGTTGTCTATATATTGATCCTTGAAGATATCACAATAAGTAAGCACGAAACTCATACACTCTTAACATTCAGAATTTCTGAATTCTATATGCTGTCAATTTTTCTGACAATTTAAATGACAAGTACGAAAAGGAAAACATGGATTTTCGTCTTCACAATGTATCATATCAAAATCAAAATATATACTACTGAAATCATAAAATACAGTAGGTATTTGTATAGATTTCAAAAGCTACGAACGCATTCCTTAATTGGTTAACTGGTAAACAACTCATCATTGACTATATTAAACTCTAACATTCTACTCTACAATTCCATTATTTCTCACGATTGTTCTTTAAATTCAGCCAATGCCAACTCTACATAACATTGGAGCATTATAATCTTTTCAGAAGATATTCTTAGACGTGACATGTTGTGATTACTCAATTTTGAGAAATTTTCGTAAACCCTATGTAAGTTAATTTTAGTTACTTAAGATCATGGTGTACCTATGACGCCGAAACGTAAAGAAAAAAAGAACAAAATTGTTTTTTTTTTGTGTACACCTTTTTAATCAAGTTAATTTAGCCCAGTACAAAGTTCTTTCAAGTACTATCTGTGTAATATGTACAATCTCACAAAAATGTTGATGAAAATTTAAGATCAAAGTTTGTATAGTGGACGGCGAGTTTTCATTAGTTACCTTAACTGTATTCACCACAACAGTTCAATTTACACCACCTCCATTCTTTTCTGTTTTATGAATTGTTTTCAGTCTCGTGTGAAAAGCAATGCAGAAAATGACAATCTGAATATAGTTGCTACACAATGATTGTCTTAAACAAATGTCAATTATAAAGGTTTCAGGAGATCATTGCTTTCAATTTGAAAATTCAACTTCACGCTCCTATCAATTGGCGTCTACATTGGTTTGAGTTAGAACTTATAACCTAAGGTTAAAAGTGAACCTCGACTTAGTACTGTAACCTGTAGCTGCAACTTACCTTTTGAAGCTACGGTAACACATTTTTAACATCGTACATTCCTGAAAATGTCTTGTGATTCTCATCCACAAGAAGAACGAAGTATAGCTCAAGTTGAGAACTATCTTAAAAAAGCTTCAATTTCAAGGCATTTCTCATCTTCTTACATTTCTTTGAGCTGCAGATACTCTCTTAAACAAAACATACTTCTGTTTGTTTGTGCAGACTTACCTGGTAATATCAAATATGTATAGGTATTCAAATTCATGTATAAAACATAAAAACAAACTCCGTAAAGTTAATTATGAAAGGTTATTTACCGCCAGGAATGCAGTAAGTTTTAAATTATCAGCAAAGACGCCATATTGTAAAACACGTACCATTTTATCTGAATGTCGTAGCATTCAAAAAGGCCAAATAGGAAAATAAGAAAAAGGGAATTAATTATTATCAAGTGCTAACAATGATAGGCTCCATCATTAAACAAATACATACATAAAAGTGATGGCACTGTAGGTCTAGACTTAAATCAACCAATTGGAATAGGTTGAAGTTCTTTTTAAAAACTGTAATATGATCTAGTTGTCATGTTTAAACTCGAGTTAAGCATTCAAAATATTCAAATTGCTTCCAACTATTATAGTGGAAATTGGGACGTTGAATTATTAACGTGATAACGAAGGTTTCAGCTCACAATGTTTATACCGACAGATCAACTTGATAATAGTATGCAAAACGCCCGAGATCATAGTGATCAGCAGCCATTTCCTACCAAATCCATATTTTTTATTTCTTAAATCTTTGTCAGCAAGACTGAAAACGTTAGTGGAAATGAAAGTAAAGATTGAATCAGGAAATTTCATACACTTGAGGCTCAAGCAATGATGGACAAAAACGATGATAATGTTAGAGGATTATAATACTTAAATGAACTCAAAATTACGAGGTTCGGGTTACTTCTTACGTCTTATTTCATTTTATGATAAAAATACAATCAAAGAATCGTGTACTAAATATCTGTTTCCAGTTGTAAGTATTAAGGGCACTAGAAGAAAGGTATTAGGTTAAACGGTTTGAAATATTGTTTAACAGTTTTTCAGCATGTCACGTATATGAGATAAAAACGCCTAATAATATTTGATAAGTCACAAAAAAAATTGGTAAAAATGATTTGATTTTGTCTCACAAAGCTCTTCGTGCTCCAAGTACACTAGGTTGTTTTGATACATGGCGGTACTGAA
The DNA here is from genome assembly GCA_027922465.2 of Turritopsis dohrnii. Lineage (NCBI taxonomy): Eukaryota > Metazoa > Cnidaria > Hydrozoa > Anthoathecata > Oceaniidae > Turritopsis > Turritopsis dohrnii. Next base: position 297,525 of record BQMF02000424.1, read on the forward strand.
AAAGCTAATACATTTTCGCCGGGCTTCCCGATGGAACGACGCAGTCATCGTTGCAATATGATTTCGACGGTTTCGGATAGCGAGATTCTCCAAATGCTAAGATCAATCCGTAATAAGTATATGCTAATGTCTTACAACCAGCCCTTTGCGCAGAGGCAAATAATAATCCTTGGTGGATGCAATCACAAATATGCTTCACATCATCCAAGAAACGTTTATCACATTCCTCTAATGACCAACCACGATGATCACCCTAAATGTGGAAGAGCCAATCTTTGTAACTCATAGGCGATTCCCCAGTCAGGTAAAAATTGAAATAAAAATGGGCACAATCAAACATAATGACATCGGTATAAACGTATTCAGGGCGAGTCAAAACAAGTGGAGGAGTCCAACGTTATCTTTTCAGTCTTAAGTCTCACTTAGGTTACTTAAATTGTTCTCTGTTTTACTCTATAGTTGAACACTCATTTGGACTGAGCTGTAGTTTTGCGTCTTATGAAAACAACCCATGAGATGGTGGATAGCTGCAGTTACTTACACAGCTGTAGCAAATATCATGTTTGTCACAGGCCGGTTTGAATAACTCTGCGTTGGGAACAGGAATGACTTTTTGGATTTCCGGTGTGCCGCAACCATTTAGTTTAACAAAACATTGCGAAGCTAAAATGAATGAAATCGCTCATGTATGCATTTTCCAGTTGAAAACACAAATCAATTAGACTTTAAAATAGGAAGAAAGTAAAATGAAAACAAAAGGGGAATGAAATGAAATGGAAAACAAGAAAAGGCAAAAAATGGTATCGCCCTTAAACATAATAACTTAGAACCTTTTCATGAAAATCACTCCTGATTATAATTACCTCTTCGTCTGCTTTCGCATCTTAATTTTGACCGTCGAGACCATAACGGATCTCTGAACATTTCATCATAACCAAATCGATATCATCAGTCTGCTCATCATCCATGTCAACTTCTTCAAGCGCTTCCTGGAACTCTTCAAGGAAATCTTTTGCGTCAGCATTTTGGAAAATCCATGCAGTAATAACCAAGGAAAATATCATCCAATTGAAAGGCTAGATGAACAAGACGTTAAAAAGAATGAATGAAATAAAATTTCCAAAGTTAAAAATAACTTGACTATAGCCACATATTATGAGACAAAATTTAAAAGGTTTTCACCACCAAATATAGGTGCCATTTTAAGTTGCTGTATGTTAACTTGAAAAATGTTTACCTGCATCATTGAAATGCAAATAAAGACAGGAACTTTTTTCTAATACACGTAAAGCAATAGTCAAGAATATAAACAATCATAATGTTTAATTACAATTATTGAAACTTAATCATATATAATTTTTTCATGCAAAGATTTATTCTCGTGTTCTATAGATTTAATTCTCAGTGTAATTACCTCTAGATCATATCTAAAATGAACAGTTTGGCATTTGTTGTCAATGGTTTTTGTTATTGTTTTTGTTGGTATAATGATTACCTTGTTTCACTTTCATGCAATGATATCCATGGCAGTACCATTACGGCCAATCAAAAATTTTTGTTTGCTTTTTGTTCCCACAAATTTAAAATTCTTCTTCTCAGATCTGTTTTTCAACCTCTCAGATAAACAAAGTTGCAACTCTGATCAAAAACTCAGCTTCTCAGATCTCCTTTTTAGCTTCTAAGATCTACTTTTCTTCTTTTCAGATTTTCATTTCAGCTTTTTAGAAATTTGTTTTTCAGCCTCTCAGAAATTCATTTTTCAGCTTCTCAGAATTTGGAAATCAGTTTTTGAAAAATCTGCTCTTCAGCTTTTCGGGTTTAACTTCTTAGGTTTTTAGGTATCTACTTTTCAGTGATCTAAATATTTTCGATAACGCATGCGCGTGAGTTATGGCATTGTTTTATAAAGAATTGGCACCATCCTGATTGGCTATCTGACTTAGCCACGCCAGACATATCAAAACAGAAACTGGCAGAAAAACAACACAGAAAATGGCAAGATTAGAGGAGATCGCTGACGTTGATGTAGTTAGAAATTTAGTAAGAAGTGGCTATTCTTATGCAAACATTTCGGAACATTACCATTCTTTGTATCCTGGACTTCGCGGTGTTAGTGAAAGAAGTTTGCGCCGATTTTGCAATACACATGGAATCACACGAGTGTCTGACACAGAACTGGATGATATGTTGCAAAACTTTATAGAGCAGTATGGCCATGGTTATGGTCGTGCTATGATGCAAGGTAGCATTCGGTCGATATTGGGTGTTACTACTGGTGTAGTTTCACAACGACGCATCGCAAGATCGCTAAGACGTATTGCTCCAACAGCATATGACGCTAGAGCGCGGGATATTCTTCAGAGAACAAATCCAATACCCTACTACGCACCATATTTTGGTTACAAAGCCCACATGGATCAGAATGAGAAAATAGGGCAAGCATTTGGTTGCACGCATGTTGCCATTATTGATGGCTGCTCAAGGATGCTTTGTGGTTATGCGTCTATGGAGGTTAAGAATCCAATCTTAATTTATGAATTTGTATTTCGTCCTGCCGTTATCCGATACGGACTTTGGGAGCAACTCCGAATAGACCATGGACAAGAGTTCGTTCTTTGTATATTTGTCCAAGAGCTGTTAAAAGAATTTCGAGCAGAAAAACATCGCTAGCCTTGGCGACAAACAACCTCTACTGAAAACAATGTAATTGAAAGGTTTTGGCCGGAGCTTAATTCTCGGGTTAATTACCCAATTAAACGTGCTATGATCAGAATATGCGAAGAGCATGACTACGACTTGTCTGACCCTGTTTTGAAGTATTGTATTTCTTGGGTGACACTTTACATAGTTAGTGATGCGGCACAACATTTAATTAATTCATGGAATCATCATAGAGTGCCAGGGCCAATGGGCTGCGTTCCTAATGACAACATGAATAGTACCTCTCGAACGGTCAAACTTCCTGAGCATTATGTGCCGACGACACCTGAGGCTGTTCGCATGTATGAAGATATGAGTGGGTCACTGTCCAGAAATTCTTCTTTCGGATATGATCCCTTGGGCGATGTGGAACACAAGTACGAGTCCAGACAATACATGTTTACATGTAATCAACCTTCTGGCAGGGAATTATTTTCGGACGTGGTTCATGACAGGTTCGAAACCACACGTCATGCGATAGAAATGTTTTACGATCTCACTGTTAGTTTGTAAGGACTAAACATACGCGCATTTAAATATATATTGTAAGTTTCTTCTGAACAAAAGACAATTGAATCAACAAAAATAATAGAAATATAAAAGAAAGTCCATCTAAAAATTTGATAGGCAAAATTAATAGACAAATCCAAACAGAAACACTTTTCAGAAATATCATTTTCAGAACAAAAGATTATAAAAAAATCGATTTATTAGCATCCACAAGATGTGTCAGTTCATGCAAAATGTTCTCTCATATTATTATAACAAAAATGGTTTACAATAATATATACATTCAATGCAAAAGCATGTCTAATCCTGGTATCTTTACGAAACATCTAGCACCATCAACAGTTGAGTTGCAGGAAACACAATCTACATTAAAAGGGGCTCTGCACAATGGGCAAGTCTCCAAATTTGAGATACAATTACGGTAGCCAATAAACCGGCTGCATTTGACGCAAGTGGCAATATTGTCCAAGCTAAAGTCCATACAAACTACACATCTGAAGCAATCTTTAATTTTCGATTTTAGCTCTAACATTTCTTCATTAATAACACTACCACTGCCACCTGTAGGAGTGATTTTATTGACACTTTCTTGCAGCGTTATCATCAAATCTTTCAATTCGTATGTTGGGACATACTTTTTTGACAAATCTGTTCCTAACACTGGCAGCGGTTTCACTGGTGAATCTTCCTCTGCATTATCAGTTTGGTCATCTTCATCATTATCAGATTCATCTTCAAACTGGTAGTCTTGTTTCACACTGTTATAAACAGCAGGCTTCCATTTTTTGAATGTGCCAGCATCAATAGCTCGTACCACCTGCTTGTTATTCCAGTTATCTTTCCCTAAAATTTTAAGTATATATATTGTGCATATTAAAATTTATTTATCATAAATTTCAAAGGTGATTTGTTGTACTTTGACTGGATCATTGGAAAGGTTTGTTGCATAGAGGGCATTTACATTTTAATTGTAATAGTTTATCTTGTTTAACTGTTTTGTTTCAAAATAGACAACCCGATTATGACAATGTGGAGTAATATAATACATACCCCATACAATCGTATTATGGCTATCCTCCCCCAGGAATTAACAACCTCTTTCTTCTTCCCCAGTTAAAAAGAAATTTTCAAAAATCTTCAACCCCCAACAAAAGTTGAATTTTTGGGGTTCGTGCTATGTGTACATGACCAAGAAATCTTACATAGGAACTATATATGTTGAAAAGACAATTAACTGACAAATCAACAACCTTGGACAATTACAATGCTTTACACCTTTTTTCATTCTAAGAAACCGGTTCATAAGAAACTCTAGGCATGAAGCTCAGCAACCTAAGAAACAGATCTAGTAAGTCCAATTAATGGTTAGAAACTGGGGAATTTTGTATGCATAAACTTTTTTTAAATGTTAAGAATTTATATATTCTTTAAAAGTGAAAAGGTGGAAACCTAAATATAGTGTAATATGTGTCATTTTGTATAGTTGTCACATGAATAAGAAACCCTTAACAAGAAACTAAAGCAAATTGATAAGAAACAGGAGGCCTCAAATTCTAGTTTATCATAAAAAAACTAGATACTCAACAAGGCACTCAATAATCAATAGTCACCAGACATGATTGTGTAAAGTTGTAAAATAAACGCAACTTACCACGTGTGTTTGGCATATTGCGAATTGGATGCCCTTTTTTATTAGTCAAAACATAAGTTGTTCCTCCAATTTGATAGCTTATTTCTTGCTGAATCTCGTTGATTCCGAAATCTCCATATTGTTCTGCAAGTTTAGCAAGGTCTATTGGCACATCATATATTGTAGATGGGGTAGATTGAGAGTCCAGCTGGAATGGATCATAATTAACGTCACTTATTGCAATAATTTTAAAACATGCCTCCACTTTTTTTTTTTTTAACGGTACAGGAATGTTTTTCAACATAGGAACAGCTCTTCGTCCTTGAATTTGTGGGGCAACACTGATACTAGCTGCATTTCCACGGCGATTATAATGCAGTCGTGGTGACTGAAAGGGTTGGAAAGAAACCTGCGAACTGGAAGGTTGCTCAGGAGTTAGTCTTGTGTCTTGCATAGCAATGAGAAGCAATTCTGAACAGTTTTCAGGAATGTCTTCAAATTTTTTTCCTCCAGTTGGATAGATGTTCTTCCATATTCTTCCATCAAACATTTTCAGGTGCATTCCATCTGCACGAACATTGAAAATGAGAGCTAATTCCTCAGTTTCTAGCATCTGCCTCGGTAAATGGGTTTCTTTACCATTGCAAAACACTTTCACAATATCCATACTATATATATTTTCAAAATTCTACAGCTGGAAAACAAACATGTGCTCCAAAAATTAAACGCACATCATTACGCACATTTGCATTTGACTTCCAAAATTAAGATAAGCTTGCATGAAAAGAAGAACATTCTGTATTAATGAAAACAAATATGCTCAATACTGACAAAGCATTATCCTTCCAAAAAATTAATGCCTTCTTTAAAAACAGCAGGTCCTTTATAAGGGCAACAGTCATTCTCAACTCACACTAGCATATTTTTTTCAATCACTTAACATTGCAGTGCTTCATTCAAAATTAATGCAACAGACTTGCTGCAAATTTCTTATTTCTGGGTAACACAAGCAAATAAATGCTGCCCACACTACGAGACACAGAACAATCTTACAGTCTTTAATATATACATTCTATTATTCCCACATCGTTTCACAGTTGAATATAAGGGAGTGAGGTGGAGGAGGGAGAGAGCTTTCAGCTGGAAAGCACCTTTTTAAGTAAAATCCATAACATTCCCTTCCCTTTTTAATAGTAGCAAAAACATGTCAGAAACACAGCTCTAGGACAGGAAGGAAGGAAGGAAGGAATCCCTCGATAGGATGATGCATGCATGTAGTTCAAACTGAAAGTTCAAAGAGAAAACAACACAATACACCAGACAACCCAGACAGCATTATTCAGCGTTAGACTGCAAGATAATAAAAGCTAGTTCATTCATTCAGTATTATTCATCTTTCTTCATTTGCCCAAAAAGAAAACATTCTTTTATTGTACGCTACAACCGCCCGCCATGTTCTCTTGCGAGACTCACGCGCGTCAGAAAGTGAAAGTGAAATGACTTCTGGGAAATAAAAAGCAGATCACAAAACTGTGAAATTTGAATGTTGAGAGATATTTAGCATAAAGTTAAAAACTGAAAAAGCGGATCGTTGTGTTTAGAAAACTAAACCTTGAGTAAAAGTGTTTCAGCAAACAAGATTATTTCATGAAATTATATTTGGCCACAGTGGCACGGTCATTGATATCACTCCAAGAATTATGCACGCCGTTATCGGAATTCTTCGATGTGGTTAATAATTTCATGAATTCAGTTTTTGTTATGGTCAATATGAGTCCATCAAACTTTTTGGTGGTAACTCAAACAAATAGGTTTGAAAGAAACCCGTCCAAAACTGATTTGAGATCCAAATAAAGACAGGAACTGTTTTCTAATACAAAGCAATAGTCAAGAATATAAACAATCAGAATGTTTAACTAGAATTATTGAAACTTAATCATATATAATTTTTTCATGCAAAGATTAAATCTCGTTTTCTATAGATTTAATTTTCAGTGTAATTACCTCAAGATCATATCTAAAACGAACAGTTTGTCATTTGTTGCCGATTGTTTTTGTTATTGTTTTTGTTGATGTAATGATTTCAAGTAGTTTTTAACAGTACAAATAGTACTGTTATAGGATACCATATTTCCTCTAATAAATGGCCAAAAGTGTCCTACCAGTAAAAACTTTCATGAACAAATGATTTGAAACGATAATGTTGACTTTTTTGAATGTTTGAATGAGAGTGAGATATGTAAAATGGCCCTGAACATTATATGATGCTTAAGATGTTTGACACTATACGAAACTTCATTGCATATAATTTATCGTTAAGAAATGATGAATGTTGAAATAATTGCCATTTCTAAAAGATTGATGTCACATCTATTAACTTTGGAAGCTCTAGCTATCAAAGCAGTACGACCTAATCTAAACAAAAACGACAAATATCGATTTGCAAATAGTGTGGTATAAATGATGATATGTTTTTATCTGAACAGTTTTTAAACTTGTTTTTAAATTTATTTTAGCTGATGATGATCATTAGATGATCGAAATGTATTCTAAATAAAGTGAAATACATTGTTGGTTGATTAGTATCGAATCTACTGTTCCACGATGTTTTTGCCATTCAAATTCCTAAAAAATTTTCATCGCATTTTTGAAGAAACTATCTAATTAATTTTTATAAATTTTAATTCTTTTCAATTCTTTCTTTCAATTCTTTCTAATGTTTCAATTCTAATGTTTCTAATTTTTTCAATGCAATTCTTTCTTTCTTTTCAATTCTTTCTTTTCAATTCTTTCTAATGTTGTAAATATATCGCTTAAGGTGGTTCTTATACAGTTTTTTTCATCAAAAAGATGAATTTTTCAAATTTTCATTTTTATGCTAAATAGGTAGACAAATATGTCTAGTATCATGTTTGAATAGTTAAAAAAGAAAAAAATGGTTACAATACATAAAATTTGGGCATCTAGTAAGATACACTCATAAAAATGTCCCTAGCAACGGCCTTAGCAACAGCCTGGTTCATGATCATCAGGGTAGTATATCTCTTTAAATTTTTGGTCTGGAGAGCCAAAATTTCTTGGTGATGTAATTTACAGACCAGGCTGTTCTGCTAAGTACACATAATGTCGTAAATGGTAGAAAAAGCTTTTTAATAAACAGTGATAGGAAGTGGCAGCTGATTGGAAATTTCGAATTTTAGCAATACTAAAGAATTACATTACTAACCACAAAGTAATCACACTTTTTAGAACTACATAATAACGTTACAAATAAAATACCCACATTATGGGAAATAAGAAAAATATTGGTCGAAAGAGAAAGCGACACTTTGGTAACAGCCAATATACAAAACAGCATCAACACCAACAGCACTATGAACCTGCCCAGAAAAAATCCTTGAGATCTTCCAAAATTAATTCAACTGGAGCATCCCAAGATAATTCTGATGAAAATGACTATTTTTTGTTAATGAACTTTGGGATTCTAAAGGATATGATAACTGAAAGTTGTACTTGTCGTGAATGTGGTGGAGAGTTGATTCTATCGAATGATTTAAAAACACGCCAAGGTTTTGCAAATCAATTAATCTTACACTGCAAGTCTTGTAAAAACAAATCCAGTTATTTCACTTCACCTAAATGTCACCCAAAGGAGAATTCAACAAACAAGTTTTTTGAAATAAATGTGAGATACGTAATGGGTTTTCGAGAAATTGGTAAAGGACATGAAGCCATTAAATGTTTCTCACGAGTTTTGAATATGATTCCACTATCAGAACCTGCTTACCGTAACATCAACGATGAACTCTTCATAGCTTATGAAAAGGCAGCTGGTGTTGCTGGTGTCTTTAAAGCCTTTAGATTCAAGCCAGGTGTAAATTTTGTGACTGGTTCCAAAAAGAGAGACAGGAAAAGCGTGAACTCAATGGAAAACAAGTCGACCGAGGAGACTAAAAAGAGAAGGAAAAGACTCAGAGCTGTTAAAAAGGGACTTGGGGACATTGAAAAAGATAAAGAGGGTGGGGAAGCTTATGTGCCAGGAGGAGGGTTTGATTGATTTTTATTTTTTTTATTAGAAAACAATCTTTTTCTTATTTTTCTCAAAATGTGAATTTTACGCTAACTAACAATGCTTGATGCACGATATCTTCGGACCTAGTTGCTCAAATTAGATGAAATTTTCAGGAAATGTTCATTATTACAGTACCAGTTGGATGAACCTCAATTATTACAATTGCCTTTGTCATTATGGAGTTATGATACTAAATACTTTTCACAAAATTCATTTTTCGGAAAAATTTTGTGTCAATTTACATGAAGTCAGAACGAAACGTGTAAAACTTTTCATTTTGGTTTAGCCCAATTATACATATGTCATGGGTGTATGTGCAAAAAATTGAGGCAGTAGCATTTGTAGATTGGAAGTAATGATGTTTTAAAGTTTATACTAATTTTGTACCTTTTTATGCATGTTTTGAGCATTTTTGGGCAAAAAAAGATTTTTTTTCAAGAAAATTGTATTTCCTTATGAAAATAAGCCATTTCCCATGAGTTTTATTTGATTTCATTCATTGTAGCATACTTCTAAAAAAACTGTATAGGAACCACCTTAAAACAGGAACTTTTCCAAACTCATGGAAAATCGCAAAAGTTACACCAATCTATAAATCAGGTCCTGTAAATGCTCCTGAAAACTATAGGCCAATATTGGTACTGCCCGTACTTTCAAAATTCATCGAAAGAGTGGTACAAACACAGTTGATGGAATTTCTCGAGACAAACAACCTTATCGATTCGGGACAATATGGATACCGTAAAAAGCACTCAACCGAGGAAGCAGTTACAAAATTATGTGACTCAAGCAAGTAATGGGTGTCTGGTTGGAGCTGTCTTTGTGGATCTAAGTAAAGCATTTGACACTTTAAGCCATAGCAATCTAATACAAAAACTACAGTCATATGGAGTACGGTCAACAGAACTTGAATGGTTCACATCGTACTTGTTCAACCGACAGCAAACAATATGCATTGGTTCAAATCTATCTGAAGAAAAACCAGTAAAATGTGGTGTCCCTCAGGGATCCATATTGAGTCCATTGTTGTTTCTGATATTCTTCAACGACCTAAGAGACTCGATAGCCTTCTGATCGTTGCTGAAGTATGCAGATGATACTGTCCTCTATTACCCAAATAAGGACTTCAATACAATTAATGCCTCTCTAAATCAAGATCTTGAAGCACTGTCAAGCTTCTGCAGAGAAAGTGAGCTAGTAATTAACATGAAGAAAAGGAAAACCAACGCTTTGCTGTTCGGAACTGCCAAAAAAATTGGTAGTAAGAGTCTAACATTAACAATCGACGGAAACAAAGCAAACGTGACAGAAGGATATGTCTACTTGGGTAATGTTTTGGACAGTATTCTGAATTTAAATGAAGATTTCGCGTCAAAATTTAAACGAATCAATTTGCTACGTAAGATGAGACACCTACTTACTACGAAAGCAACTGAAAAGGTCTTCGAAATGATGATTGTTCCAATTATAACATATTGTGGCAGCCTTCACCTCGTATTAACAGAGACCCAGAAAAGACAGCTTACATCAGTCGAAAACAGATACAGAAGTCTCGTTAATAATGCTTACTTGCAACCCATTCAAAACAGGCTACAAGTGAAGACATGTATATACCCAGCGGGCACAAGACGTCTTTGAGACGTCTTATTTTAATCGTAAAATGGTCGTTTGCTTTCCAGATCATTTTGGAACGTCGTAGGGACGTCTGAAACGAGACGTCGCAATTGGAATCCTTTTACGACGTTTTTGGGACGTCTTTATACGGATTGAATAACGACCTTCAAAACAATTGTAAATTTAAGATCATTTTGCGACGTCGTTGGGACGTCTGAAACGGGACGTCACTATTGGGATCCTTTTACGACGTTTTTAGGACGTCCTTATACGGATTGAATAACGACCTTCAAAACAATTATAAACTTAAGATCATTTTGGGACGTCGTAGGGACGTCTGAAACGGGACGTCGCAATTGGGATCCTTTTACGACGTTTTTGGGACGTCTTTATACGGATTGAATAACGACCTTCAAAACAATTGTAAATTTAAGATCATTTTGCGACGTCGTTGGGACGTCTGAAACGGGACGTCACTATTGGGATCCTTTTACGACGTTTTTAGGACGTCCTTATACGGATTGAATAACGACCTTCAAAACAATTATAAACTTAAGATCATTTTGGGACGTCGTAGGGACGTCTGAAACGGGACGTCGCAATTGGAATCCTTTTACGACGTTTTTGGGACGTCTTTATACGGATTGAATAACGACCTTCGAAACAATTATAAACTTAAGATCATTTTGGGACGTCGTAGGGACGTCTGAAACGGGACGTCGCAATTGGGATCCTTTTACGACGTTTTTGGGACGTCTCTGTGCAGATTCAATAACGATCTTCGAAACAATTATAAACTTTCAAAAGCAATCAGTCTGTATAGAATGATTTATTGTAAATGTTTTTAAACGTCTTGACAACAAGCAGCGGTGGCATAACGGTTATGAGTTCGGCTGGCACACCAGAGGTTCTAGGTTCGGGTCCGCCTGTGCCTATTACAGTTTTTGAAAGAGTAAATTTCATAATCCTGCGACGTCGTTACGATGTCGTTGGGATGTCATCGAGACGTCTCAATGAAGATGTAATTGGGACGTCTTTTGAGATTCCCACTTCGCGACCATTTTGCGACGTCTTAGGGACGTCTTGAAAAGACGTCTTTACGACGTCTTTACGACGTCTTTGTGCCGGCTGGGTATGTGAAGAAGTGTTTAAATCAAGACGTTTGCGAACATTTCAAGAACTATTTCAGTCTCATCTTGAGACTACCACCTGTTAAGCTAAGCGCTAGATGTCTAACTCCCGTAAAATCATGCTTACAAAAGTGAGGCATGGTAGCCATTTTTAATAGTGGCAAAAAGTCCTTCGGTGTAGGGGAAATTACACACGAACTGAAGAAAAATTGATTGTTTATTAGGTTTAGAATTGTTATTAAATTTCCTAAATAAGAAGTAAGGAAAATACTTTAATTTTATTACAATAGGGATGGCTTATTGGTCGCAACTGTCCCAAAACAACATAAAGTAAGATCTGTTTTTAACACTTAAACAAGCAAACAACAGAACGCTAAGAGCTGAAAACTCTTCTCTCCTGTATTGATTACTCATATATGCAATTCTAGGAACAAGTTTTCATCTTTTTCTGGCCATTGTTAATTGATTTGATACACTGGATTGTTTTTCTTGATTTTAGATATAATGTGAAACAGCTGTATATGTCTGTGATGACCTTATTTGCTTCTCCATGACCAATTTTGTGGACAGAAAGGGATGGTTTGAAAAATCCTTTTGATTGGTAAATGAAAGATATGGAATGGTTAGACAGTGATTGTTGATTAAAACTAGGTGGTGCATTGAAACATCTCTTACCTTTGTTTTGAAATCTTATGAACGATTTAGCCAGCAATGTATATATATCCCAAGATCGATACGATACCTTATACATTGGGAGTTGTGTGGAACTTTGATGCGATATCAAGAAATCAAATGTTCCCTTTATTATTGAGCATTCCGTCATTTCCATTTGTTGAGGGAAGAGATCCACAAGAATGAGGTTCGAATGTCAAACAATTGGCTTCCTATGATCTGGTTATTGTGTTGCGTATCAAAATTTGTTTTAGACTTGATTTGAATTATCTGATAGCTGGATTATTGTTAAAGCTTTTTCTTACCTTACGAGTGCACTTTTACACATTGAAACATCAACAGACAAGATTTCTAATGGAATTTATAGTGCTGCAAACATCTGCAAAATCTGGATGACCTGAATTCAACAAAAATTATATTGCATCCAACTACAAAACTGCTCAATTTTAATATTTTAATTTTTCTTCTTAATTTATATTTTAATTTTACATGACTGTTGGAAATGTTATTCCAAAATTTTAATGCTTTTTTATTTTGAAGATCATTTAATAATTGAATATGTTTCCATTTCATTTTAATACCCCAGAGGCCAACAATTCCTTTTAGATATCTCTGCAAGTGCATTTCTTGCAAGCTTTAACTTGTGGCACACATCAGGAATGAAAACAACATAATTCGTAAATTTAGACTACCTTGGGCTAAAGGTACAGTCGACTGAAGGCAGAATCTTATCAATATAGCATTTTCATATCAGTACTTTAGGGTGGCTACTCAATTCAGAAAGTATTTTCAGTTAATTGGGGCTGAGTCTTCTGAAAGTAACTTTTTGTCTTTGAAATTTTTGAGTCCTTACTTCTAAGCTTCTGCTGTAACTACCTTTTTGTTGTGGTTTTGGCAAAGTTTGTTCTTAACTGGGGTTTGCTGTGATGATGATGATGATGTTGACGAAACTTTTTTTTAATGAATTTGTCGCAAAAATGAAAATGGAATGGGCTTCACGCTTCATCTGACATACAATTCTCGATCATATAAGGCTAATTTATGGAATTGGATGTTGTTATTTTTGTCAAAACAGTTTATACATCCATCCGCTGAGCAGGATTTCAGTGTAAATTCACTTTTGTTTTCAATGTTTTGCCACTATTAAAGATGGCTAACCAATGCCTCACTTGAAAATGCCGAGTCAGACATCTAGCGCTTCACTTATATATCATTGATCGTAGGTTACTAGCCTTTGCTGGTGCAAAACTGTATAACCAGCTTCCACTTGAAATAAGAACTGAAAAATCTGTGCATATTTTTAAATCGAAAGTCAAGGAATCTTTTAAATCTTAAGTGTTTATATGTGTATACAATAAAATATCTTTTATTTCTTATTCATTAGATTATTTTAATGCTTGTACTCTTGTACATAAACAGGACCTATATGGCAGCAGTATTTTAGTACTGGAATAGTCATCCTGTATAAATATTTATTTTAATAATAATAATAATAATAGTAATGTGGATTTTTAAAGCATGTTTTTAATCAGACATTTTCGACCTGGGTAGTTCTAACAAATACAAGATTCGCAAACATGCGACTATATATTTCCCCAAAGTTGCGAAACTTTTGTCAATTATTGTGTTTACATTGATAACCATAAGAAAAATGTATCAATAAGTAATAACAATAACTACCATCAATGTCATATTTCGATAAAAATGTTGTCCTTACTAATCAGGGTGGAATTGAATTTAATACCACAAAAGAGGTTATTTTGAACTTATTTAGAAATGAAGATGTTCATGGTCAAATGATAAGGTTGCTCTTATAAATTTTGCTGAGTAATACTTTCCCTTAAACAACTAAATATCAACAACCGCACCAATGTGTAAGGCGATTTTAGCATAATAAACATATGATTGTTGCAGAAGCTTGACATCCTTTATACCATAAAATCACAACAAAACAATGTAATTCAACAGAAGGCACTTGCACTTGCTTTTTGTAACTCAGATAAAACTATATTATACTACAATCAAATTTGTATACAGATTTACAAAAGAAGAAAAGAATACTTTGAGTTAGACATATAAGCAACTATAACCATAAGAACTAAGGCAAAGAACTCAATACCAGTTGCTAGAGTCAAAGTAAATTATTCATTTATTTAAAATTTAAAAACATAAAAATACATGACTTTAAGTTTCATGCATATCACAATCAAAAATTTTATACATCTGATGAGTCCCGCTTTTTGTGAATCACACGGTGGAGGTCTTTGCCTAATAAGCTTCATGTTTTCGCCTTTAGTAGAGATAAGCAATTAACTTTTAAAAATCTAGATTCATATACTTTTCGAAAATTCGAATTTATAAAAATGGAATTTTATCAAAACATTCAATAATACGAAAACCACGCCCGGAATTTCTGAAAGTTTTGGGGAAAGTTTAAGAGAACGAGAGAAAATCAGTCAGGGGAACGGAAATATTGTTCGAGATACCGGAAAGTTCGAGATATCGAGAGTCGAGATATCGAGAGTCGACTGTATTGTCAATTACTTATATCCTGACAATTGGTGGCAGGTTTAAGAAGCCACTATATTTTAACTATTCGAATGTTGCATGATTTTATGAATAGTATTAGACTTTACAGTAATTTCTTGCCTTGTGGATTTTATTTGGAGGCGTTTGATACGATGCTTTTGTTAACATGATGCTCTTCTTCTTCTTCTTCTATCCCATCGACGTAGTTCCTCCTTATCATAGGAATATGTGTTTCATTAATGTGTTTAAATCGCGATAAAGACCAAAATAAATTGTAATAGTTGTATCTTTCCACTGTAAACACCATTTGAGTATAAGAAGCTTCCATTAACATTAACATTAAGTATCGAGGAAATAATTCGAGTTATGGAGAGTTTGACTGTAAATCTGTATTTGAATATTGGTAGAAAGTGCACTATTTGTTATACCATGGGACCGACAAAAAAGTTGGAGCTATCCAGGAGTTTGAGGAATACGACAGTCGGTGTACTTTTAAAGTCATTGTGGCAAAGGTAAAATGTTTCTGGGATAGATTCCCTGATTACCTTGTCGGCCCTTTTTACGCCGGCCCTAAATAGCGTTATTTTTTCGAGGGTGGCGTTATAAGGGCCGGCGTTAAAAGGGCCGGCGTAAAAAGGGCCGTTTTTTAAACATTTTAGGAAAAAGCAGTGTTATTTTTAAATCTTTATTTTTGCCCAATAAACGGTGTGTACATGGATAGAAATAAAGCGAACAAATAGAATCGGGCATGTAACAGTTGGATATGTTCCAAGGGAGCAACCTCGATCCCATGGCTTCTTCTAAAGAAAGAAGGCCCTGGCATCGGCTGGTCTATTTCTGGATTCTGATTGGTTCCCGAAAAATCAGATTATTTGAGGGCCGCTTCAAATCTGGCGCGAGTGCAAAAGCGAGTGCGAATATAAACAAAAAATGGTAACAACGAAGTGACGAAGAGCAAGTATTTGAAAATTTATCAACAACAACAAGAAAGAGAAAAGATGCTTACAATACTTATCTGTTTAAAAGACATTATCTCGGCTACTATGTACTAGCTTAAACTTATATATATATAGATATTACCATACATAGAAATATTGGGAAATATCGATTGAAATTAGTTATACTCCCAACCATACCACGTGCGAGGTGCGCACCCACACACACTAATCCACTTATCCACTAGTTAGTATAGGGAAAAAGGAAGAAAGTATAGCTAATTATATAGAAATCTTTTATTGTAAATATAAATGTTGATGAGTAAAAATGAACACAGAAAAAGGGAATAAACAGAAAGGTAATGAAAAATTATTTGTGATTTCTATTCTTCTTGATCTATCTGTATGCTAAAAATAGCTTAAAATAAAAAATAGCTTGTAATTACATTTTTTTGAAATAAGTTTAATTTTGCCACCCATGTTCAGCATACGTCCAGTTCACGAAAAATAAATTTAAGAATTGGCAATGATAAGTTTGCCCATGTTGTAGAATGTTGAATATAACTGGTAAAAATGTTTACCACTTTTAGTCAATGTCAGTTGAACCGAGAGAAAGGATTAGTCAATTAAATTTCCCCTGGAGACATAAAAGAATCAAACATAAAAATAATAATAAAAATTGGAACATCTAAATTCTCAATATTCCCTCTTTTTGACCAAAACCATGTTTTTTATACACAGAAGATAAAATGAAGAACACATGCAAAACTATTTACTTAATCAGAATGAAAATTTTTACCCTGGAGAAGCGAATTATAACCAAACATCACAATACTTAAAATGCCTTACTATAGACTGAAAACTATTTTTTTGATACACAGAAAATGCAAAGTAACTTCTACGTAAAACTAATGCAAACCTATACATCGAGAATCCAACATCCCACTATTATAATAATGTTATAATAATGCGTATAAATGCATAAATGTGTATCACTGGAACTGAACTGAATAAAGGTTTTGTAAAATTATTTTTGACCCTGGAGACATGAAACAAACATTGCAACACTTAAATCTGTTCTTCACCAACCATCAACATCATGATCTAAACCATGAGTTTTATTTCTTTATTGTTATTGTATTTTTTATTTTGCTTTTCTAAAAGAAAAAAGATTTCAAATGCATAATGATTCAAATACCTAATCGTATTATGACAAACAAACAAACAAACAAAAAGGTAAAGATTTTTTAACATAGGAAAACATTCAAATAACATACAAAAAACATAAACATACTGTGACGATATCGAAAGAAAGCAAAAGAAACTAAAGGAAACTTCAAGAACACATTTACCTTATGAATAATAATTAAAAACACAATGTAATGACAGAAGTTCTATAGCTAAAGAGTTTATAATAAAAGAAAACATTCACATTTTTAATCTGAGTTCAAATCTCCTCTGGCTAATTCAAAACACAACAGTAAACAACCCTTTATTCTTTATTTACCCAGCATACTAACTGTGTTCTAACTAAATAGATCTATAATATTTTAACTTTGGTTTAACTTCAAACAAAGAGAATATACCTTTCCATACCAATTCACATCATCCATTAAACAACAACATCTTCTGCAGCCATTTTCAAACACTTATAAACTCTTTACTTTCTATATTTCATATCTATAAACAAAATAATAATACTTTATTTACTTTCCAGCACACTTTCCGACTGTAAATATATACTTTAGAAAACTTTCTTCTGCTTGTTTTCCACTGAAATTACGCTACCATATTTATACACTGAAACACATAAAACTGCTTTCTTCGTTTGGAAAAACTGCTTTTATGCTTATGTGAGGTAACTTTCTCTATTTTGCAAAAGATTTTATACTATAAACATGCACTAAATACCTTGTAAACATTCTCATTAAGGCTATTTTGAGTTACATGTAGTTAAAAATACATACCACATTTCCATGCAATGGGCTTCATCTATTACACAAGCAACAACACTTGTTTGATACACATCAGATTTTAATAATTTTCTACCCCAACTACTCAGCAAAGCTTCTGGGTGTGAAAATAAAATGTCAAGATCTGCATGGAATTTTTTAACATCCGCTACTAATTTTTCTGACTCAATGAATAGCCGTTCCACTGTATGCCCAGGTTTAACTTCACACTGCAACATTGCAGTTGATATACCCCTGTATTATAAAACTTTGATTTGATCTTCTATGATCGAGTTCAGTGGTGAAACTACAATTACTATATATATTTTTTTCGGTTTTGGTGGGCAACAAGTATGGTAGTAGCTGGTAAATTAAAGATTTTCCAAAACCAGTTGGTAAGACAGCTAGAACATCATCGCCATTTAACAAACTTTCAAAGCACTGGACTTGCTTGGGCTTTAACGTAATAGCATAACTAACGTTTCCTTTTGTCAATCGCATGCTGTATCCTCTTGAACAACTTCACTACAGATTCCATTATATATAATTTCAAAAAACGAACTGAATTACTATCCCTTTCAATCAAAACTAAAAAACTGTAAAGAATCACTGAAAATGCCAAAAGTAATATTTCCCAGAAAGCTATAGCTAGCTGCGCTATGCTTTACTTTCTTTCTTTCTTCATATTTGTTTTGAAAATGTCACTCGCCGCTTATGAACAAATTTCGCTACTCGGTCTCGATTAGTTTAGGTAGAGCTTTCACTAAAGTAAAACTATCGAGGTAAGACCGCTTGTCGGGCCGATTTTAAAATCCCTTCATTTTTGAGGGATTTTAAGCAGCCGATGCCAGGGCCTTCTTTCTTTAGAAGAAGCCCTGGGATCGAGGTTGTCCAAGGGAGCTCTCAAGATTCATCTTCTATTTCCTTCATCAAAGAGGTTCAGTTACTGGCACAGTGGCGAGCATCACGCCAAGAACGTCACCTATCCCCGAAGGCGGACTTGAAGTGCCGATATTGATATTAATAAAAATGGAAGACTTGGTGAAAAAGCAACTAAATAAGATGAAAAAAACTTTCACCGCTGAAGAGTTAGTCGAATGAACATTTTCAGAAGCCATGCCGGAAAAAGGAAGTCAAGAGCAAGAAAAATCGGAAGAACCGGATTTTTTCATTGACGCCGAATCCGATGGCGAAGTTGCCGACGAGGGTGCTGAAAATGTTATTGCAATCAATTAGATACATAAAGATTAGAGAAAAATTGCTAATTTGAATTCTTTCCTTCCTGGACAACAACAGCTGGCGTAAAAAGCGGTCCTAAATGGCGTTAGGCCAAATTTGGGGGGTGGCGTAATAAGGGCCGGTGTAAAAGGGGCCGGTGTTGGAAAAGGGCCGGCGTAATAAGGGCCGATAAGGTAGTCAGGCAGTTACTTGCAAAAAAATAGAGGGACATTGTAAAAATACTTTGAACTGTTAGATATCATCCTTTGGAAATAAAAAGGCATTACCAGAGTATCCGAAATCATTTACTTTGGTGACATCACACAATCAATTTTGTTTCGAAATTTAGCAAGTATTAAAGTCTATTTCAAATTAGCTGGCAGTGTTTCTTCAAACCTCAATAACTTTTGATAGAATTTGAATTAAGTAGCGATTTTGTGCTCGTTGGAAAGATTATCGGAAGTGGGATATGATTTTGATAAAAAAATCGATGAAATATGGAAAATGAAGAAGAAAAACGAAAAAGAAAAAAATCAACTTCTTGTCTATTCATGCTATGGACATGAGTTTCACACACGGGAAACTTTAATCTTAGCTCAACTAAAATGTGAAAAAAAAAATTGAAAAATATTCTTGCAATCGGAAGATATGGCTATCAAAAGAGCTTGAGTTGACTTCCTTTGACAGAATAGGAAAATTAGAAATTCATGAAAAATCAGGGGGTGACGTATAAGTACATTTACTTACGTAATTAATCGTGCAACTTGTGTCTAGAGGGATTTAATGAATGATATAGTTTTATTAAATCTGTTTCTCATCAGAAAGCTTTTAAAGGTTGATTTTTTTAAAGAAAACTCTTGAACCTGTTTCTTTGGTTCTACCCTTGGGACTTTTCGTCACATCTTTTATCTGACTTTTTAATAGCTGTTCAAACGTGAAATTTACGACCAATGCATTAATTTTTTTGCAAACCCCCGTATTTTTCAATTTTTCTGTAAAACATTAAAAGTCAAAAAAATCTTACCTTGTTGGCTTCTTTAAGCCATATCTTCCGATTGCAAGAATATTTTTCAATTTTTTTTTCACATTTTAGTTGAGCTAAGATTAAAGTTTCCCGTGTGTGAAACTCATGTCCATAGCATGAATAGACAAGAAGTTGATTTTTTTCTTTTTCGTTTTTCTTCTTCATTTTCCATATTTCATCGATTTTTTTTATCAAAATCATATCCCACTTCCGATAATCTTTCCAACGAGCAGAAAATCGCTACTTAATTCAAATTCTATCAAAAGTTATTGAGGTTTGAAAAAACACTGCCAGCTAATTTGAAATAGACTTTAGTACATCAATCAGTATCATATTTATGTATGATTAAAAAGAAACCAATTACATAAATGTCACGTGGGCGCTTAAACAGAACAGGTATTTCACTATGAACAAGAGGACACTCCATGGCTTGCCCTGAACGAGTTTGTCATTGCTGTTGCGATCCGTATCGACACCAACAGGCTGACATCTATCACTTGGGATTTAATCAAGATATACACATGCAACAAGTAATTCTTCAAGGTTTTTCTGAAAGACATTAGACCAACCCATCAACATCATAACCTTTATATCTCAGAGGATGTTGAGATCTACAATAACCGTGTCGTCATGCCACCATTCCTCCGACCGACTGTATTGGACGTATTCCACACTACACACCATGTCCCTTCGAGGTAGGACCATCATATTCTGACCTGGAATGATAGAAGAAGTTGAAAACCGTAATCAATCGTGTTCAGATTGTGTAAAGAATGCTCCACTCCAACCAGCGCTTCCAAGCACCAAAAGGCATTAGCGATTATTACTGTCTATAGATGTTTCTGCACATTACACACTAAAACAACGTTAATTGCATTTCGTGACTCAAAAAATAAGTTCAAGATTTGCCTGAACAAATAAAATCACCTTTGTTTGTTATATTTTACTGACTATTTCTAACTAACTAGGAGTTTTTAGTCCTTGGGCTTCCATCCGTAGTGGTTGGCTATTCTGCCCGCCGACTTGCAACTGATAGTTGACTTACCGCCATAGATACGTATAGCATTGCTCTAACTTGTCTGAAGGCCAGTATGCAGTCAGTTGATGGTTCATAATGGGCTTCTTTTAAAGCGCATCGGAGTGGAGTATCGAGATGCGACATGACTGGACACGAACACAGGTTGCAGCGGTGACCTGTACAAACCACTGCACATTCTTCATTATTGAAGCTACCTAATCGGTGAAACTTTTGCAGGGGAAAATTTCATCAATTTGCAGAAATTTTACAGTACTTTCTTATAAATTCATTTCTTTCAGACTTTTCGTTGGGGAAAATTTTCGTCACGAAGCAAAAATTCCGCCACGAATGAAACTATCCCCGATGATGTATTTCAGAGGTTTTATTTAAGGCTCTGTGACTTAAAGTCACACATTTTCTAGAAAGTATTGCCAGGATTCCACGCCTCAATGAATCAGAAAAGAAACATTTTAAACATTCATGCATATTGTAAAAATTATTTATATATATATATATATATGATACATCATGAAATGCTCACAAAAATATATAAAAATATATTTTTATATCGATATAAAAATCAATGTAACTGTTAGCAACAAGCACATTTCCACACCACAAGATCACTGAAATAGTGGCGGATCTAGAGGTATGTCGAAATTTGTGTAGGAGAGTGTAAGCAATCTAACCATAAAAGAAAAGCGTTCAAATAATCCCATTGGTAATATAAATTGAATTCACAAATTATGTTAATGCTCTCCTACACAAATTTCGACATACCTCTAGATCCGCCACTGCGGATTAAATCCATATAGAGAACCTCGTTATTTTTGGTCACTGACAACGTTTGATGTCGAATGCCCCAGGAGAACAGGATGGTCCCGAATATTTATATACTTTCGGATTAGCGTGGTTCATATATACTTGTATGGAATCATGGAGGAAAGTAAGAACATGATTGGCAACCGGGAATTTGCATTCCTAATTGCATTTTTCAGCGTGGCTGGCTCGTTGACAAATTTCCAACCCAAATCATCAAAATTTATTTCCAAGTTATATTTTTGACAATCTAATTTGTCTAATTTCATTTTGTCAACTTTATAATTTGTTATGAGGCTTGCAGTAGAATATAATGACCTCTTAGAATATTTTCACCACCCGTGGCTTACGCTTATGACCTGTTAGTGTTTTAGTGTTAGGGTTAGGGTTAGGGTTAGGTTCAGTGTCCCAGCACCTTTAGTGTGCTTAGGCACAGGGTAAAGGAAATGGTCAGCGCCACTGATGTCAATAGTGTGCAATAAAGAATGGACGGTTTTTATTTTTGCTCTTCAAACCAACAATTCCACATTGTTCCAAGGTATATATCTTATCTTTGACTTTGCATTCCAGGAAAAAACCATAGTTGGTTGAAGAATCTTCCATCCAACCCTGCATAGTCGGTGTAATTCCATATTGATACCATTTTGATGTTGATGCATCAATAGTTGAGGTTTTCACCAATTTTTTATTGGCATTAGAATTACTATCAGACAATTTGTAAAAATTAAGAGTGAAATCACCGTCATTAAGAGTTTTAAGATTCTTATCAAAATAGAAACGGAAATAACCCTTTTTAATTCGATCAATTACCGGAGTGGTTTCCAGATTAAAAAACATTGCTCCAGCATCTTTTCCATTCGCATTTCCAACATAAGCTATAAGTGAAAACAAATGAGGTGGATAACGTTTTGTTCATTAAAGGATAATAGAAAGAAAAGATGCTATCCCAATGAAATTTGAAAATTATTTTAGTCAGTTTAGTTTCCATAAAATTCACTTGGAAGAAAACATAAGATTAAATAGATGATAACTATTAAAAATGGTTTCAAAAGATGTTTCAAAATGATGATTAGGACCAACGAATGCTTTACTACAAAAGCGAATAAGTGCCATTTTCTAGTTTTTCCACATAGAAATTTGAAATTGTGAAATTGTTTTGGTTCATATTTTTTTTAAATTTTCGCATAGGAGTTGCTATGTGAAAAAAGTTTTGATTTTTCCAGTTTTTCTATATAGAAATTTCTAAGAGAACTGTGTTTTCATTTTTTCTCGGTTTCTTCACATAGATACTTCTATGTGAAGTAACTTTTCATTTTTTCTATTTTAATAACTGTCTTCGGTAATATAGATTGAAGAGGCATTAAGTACAGCAAAGATGGTAATTACGAGAGATGCATACGAGAAAAGTGAGGGAAATTTTGCTGCATTGGTGTTATTTTTGCAAGTACTTATACTACAGCGATTTTCACAAGGAGTTCAAACGGCTTACAATCGAAATTTTATGGCAAAAGTGATTTACCTCCTCGTTGCTTCGAAGGCTCACATCCGACATTTTAAGTGCACATTTTAAGTAAATAAGTAACGGGAGTTTTAAGTCTTTGAGTTTTCATCCGTAATGGTTGGTTCTTTCGCCCGCCGACCTGCAACTATTAGTTGACTTACCGCCAGAGATACGTATAGCATTGCTCTAACTTGCCCGAAGGCCAGTGTGCAGTCAGTCGATGGCTCCTAATGGGCTGACACGCTGCTTTTAAAGCGCATCGGAGTGGTGTATTGAGATACGACATGACTGGACTCGAACAGGGGTCGCAGCGGTCGCACTCAAGGTACTAACTACTACACCATCGCTGCACAAATGATGATAAAAATGATAATAAAAATCGCATCCAGTGTATGTAAAATTTTCGAATACGCAGAATATTTTCGCATCCAGTGTTTGTAGAAAGTGTGTTTTAACTATCTTTTAAAAATAACTTCACCTAGAAATGTCTATGTGGAGAAATTAAAAAAAAGCAACAAAAAAAAATTCCCGTAGAAATTCATGTGAAAGAGTTCGGAAAAAATATTAAATTTATTTTATCTAAAAATTATTATGTGAAGAAACTAGAGAATGGCACTAGTACATTTCCGTACTTTACGTATATCCAAGTTTATTCTATACTACAATTTATTTTAATTTTGTTTCAGCACATATATTTTTGTGAAAAATGAAAATGTGGTTTTTGAAAAATTTAGGAAAAACAAACAAGAATAGAATGACATTTACCATAATTTCCGAAGCCTACCCTATTATAACCTTTGAGTTGAGGATCGAATGTACTAATCATATACTGCTTCAATGCCTCAAAACTGCTTCCTGTTTTAGTAAATCTTGCAGGACGGTTACTTGTCTTTGGTTTCGTTTGCCCTGCTGCCTGATCATTCAGATTTAACAAGATCAGCATTTCAATCAGCATAAATGAACCAAAAACGATCAGTTTTCCCATTCTTGCTTTCTTTTAGTCAACTTAAGAGAACGCAGCCTCTATGATGTACATGAAAAATATTAATGAAATTCATTGGACATCAATGCAAGTTGTTTGATAAAGCAAGCATCGTTTATGTTTTGAATTAAGACAGAGGTAATGTATGTGTCACCTGATCAATCTTCAGTGTAGTCCCAACAGTCTCTTCAAAACATCTATTGAAGAAAAGTAATACAGTAAATGAACACTAATTACCTTTAAGAATTAAGAATGTGCAATCATGTGTATGAGTTCAATGATTAGTGTGAATTTCATGAATCAATGATTCATTGAATCATAGGTCACATAGCATTTTCCGTCCTACACTTTGCTGCATAGTTGTTATTAAAAAAATAAGAATTTTGATGGGTAATTTTAATCAACATTGGAAAGCAAGCAGAAAATGCAGAACTTCTGTGATCGATAAGGTCATTGCTTTTCACCGCATGAGTGCACTTGCCTCTAACTTGAAACTTTAAATTCATGTTCACCAAATTTGAATATTTTACTTATAAAAGTATTCTGAGAAAATGTTTTGATGCCACTGACTGGTAACTTCATTATCTTTATGACCTTCAATTTCATGTATTTTTTGTTAGTCCCGTTTGACTTTCTATTTCCAGATATTTACGAAGACCTGATGCTTCCCATAGACTTCCTACCTCCTAATTTTGGTAACTTGAGCGTTAGTATGCCTTCGGAAGATGTGAAGGATAAGCTCCAACTGCAATATACTCTTTATATTTGCTTTATATATGCTCTTTTAAAGCAGCCCTTTTCCTCAACACAACATCAGCGTTAACAGGACTTTTCTTGATGATCTTCATATTTGTGGCAAGAAGTTTTCTTAATCTTCTCTCAGCTCTCTCTAATGAGGCTGAGTTTTGCAGCAAAAGTAATCCAGCAGTACCGAAGTCCAAAAATGGTTTGCTGTAAAATGTCAAAACATATTTGGTTACTTTCTTTTGTAGCTACCATTTCTAATCCAAAAGATGATAAAGAAGCTTTTTTGCTTCTCTACATCGATACAGCTCAAAAGGATGTATGTAACTATAACCTCGATGTCAGTGTTTACCAACTTTCGGAAACTAAGAGTAATAAAAAAAGCTCTGACGTCACGAGAGGTGGATACTTCGTCATCTCAGTGGAATGAATTTGAGAATGCAAGATTGAATGGACGATCCAACATCCAATAATGGTCTTTTTGTTGTATGTAAAACATCAAAGGATGAAGTGAAGAAAAAACACTGGAAGAGTGTGGCTTGATAGGTATGACCACTGAAACTAAATACAACCCATTTATAGTTGTTTACTACGAAATTCCAAATTATGACAATGACCAAATCATGGAACGATTTCTTAATTATGTCAAGAATGAAAATAATACTGCCCTTTTATCCGATATTCTCCAGCTGAAGTCAGAACATCAAAATATTCTTGTGAACGAAAGCTATTTAAAATAACGTTTTCGGACCATGGCTTGGATTTCATTAAGGAACCTGAATCTGTTGATAGGGGAATGTGTGCTGGAGCTTTCCATTAGCAGTACTATCACAAAATGCAGTATACACGTCAAAGTCAGTTGCAACCTCTCAGCAGTATGATTTCGGGAAAACATCCCAATACCTACTGTACTCCTAAAACTTATAAACCGTTGAAAATGACAATTGAAGACAAAGAAAACGTTGTAAACACAGTCTATTCAAATTTAGAAGTCGAGACCTGTTCATGTGAGTAACCGCATATGTGCTCGATGAATGTCTGATGACAGATGGCAAACTTGGATTCATATCTTATCATATGATATCGTCATATCAACGCAATGAAACTTTTGTTCTATGGCATCATTCATATTCTAGGGAATGAAAATGTTTAAATAAAATACTGAAGTGTTTGATTTGTTATTTGGGGTGTTATTGTATTCTTCGGGTTTATCTTTAGGGGCGTGTGTCGTAAGTTTGACGATTCTCCCTTATTCTACTAATGTAAGGTTCTCTATCATCTATTTTAGATCGGATTTCAGATTATTTGTTTATTCAATGGAAGTACCTAACGTGTATAAAGTTTTAAAAATTTAGCCAAGCAATATATGACTTTGATTTATAAAACGTTAATATACGTATAAATGAGATTGCAAAAAAAAAATGTGTGAAGATTTGGAAGCCATATATGTTATGGTTTTAGGGAAAAGCATAACAATTGTTTAGTCGATTTAAGTCATTGAATTGGTTCAGGGATTTAGAAATCTGAAAATTGATTCATCCCAAAATCAATTATATATCCAAATCTTGGTATCGATTTGAAATTAACATTAATAGGAAATTAATTTTGTGATGATATAAAATCAAATTTCGAGATTTAAGATTCAATGAACTTTGAAATGTTAAACATTAAGTTGAAATCGCTATTAATCGATTAATCTATAAATTGATTTCAGCAGAATCAATTTAATCATTGTCATATTGTTCCCTAAAACCGTCACATATAAGCCATAATATATCACCAGGCATCTAAAACCTCTCTACGAAATGATGTTTGAAAAGAACGACCCATTTGTCACTGTCAATTGCCATTTGGTTTTTGTTCACATTTGTATTCAAGTTTGCTGATTTTAGTAGATTTATATCATTGTGCGCTTTTTACCAAATTCGCAATTTGGGCCTATTTTGTGTCAAATTTGTGTCATAAGTTGCACAAAGAAGAATTGGAACGTGCTTATTTCGTCAATTTTCCTAATTTAAGTAATGATAGAATTATGAGAGTCGTGAATCCATATAACTTCTTTTTTCAAATGTTTTTGGTTCACTTCTACCCAATATGCTTTATGTTTAAATGTATGGTTTTGCATCCCAAGTTTCTTTTCTGAGTTATAGTGTTAATTTATATGTTAATTGGTTACAGAGTAAAAGTTTATTGCTTGCAAATTCGCCTCTTCATTTCATATGAATATTTCATGAGCTCCTGCGCAGGGTTTACTACCGTTTACGTCTGTTTTATTACTTTTGAACTAATCAATAATGAAAATTCATCGTAGAATAAAGATGTATATGCGATCAGGAGCAGTTACGTTTAGTTACTCTTGTTGCGTCGACAAATGTAGTAACTCCGACAAATGTAGTAAAAATCAACACAAATGTAGTAATTTCGCTAAATATAGTAAATGTAGTAAATCTACGTCAAATGCCTTGAAGGTTGAAATGAGCCATAATAAGGCAAAACACATCAAGGTCTTCGCCAAGTAACTTTTCAAGGGATATCAGGTGGCCATATCAAGGTGATTGTTTCGTTTTACATTTTAACATAAAAATTAGAGTTTGTTAAGTTTGTATATTGCTGGTATGGAGGATTCTGCAAAGAGAGGCTTCGTATAAGTAAAACGATCTTTATTGTTTATAGCTCTGATGGCATGCTTCTGACGTTGAAAAAGAGATTTTAGTTTACTTTCTTACTATCAAATTTGAATTTTTTTCTGTTTGGAACCCATCCAAGTCGTCATATAGAAAGAAAGAATGCTGAGAAAATTTAGAATAACTAGATATGGTTACCACCAGCTTTTACCATCAGTATGATTTTTTGAAATCAGACTTTATGACTGACTAATAAGAAAACAAGAGGCCATGAGGCCTGAAGGTCAGCGCCTTCAGCAAAGTTGAAAAATGTTGGGGTGCAAAACAAAATCTAAAACGTTTTGGTCTAGGAAGGTCAAAATAGCAATTTCTGAGTGATAACTAAAGTGACAGCGATTAAT
This sequence comes from Turritopsis dohrnii, assembly GCA_027922465.2. Taxonomy (NCBI): domain Eukaryota; kingdom Metazoa; phylum Cnidaria; class Hydrozoa; order Anthoathecata; family Oceaniidae; genus Turritopsis; species Turritopsis dohrnii. Next base: position 325,600 of record BQMF02000424.1, read on the forward strand.
GGAGATATTGAGTTAAAAAACAAAGCAGACAGTACCCCCAAAATTAAGTGCATATACCAGTATCATTGAAACAAAACTTAATCCAACAAAATCTTTATACATATATCATGGAATCATTCAAATATTTTTAATGCCTTATTTGCACCTGGGTAGGCATGACATTAATTTTATACATAAAAAAGACTTTCATGTACAGTTTTATTCACTCTATCTAATCTTTTCCAGTTATACAAAATATGATTGTCTGAGAATTGAATGGAATGGAAATCTGATTTCGAATTAACAAGTTTAAAAAAGCTTACGATATACTTCACAAAATTTCATGCAGACCTTGATTCTCTTAATCAAAAAGAGTTCAAAAACAAACTTCTCTCTGCACAGATGAATTCCAAACAGAAATGACTGTTATTAAAAATAAGTGACAATAATAAAAAATACTGACAATACAAATACATATGTTTAAAGAGGTTCAATCTTTTTGCAAATGCTTTTGTTTCAATGTCGATTTCTTTTTTTACTGACACGTCGGCTTTTTGGTATGATTTTGTGATGTTGTCATGTAATAATTTTTTGTAATCATCACTTTTCATTTCGTAGATGTTGTTGGATTTATCAGCAAATAATACCAACATATTCTTTGATGATTTAATGCTGTTTACGTCGACATTCAAATTCAGTAAGAATCTGTTGGGGTGTTCATGGAACTTTATGTCTCTAACCATTTCGTACAAATTGTTCTCAAAACCCACAAGTAGTTCATGTTGTGGTGGTGTAACACATGTTTTGAAACCAAATGTTTCTCTGGTGTCGTCATTGTTGTCAACATCATTGTTGTTCTGTTTTTCGTAAAATTATGCTTTGCATCTGATTCCTTTAATAAAGCTTAGACAATACAAACACAAATACATTTTCGTCTTTCTTCATTGAAAATAAAAACAAAAGGAAAACAACTGCCGAGTATTTATAAGATTAAGAACATAAAATTGCTATCATCCATCCATGCAGGGACACAGTAAAAACTAAGAGACGACACAAAAACTAAACAACGAAATTAGAAAAATAATGATAAATAATAAGACTATTTAAGTGAAGAAGAGGATAATGATTCCATAGGGAATTTGTTCAAATGGAAAGACAAACATGTAAACATGTGGGTGTGTGCTTTGATTGATAAATGCATTACAATAAACACTGAATATCATTAAGCCAATTTTGAGTAAGACACAATGCACCTTCACAGGTAATTAAATGTTTTACTTCCAAAATGTTGTCTGTGTGTATTAGGGTGACTAGAGGTTTTCATTTTATTTTGGTGTGCATCTGACTTAGCTTTTAGTTTAAACAGGGTATAAAAGGTAAAACTTGAAGCTCGTCTAAATTGATGGATGTCACTGTTGCATAAACAGATACAAAATGAATATATAATAGGGTATGCAATGTATAACATAAATACATAGACTCTTCTTGCAGAGCTCTCATATCTTGATAAAGGTCTGTGACCAGTATAATAACACAAAACACCAAATTAGCGATAGCTACCCAGAAAAAATCAGAAGATATAGTCACAGGATCATTTATAATATTAAAATCATTCATAATAAGGAATTCGTTTGCTTCAGATATTATTGAAAACACAAGCTCCACTAAGCAATTTCACGTGAATTTTCTGGAGGCCGCACTCACCTTAATAAAATAGTTGTATCATGTTGTAAAGCTGTCTAATAAAAATTCAGTGAATATACCAATCAAAAACTACATGTTTTTCGACAATTCCATGTTTATTTGACTAACAAGCTTTCGGAGGCGTACCGCTCTCCACGATCACGTCAATAGTGTACAAACAGATTAAATTTTTTTCTAAAATATGTTACATAATACAATAAATAATACAATATATACAATATATAATACAATAAATATTACATAATATTGTATTATGTAACATATTTTAGGAAAAAAAAGAAAAAAGAAAAAAAAAAAAAAGAAAAAAAAGAAAAAAAGAAAAAAAAAGAAAAAAAAGAAAAAAAATTTAATCTGTTTGTACACTATTGACGTGATCATGGAGAGCGGTACGCCTCCGAAAGCTTGTTAGTCAAATAAACATGGAATTGTCGAAAAACATGTAGTTTTTGATTGGTATATTCACAAAATAGTTGTAGTTAAGAATTAATAAACACTTCTTAATTAAGCCACAATCGACAAATAGCCTCTATTCCAGCCTTAAAACTAAGGCTTGTGTTTTTAGTGGTATCAGCCTACAACTGGGGACAGAAGTTTGTGGACTTACGGACGGACGAACACGAATGCTAATGAAAGATCAGCTGCTCCCGCGCTGACCAATAACGTTAAGTGACTAATTTGGAAAAAATAACTAAATTATTCTCTCTTTCATTTTACGAAACACTTTGAAAATAACGGCTGATAAAAAATGAAAATAGAATCATTTCAATTAGTGCCTTTGCAAATCCTTTGTAAAGCCGTTCGCAAGGTTAATGAAAAGAATAACCTAAATTTTCTTGTTTACACGCTGTTTACACGTGACACTTTCTGCTCAAGTTTAGGAAAACATTTTCTGTTTCATTTTGATATTTTTTAGGTACCATTTATCCAGCATTTGTCCTTTCCAAGCCTCAATCGATTATTGGGATTTTTCTTACTTACACACGATACTTGAAGGATTACAGTTTAATCAATTACATATGTCGGCAATTAATTTTTAATTAATTTTCTATCAAAATATGACACTAAATATTGAAATGAAATGCTACTTTATTCCCACAATAACGTTTTTTTTTCTCAACAATATGTAAAGATTGCATATGTAAATATGTCAGGGAAACTACTTTCTCGTATTTGAACGTGGTATTTATTCATTAATTTTGTTTGTTTATTTTTCATTACACCCAATCCCTTTTTCCAATTTCTCGAAACGGAAGACAAGTTATTCGCTTGCAATCAGATACGAAGTTCTTCAACTTCAACAAATATGTAAGTGCTAATATTTATAGTGGCAAATAACTTTAAATGATCTTTTCAAATTGACATGTAAGCATAAATTCGGATGAATTTAATTTAGATTTGGGATAAGCGATTGGTTTCATCAGCTTCATATATATAAGATATATATATACATATATACAACAAGTATCCAAGACCGTTTTACAGTATAATATCAACCCTTTATTTTCTACCAAAATCTATGCAAGTTGCCATGCACAATAAAAACTCAAGGAACATTCATAAGACATGTCAGAAAATAATATATAGAAAGGCTTAAATAAGAATTCGGGCTCAAAGAAACAGTGAATTCTCTCTATCTCGAACTCGGAATGGACTAGAAAATTTGTTCCAGATAGAGGAAGTTCGAAATAGAGAGTAGTCGAGATAGAGAGAGTCAAATGTACAACGCAATACAATGTTAGGTTCTCCAAAATATCGAATTTCGTTTATTAGAAATGTACAAATACAACGAACAATAGAATTGTAGCTGGATGCGAGCTTTTACAGCCCAATGTTAAAGTTTATGTTTACAGAAGTTTGATATTTGTCATTGTCGTTATGTTTCAATGTTTACCATTACTTTGTCGGCGCATGTATTGACCATATCAGCTATCACCTCACTGCCAAAATTGTGATTTTCGTCTGTTCTCACTTTAAAAGTTTGTAAATTGATCGCCTTCAATTGAATATGGGCTGGACATTATTTTTTTAATTTAGACCATGAGAAGACTGATTATTTATTATTTATTTTATCATAACTTCAGTAGAACTTATATTTTTTACCTGTCAATGATTCTTTTATATTTTGAAGCCTTGAAAACCGTCTAACACAAATTATTAAGATATCTAAAACTATTTTCCTTAACGTTAATGATAGAACATGCTCATATACTTTTCAGTTTAAAGAATTACCTCAAACCATGGCAAATCGTTACATATCGATCGATGAAATGCTAACGCATGTTGGTGAATTTGGAAGGTTCCAATGGTTGTTAGAAGGCATAATTTGTTGTATGATGTTTCCACAAACATACCAAGTACTAATTATGTATTTTGCAGCACTGAGTCCGTCTTGGAGATGTGTTACCAACAGCACCGTCTGCCTCTGCAATGGCACCCTAGCAAGTGATAATGATGCTCGCTGTAACTTACCAAGAAGTTCATGGGAATACACTGAACCTAAAGAATATTCCATAGTTACTCAATATGATATAAACTGTGGAAATGAGTGGCAGATACACTTGACAACATCATTATTATTTGTAAGCTGGGGCATTGGGGCTGTGGTTTTGGGATGGGTCGCAGATAACTTTGGAAGAAAGAGTGTGATATTTCCTTCAATTAGTGTGATCATGGTGGCTGGATTCATCACCTCATTTCTTCCAAACATATATTGGTTCATTGTATTTCGTATGATCGTTGGATTTTTCATACCAGGTACAACTGTTCAAGAATTTATACTCATTTCAGAAGTTGTTGGAAGTAAATATAGAGCAGCGGTTGGAATGATCATATGGTTTGTTTTCACAATAGCTTTATGTTTACTTGGACTTAAAGCTTATTTCATCAGAGAATGGAAATATCTTTTTATATCATGCACTATCCCTTACATATTTGTTGTATGTTTCTACAAGTTTGTACCAGAATCAGTGAGATGGCTTCGACTTCATGGTAAAATGGACAAAATGATGAATATATTCCAAAGAATTGCGTGGTGGAATAAGTCAAATATCCCAGAAGATGTCCAAATTGCGTCAGGTGAAAGCAGTGAACAATCGCATAAATCAAGTCCTCTTGATCTGTTCAAAACACGAGCAATCGCAATTCAAACATTGATTCAAGGTTATGGATGGTTAGTTACTGGTATGGTATATTATGGACTTTCCCTAGCGGCTGATGATCTTGGTGGTTCCATCTATCGAAATTATGTTTTGGTAAGTGCAGTCGAATTTCCAGCCTGTTTAGTAGGAATTTATCTTTGTGACAAGATTGGCAGAAAGAAGACAGTGATTATAGACTCCTTTCTTGGAAGCATTTGTTGCATTATTGTTGCTTTTGTACCAAGCACTGGTAATATCAAAATTGCGAGAATCACTTTGGGGATGCTGGGTAAATTCTTTCAAGCCTTGGTTTTCAACACATTATACACGTGGTCAGTTGAAATCTTCCCAACAACTGTAAGGGCTGAAGGAATGGGATTTTTGCAAGTTACCAGTCGAATTGGAGCAGCAAGTTCCCCATGGATCGCAAAGGGCTTAAAAAATGTTCATAAGGCAGCACCGTTTATTGTGATGGGAGTCAGTTCACTGATTGGTTCATTTCTAATGTTTGTGTTACCAGAAACAAAAGGTAAAGCCACAGCAGAGACAGGTTCTGATACTAAAGTTGATGCTGCAGTCGAACTGAATCAAGTCGCTTAATAAACATTACTTAATGAAAGGAGAATTTTTCATGTAACCTTGAACAGTCACTTTATAAATTTGGTTGATTAAGTTTGTAAACAAAATAAAATAAATTTAGATACCCATTTTGCAATGTTAATTATTTTGTTTGCTCCTATTTCATTATGTAAACTATATAGTATATACACGCTTCTAATTAAGCATAGTGAAAGCTGAGGGTGAAATATTCTTATAGTTTACCAAAAAATAAGAATGATATATTTTTAAAGTATTCTAGTATTTCAGAATAAGATTCCATGACAATGTCACACATACACGATATATAACAAATATGTTACTGACTTATAAAGATAGCTTTACGTTTGATGTTTATATTGGTTTTTGCGCATTACTGTATCTGTTTTTCACAATGTTCTATTATTCTTATAAAACTCAAACTGGTAATATTCTTAATATTCTTACAAATAAGGTGATTTTCATCCTGATATTCTTATAGAAGCTATTTTTTTAAAAAAAAGCGTGTATATAGTAGCTAATACATTCATAGATATTGGGAAACAGTCGTTTAGTTTTTTTTGATAATTTAAGAGCATTTTGATGTAGGGTTGAAAAGAGGAATATTTTTGCTATAGTAGGAAGTAAAATTCCAGTCTTTGTATTTACAACCCTCCTTTTACCAGAGATACTATGACAATCAAAATGAGCATCAAAAGAAAACACTAAGGGGGTGTTTATATGGAAGCGAGCTGGCCCGGTTAAACGGGCTGGCTCGCTAAGCCGAGATCTCGCTTATATTAAGAAACATATGTTTTTATTCGAATGTGTTTATATGGAAACCGAGCCAGCCCGCCTAAGCGAGATCTCGGTTCAATTTGCCGAGATCTCGCTTCAGTGGGATGAAAATTTTCCATATAAACATCCACAACCGGGCTAGCCCGGCTGAGCGGGCTAATTTCATAGCATGTGCATACTATTTGATAAACAAAAAAATACAAAGGTGAGCCAGCCCGCTTCCATATAAAGGCGAGATGAAATTGTCTCGGCTAAGTGAGCCAGCCCGGTTAACCGGGCCAGCTCACCTCCATATAAACACCCCCTAACTTAGGGGTTCAAAAGGTTATTTGAAAGGCTTAATTACCTAAAAGTCGCTTCCGAAAAGCTGAAGCTTGAAGAATTGCTCCCGTAGAGCAAGCCATTCTTCAGTCGACCATCGATATCTCGAATACTCGATATCTAGAACTTTTCGGTATCTCGAACAATATTTCCTATCCCCTGGCTGATTTTCTCTCGATATCTCGAATTTTTCTCAAAACTTTAAGAAATTCTTTTTACGCATTTTTTAATGTTTTGATAAAATTCCATTTTTCTGAATTCGAATTTTCGAAAAGTATATGAATCTAGCTAATTATCAATCTATAACTGTCAGCTTCATTTGTTTGCAAAGTAAATCTTCCTGCAAATCTTTTTTCTTTGAATGAGTGGTCGGTCTTAAAATTTTACATCAAGTATACATCAAACAGGTAGATTGTAAACGCAGAAAAATGTAAATCATTGATAGAGTCATTTTGGAATGGTGCACCACACACTTTCACAGGCAATGAAATGCTTCATAAACTTCAAGATGTTGTCTGCTTATTTTTGTGGATGACTAGATTTCTACACATTATATTTTTGTGTGCATAATATTAATTTTTAGTTTAGAGAGGGTAAAGTAACATTGAAAACTTGTCTATATTGATGGATAAATTTGTATGAATACACAAAAAACGACATATGTAATAGGTTTTTTTGCAGGCAGCAGAGCTCTCGTTATTTTCAATAAGGTCTCACCAACATTTAGCACAAAACACAAAATCAACACTACCTAACTCAACAGTTTATAATAACAGGTTCAATTATAATATACAGTCATAATATTACGAATTCCTTTGCTTCTTGATGGGCGAACTGATAAAATAACTGTAATTCTAAGTTAATAAACAATTCTGAATTAAGCCACGATTAACAAATAGCCTCTATTCCACCCTTATTTTTAAGTGGTATCAGCCTTCTATGAGGAATCCAGGCTAGAACTGAGGACAAAAACTACAGGACGGAAAGGATAAACAATATGAAATGAAATCAGCTGCTTACCACGCTGATCAACAGGAGATTGAAAATGAAAGTTACAAAATCTCTCATGAAAAACTGGCAAGTATAAAAAAAGATAAATTGTCTGATAGAAGCTACAACCCTCCACGAAATATATTGGGAAAACTTAAAATATTGGTTTTAAAATATTGGTTTTCAGTGGCGGATCTAGAGGTATGTCGAAATTTGTGTAGGAGAGTGTTAGCAATCTAACCATAAAAGAAATAATCCCATTGGTAATATAAATTGAATTCACAAATTATGTTAATACTCTCCTACACAAATTTCGACATACCTCTAGATCCGCCACTGGTTTTTTAGCCCCTGCAAGTTGATAAGCCAGGTCCTCCTCTTTACTGAGCATATATCAAATTATTGTTGCATGAGAAAGAAAACACTCGATTTATGGGAATCTTTTCTTGTACAAACCTAATTTTTGGTTACTTCCTGAAGGCCAAGTATAATGATAAATAAAGTATATAAATCAACGTTATTTCTAAACATAATCCAACCTGAAACCGCATGGTTAAAAAACTTCTAAGGGATTGCATAAATGTTCTGTACAATGCTGCAGACACCTTGTTACACCGACAAATGTTGCAACTCAGACAAATGTAGCAAATTTTAAACGACAAATGCAGTAATTTCGCTAAATTTAGCACATCTACGTCAAATGTACTAAACGCCTTGAAGGTTGAAATGAGCCATAATTAGGTAAAACACATCAAGGTCTTCAGCAAATAACTTTTCCATTACATTTGTCGTTGATTTTTTACTACATTTGTCGGTGTAACACACGTCTCAAAATGATTTGTACATGTGATATTTTTATAAATGTTTGGAGATGTTCTGGTATTTTAAGTACTTTTTTCTTCCATTAATGTCATAAAGCCAACAAGAACCATATTGCTTGAAGACTTGATAGAATGATTTTGAATAAGTTGAAATTTTTTGAAAATCATTTTATCAAAGATTTATAGGCATAAAACCATAGGTTGTAATATATTGATATACAGAATTGTTTACCCTTTTCATATGTACAAGAAAATAAATTTAATATAAGTTTTAATGTAATGTAATGGTAATGACGTATAGCGTTCATAAATATATAATGTAAATGTACATCTGATGATGGTAGCGTGAAAGTCTTAGTAGTGTACTTCTTTTGTCTGTATTTTTAACTTATATATATTGGCAGTTCAGTTCTAGAACAATAACAATATACATTAGAATATTTTTTAAAAATGGTAATAATCTAGTACTGCACAGAAAAGATCAAAATGAATGATCACATCAGTGTACATCTGACTATACATACATCAAGAGCAGAGTATAGCTGATTTCATGATTATATAAGAAAGCTTGCAGCTTACTCAAGCCATCACTTGATAGTACCCCTAACCTGATCTTACAGCAATCTTTTCCGCCAAGAAAAAATGGTACATGGAACACTTTTTGCTCATTTCCCCGTTCATAGAAAAGACAAATGGAGTCAACGTACCGGGTTCATTATCCAACATACACTGATTAAAATTTCATTTCTTCTCCGCTTCCTGCTTCTTGTAGATACTATTAATTGAGGTGTCTACTTGTTATTGAACGTTCATATTGGACACACGCTTTGTTCTAATCATATTTAAATCACAGATATTCCACTAAAATTATCACAGTTTTAATGAGTGACTGGCACAAAAAGTTTAAACTTTTAAAGGTAAAGTCAAAAACTGCAATAATATAATAACATTTCTATTTTTCCAAAGTAAAAAAAAGAAAGATGAATCTGGATGAAAACTAAATCTGAAATGTACAAGGAGTAAATTAATTAGGATTATACTTAGATTTTCATTGCATGTATATGGTATCTCCAATCAACTCTGTCCATAGCCAACAAATGCCACCTTTCAGGATCAATGTTCGCTTTTTTGAGACATTTCATCAAGGAACGACCATATGTGTATTTTGGTGCGCCTCCTGATAACATCATGATAACATTTTGCGTGGTAGTGGCGAACACGGCATACGTATAACGTAACCAGCCGACAGACATAAGTGTCAATAGATTCGAGCGGCAGTCTATCAAGTAGATCAATAGTTCGTAAACGATTTATAAGGGTCACATGGCAAATACACCTGATGCAACGGTGATGGAAGCTCCGTACGCGATTCAGGAGTTTTTATGTGAGGCTCCAACATTCAACACCATAAACCAAGATTGGTAGTATAAACGTACGGTAGACCTTAGCTTTAACTTTTAACATGACAATTGGCGATGAGAAAAGGCACTTTCTCATTATACCAAATGCATTTCCGGCTTTTTGGATCCTCCTGTTGACGTCCATTTCATCAATCAAATCGCGACTAATGACGCTTTCCGGATAGGTAAAATCGGATACAATTAGGGCATACCTGTTCCCAATAGTAATGTCTGACAGGTTGGTGTCATCAAAAGTGGTTGGGTCGCCTTACATAGATGGTGGTTCTGAGCAAAATAGCACGACAGACTTGGATATGTTCCTAGGTTCGATTGGTCGAGAATGAACTTCCATTTCATAGCGTGCAAAGTGATTCATGCAGAGATGTACTTCGGTGTCATTCGAAGACTAGAGCAGTGTCATCTGCATACTCGGAGTCATTTTGGGAGAATTCGTCACCATAAGCTCGGTAGCTGCGACCTGTAATTTTTGCATCATTTTTAGTTCTGAAGATGCACCACGGAATGTTGGTAGTGGCCCTCCAGGTAACCATCAGCGAGGAAGACGGTGAAGAGGATTGGACCGAGTGTGTCTCCTTGTTTGACACCCATAGTGCAAGGGACAATGTGTGTGTTATTTTCCACCGCATATTTGACTTCAAAGTTGTTGTGAAGAGTTTTTAAAATACTGACCAGTTTGGCAGGTACACCAAATCGCTCTAAAACTTTCCACAGTAGCTCTCTCGGCGCACGGTAAGACGCCTTTACAATGTAAAGAAAAAAGACCAACGATTCTTTACCATGTTCTCCACGCTTTTTTAATGCCACTTTGACAGTGTAGATGGCATCAATACAGCCCTTCTCTGGTCTAACGCCACATTGAGGTTCATGATGTAGTCCTAGTATCGGTACTTATTGTTAAAGTTTAAAAAGTCATATGAAAATGAAAGGTTAAGAAAAGGAGTTCACTTAAATTATGTCGTTGTCAGCAACCAATGTGTAGTCTGAATTGACAGGTCTGCACCAATTATTTTCTTCGCTTCGCTGGTCACTTAAAGGGGAACTGAACTCAAAAAGTTTTGTCTTCTTGTCTTATTTGAAATAACTGGGAAATGATGTCTGTTCTAGAAAATTGATATATTAGTTTTACTTTCTGGGATATTTCTATTAAAGAGTTATTTTCAAGACATGAATGCCATGGCAACATAGCAACCAAGGTTGCCCAATTGGTAAAGAAATTTGTTGCCATTGATGCTCCGGCTTGTTTCCCGGTCTTTATTATCTTTTACTGACAAAACCGTAAATAAAAGACTACGATTACAAGATGGCATTTGACTATTCTTAGTAACAGTCTTGAACGTTGTTTTTTAAATCAACCAACAAAAACATTAAAATAAGTTTGTCAAAAATTGACTATTATCATTTCATAATCATTTCATGAATTCATAAGTAACAGTATTTTTCACACATGGAGGGGAAAAGGATAAAGAATAACCGAAGAAAGAAAATACAAAACGATCGCTAAATTTTTAAAAGTCAGTTAACCAAGTTAACAATACAATGCATTTAAAGTCTATTTCAAATTAGCTGGCAGTGTTTTTTCAAACCTCAATAACTTTTGATAGAATTTGAATTAAGTAGCGATTTTCTGCTCGTTGGAAAGATTATCGGAAGTGGGATATGATTTTGATAAAAAAAATCGATGAAATATGGAAAATGAAGAAGAAAAACGAAAAAGAAAAAAATCAACTTCTTGTCTATTCATGCTATGGACATGAGTTTCACACACGGGAAACTTTAATCTTAGCTCAACTAAAATGTGAAAAAAAAAATTGAAAAATATTCTTGCAATCGGAAGATATGGCTTAAAGAAGCCAACAAGGTAAGATTTTTTTGACTTTTAATGTTTTACAGAAAAATTGAAAAATACGGGGGTTTGCAAAAAAATTAATGCATTGGTCGTAAATTTCACGTTTGAACAGCTATTAAAAAGTCAGATAAAAGATGTGACGAAAAGTCCCAAGGGTAGAACCAAAGAAACAGGTTCAAGAGTTTTCTTTAAAAAAATCAACCTTTAAAAGCTTTCTGATGAGAAACAGATTTAATAAAACTATATCATTCATTAAATCCCTCTAGACACAAGTTGCACGATTAATTACGTAAGTAAATGTACTTATACGTCACCCCCTGATTTTTCATGAATTTCTAATTTTCCTATTCTGTCAAAGGAAGTCAACTCAAGCTCTTTTGATAGCCATATCTTCCGATTGCAAGAATATTTTTCAATTTTTTTTTTCACATTTTAGTTGAGCTAAGATTAAAGTTTCCCGTGTGTGAAACTCATGTCCATAGCATGAATAGACAAGAAGTTGATTTTTTTCTTTTTCGTTTTTCTTCTTCATTTTCCATATTTCATCGATTTTTTTATCAAAATCATATCCCACTTCCGATAATCTTTCCAACGAGCACAAAATCGCTACTTAATTCAAATTCTATCAAAAGTTATTGAGGTTTGAAGAAACACTGCCAGCTAATTTGAAATAGACTTTAATAACACAATAAAATCAATTTGTAAGAATAAAAGACTTAACGCTTACAAAAGTTTTTACAACCATCGGGATAGAATTCTCACAGCAGAGATAAAGTTGTAATCTTTTATTTCAATGAATTCAACACCTTGAAACAAATAGTGATAAGTTATTAAATCTTGTGATAATTGACTTTTAAGAATTTTGTATTTTCTTTCTTCGATTATTCTTTATCCTTTTCCATTTCATGAAGGAAAAATACGGCGTTGGAAAGATTTTTTCAAGGGCTTTCTCCTCATATAAAATTTGTTATGTTTTAAAAATTTATACTGCCACAAAATAAGATACTTGTTCTGGTTCCAATCATTTTGAGACATAGAGCGACACCCGATGAAAATAAGTGTGAATTCTGATGTGGTGCATAAAATAATATCTGTCAAAATCGTTAAAAGGTCGCTTCAGAGGGATTACTATGCTTAGTTTTTTAATGTGTTGCAGCTATATTAGACAGATTTACAGTGTGTCTTCAAAAAAGGATCATCAAATTTTGAATGTGAATAACTTTTTAGTAGTTACTGTAATAAACTTGATTCTTATCAGTGGCGGATCTAGAGGTATGTCAAAATTTGTGTAGGAGAGTGTTACCAATCTAACCATAAAAGAAAAGCGTTCAAATAATCCCATTGGTAATATAAATTGAATTCACAAATCATGTTAATGCTCTCCTACACAAATTTCGACATACCTCTAGATCCGCCACTGCTTATATCAATCGATAGGATATTTCCACATTTCCTAACTTTAATGCTTGAAAAGTTTAAAAACTTTCCTATCGCATGATATAAAAATCAAGTTTATTACAAAAACAACTAAACAGTTATTTATATTCAAATTTTGATGGTACTTTTTTTTGAAGACACTCTGTAGTATGTGTGATCGCTGCCACCGTGATTGCTCATTGTTTGTTAATTTCATTGAAATTATTGCGATTAATCTATCTTAGTTTCAAACAAAGAGATATGACAGAATAGAACACGTTTACATCCTACCTAAATATTTCCTACCTTTTATTCTACCTATACAAATATCTCCTTTAACTTGTTAATTTGGGACATAGTAAATTTTTAAAACCAAAAGCTCAAGATGATTGAAGCATTATTTATTTTCTAATGGATAATTTCCGATTCACAATTGCGTGTAACTGTCACCTAGAAAAATGTTAGTGTTTTTCTAATGGAAAGGAAATTTAAAACGTTGTTTTTTGAGATCAAATTCGCGGTTTATTCAGAAATTTTTAACACAAAAAATCTTCAGATGAGTTCTTTATGAATTACAACATTTCTAGACAAGGTAATGTTTTATCAACAGAAATGTATTTTCCTTTTTCATTATCGCGATTATGTCGGTCCTTTAAAATTTGACCTCACTAATTTATCACTTAATTAACAAGATTGAAAAATTAAATCTTTGGATGTAAACTGTTGAAAGAATCACATACACGCATTACAAACGTAACGGAAGAAGATATAAAGTGAATAGGTGAATACATAGATATTTAAGATAAGCAAAATTGAAATACTGAAACACTAATATTTATTAAAGTTCATTAAAAAATAACAACAAAAATAAGATCGTTAACTGTAATATAAAGCCAACAGGTATCAAGTTTGGATAACTTACCTGAAACGCAACTGAACAAATTTCATCGCTATACTTTTCTTCACTGTATTTCCAATGCAATTTTCACATACAAGCAGCCATCCTTTCTCATAATTATGACCTGTATATCTGTTTTCTTCAGTTCGAACAATTAAAATTGAAGCCATGGCAATCCACTACATATCAGTCGATGAAATGCTGACTCACGTTGGTGAATTTGGAAGGTTTCAATGGTTGATAGAAGCCATATTTTGCTGTATGATGTTTCCACAAACATTCCAAGTACTAATTATGTACTTCGCAGCACTGAGCCCATCTTGGAGATGTGTTACCAACAGCACCGTCTGCCTCTTCAATGGCACCCTAGCAAGCGATAATGATGCTCGCTGTAACTTATCAAGAAGTTCATGGGAATACACCGAACCTAAAGAATATTCCATAGTTACTCAATATGATATAAACTGTGGAAATGAGTGGCAGATACACTTGACAACATCTCTACTATTTTTTAGTTGGGCATTTGGAGCTGTAGTTTTAGGGTGGCTTGCAGATAACTTTGGAAGAAAAAGTGTCATTTTTCCTTCTTTAAGTGTGATCATCTTAGCTGGATTCATCACTTCATTTCTTCCAAACATATATTGGTTCATTGTATTTCGAGTAATTGTTGGATTTTTTATCCCAGGAACATCAGTTCAAGAATTTGTATTGATCGCAGAAATAGTTGGAAGTAAGTTTAGAGCAGCAGCTGGTATGATATTATGGTTTGTTTTCACAATAGCCCTTTGCTTACTTGGACTTAAAGCTTATTTTATCAGAGAATGGAAATATCTTTTTATATCATGCACTATCCCTTACATATTTGTGCTATGTTTCTACAAGCTTGTACCAGAATCGATTAGATGGCTTCGACTTCATGGTAAAAGAGAAAACATGATGAATGTGTTTGAAAGAATTGCGTGGTGGAATAAGTCAAATATTCCAGAAGATGTCCAAATTGCATCAGGTGAGAACAGTGAGCAACCTCATAAGTCAAGTCCTGTTGACTTATTCAGAACACGAGCAATCGCAATTCAAACACTGGTTCAAGGTTATGGATGGTTAGTAGCTGGTATGGTATATTACGGACTTTCATTAGCCGCTGATGATCTTGGCGGTTCCATCTACCGAAATTATGTTTTGGTAAGTGCAGTCGAGTTTCCAGCCTGTTTGCTAGGGATTTATCTTTGTGACAAGATAGGAAGAAAGAAGACCGTGGTTATCAACTCATTTCTTGCTAGCGTTTCCTGCATTATCGTAGCTTTTTTGCCAAGCACGGGTAAAGTGAAAATTGCAAGAATTGTTTTGGGCATGCTAGGTAAATTTTTCCAAACGATATCTTTTAACTCCATCTACACGTGGTCAGTTGAAATCTTCCCAACAACTGTTAGGGCTGAAGGGATGGGCTTTTTGCAAGTTACAAGTCGAATAGGAGCAGCGAGTTCTCCATGGATTGCAAAAGGTTTGAAAAATGTTCATAAGACTGCCCCGTTTATTGTGATGGGAGTCAGTTCAATGATTGGCTCATTTTTACTTCTTGTGTTGCCAGAAACGAAAGGCAAAGCGACATCAGAATCAAGTTCAGAATCTAAAGTTAATGTTGGAGTTGAATTGAATCAAGTGTCCTAATGATGGTTAACTTTGAACTAAAAGTACAAAGCTTTTTCTTTTTTTGGGAATTTTAAGTATTTAACCTTTATTGTTTTTTCGTTTTTTTATGTTTATTTGTTTTATATTTGCTCTTTGGAATTTTTGTATTACAAACTTTAACAACCTAGCTTACTCCTGTTTGATATCTTTAAAAGCTTTCATTAATTGTTTAGAGGAACCTTATGACTTGTTAGGTTTTCTTTGTTATTGTTAGGGTTAGGATCAGGGTTAGGGTTAGGGTTAGGGTTAGTCATAAGCGTAAACCACGGGGGTCAATATTTTCTACTACAGACTATTGATTACAGATCGTTGTATTTTAAAGTTGAATTTATCTTATAAACGTAAATAAAGGAGGGGTTTGTACTTGAAGCAACTGAACTTCAGTGTTTATTCAGATTTTTTAGTTGGCATATCGAAATCCGATGCTGGACGCCAAATATTATCGCTTTTTGATAACTGAGATGATGCTTTCATTTACCCAAATCCCGCGTTTGAAGTTGGCTTGTTATTGTTTGTTTCAATTACGAAGTATTTTATAAGAGTGTTTTTCCATGAATGTCTTTTACGTTTTCTAGGCGATTAAAATGTTTTGACAGGTTTTATAAACATAAAAGAAGCATATCTACGTAGCACCAACATAAATGGCGACTGAAATTTTAGTTAAGCTGAAAAACTAAAAACTTCTGGTATCCCAGTAAGCACAAAGACGTTGTTTCTACGTTGTTTCGACGTCGTATTCCATCGTCGCTTGACGGTCGTTTAATGGTCAAAATGGAAACAGCAAAACAACGTCGGATTTTGATGTCGAAACGACGATCAAAAATAGCCAAAAATGACGTTGTACGGATGTTCTGCAACGGTCAAATGACCGAAAACAACGTTGCATTGACGTTGTAGCATGGTCAAATTAGCGACGAAGGGTAATGACAACAAATGAAAAGTCACCAGCGGAAATCGAACACCGACCTCTCGCATGAAATCTGAGAGTGATAACCACTACACTACGACGCCTTAACAAATGTGTCAATGTATTTGACTATTATCAAAATCGCCGACTTAATTTCGAGTAGGTTAAGATGGAAAAGAACGAAAAGACAAAATGAAAGAAAAATGCAATATAACTTTTGCTTGCTTTTAAAGCAGGGATAAAGGGATAAAGGGATAGTTCGATAATTAAGAGAATGCTGATTAACAAACGTTCACTTACTGTGTTGACAAAACCAAACATAAATCACATTATGATAGCTCAAAAGACCTTCCCCTTTACCTTGGTTTAGACCTGGCCATTACGACGGTTCGACGATTAAAATTCCGTGTAATGGTCATAATCATCGTATAATAATCTATCGTTCGAATCGTCGTAAACGCCTTGCGATAAGGACGATGAAATATCAAAAGTACTATTTGATTACTAATTTCTAAATTAAATACTTGTGAGGGTTTACACATGGCGATTGACGATTGTGACGATTAATTTCTTTCTTAATCGTCATAATCGTTGCTGTCACAATGAAGCAGGCTTTTTAAGCTAATTCCTGCAATGAGAATTGGAAATATTACAGAATATAATTTAGTTATAAATTAACGAATAAAGTGGAACAATTCAACGCATAAAACCTGAGGTTAGATGTGATGCTCGACCACAAATAGGTATTAAGATGAAAGTGCAGGAACGTTTTATTGCACTTAGAAAAGATGGTACATGTATGTACCTTTTATGGCTGTAGTTTTCTTCATTGCACCTGCAATGCATATTTCAGATACACGCGATCATATTTTAATAAATAATATCTTTCTTACTCTGTTTTCTTCAGTTTGAAGAATTAAAATTGTGGCAATCCACTACTTATTAATCGACGAAATGCTGACTCATGTTAGAGAACTTGGAAGGTTTCAACAGTTATTAGTCAGTTGAGATCTTCCCAACAACTGTTAAGTCTGAAGGAATGGGCTTTCTACACGTTAAAAGTCCAATAGGAGCAGCGAGTTCTCCATGGATTGCCAAAGGCTTGAAAAATGTACCACAAGACTGACAGAGGCATAGTCAGAGGTCAGTCAAAATTTGTGAAGGAGAGTTTAGTCATTTAAATTAGAAAAGAAAGCGTGCAAGTAACCTAATCGCCTCTTAAGATTGAAAAGAAATATTGCAATGTTGAACTACTCCATTTTTTTTGACTGACCCTGAATACGCCTCTGACTGCCCCGTTTATTGTGATGAGAATTAGCTCAATGATTGGTTCATTTCTACTTCTGGCTTTGCCAGAAACGAAAGGTAAAGCGACATCAGAATCAAGTTCCAAATCCAAAGTTGATGTTGGAATTGAACTGAATCAAGTGTCCTAATGAAAAGCATTTCCTTTTTTTTGTTGTTGAATTTCAAGTATTATTGTTTTTTATGGTTTTGTGTTTATTGCCTTGATATTTGCTCTTTGGAATTTTTTGTATCGCAAATTTTAATATGCCAGCTTTTGTGGTGCTTTATAAACAACTCTAATTTCGCAATACAAAGTAGATGTTGAAGTTGATTTAAGTATATGTTACACGGTCTTCTCTGTAGAGTAAGAGTTCTAGTGTAACTGAGTTTCTTCCCTGAAACTCCTCACGTTCTAATATATGGCCGTACGCAAGTAAGAAGGTAGTTTTACAACAATCATCTATTCTTATATAAAAATATTAATATAAAATACACACCGTTATGATATTGTTTCCTAAAGTTATTGCTGGATTCCCAATTTATCACATAGTGTAATGTTTCAATACTTTCTCAAGTAGTACGACATTAGTGTAAGCGAACTGCACTCGTATCAGTTTTCATATAAAAACACCGACTATTTTTACGAATATCAATGATGATTTCTATCACAACGAACGACTGTAAACATACGAATTTTTATTTAATCCAAACTGCGACTTTATCTCAAGAGCTTCTATCAGGGAATATGATACATCAGTCTTTCTACTGGGAACCTATATCTGTTTATCATAGTCCTCTTTATATTCTTACCAAAATCTAAATATAGAATCAACAGTTCTATCCAAGCGTAAAGTTATAATTATTTATTCGCATTCCTGTTTACTGTGATTATTCGTTTCTCTGTTGTTTGTCGATTATATGTCAAGCTCCCTTTGATATTTCTCGTTCATGCGTATCGTTTATTATTGTTTACCTTATCGGTAAAAAATCCGTCGATAAAAAGTGACGAATTTTTGTCTTGGTGACGAATAGATTTTACCGACGAAACGTTTTGCCGACGAAATTCTTGACCGACGAAATATTTTTGCTGACAAATAATTTTTACCGACAAATTATTTTTACCGATGAATTGGTATTTTCATAATAGATAGTATTTTGCATTTTGTAGCTTAAAGATGCCTTAGGGCTTCTTACACTGATCATATTGCTTGATTCGTGTTAATAAGTATTGGAAAATAAAAAGAAATGTAAGTGAATTTGAAAATCAGTCGAGCAAAATTGATTTGTAAATACACGAGGTCATACCAGTTCCAATCATTGATAAAGCGTTTTGAAATAGTTGTGGTTGTGTATGTAAATAATAGATCAGTATTTTACATACTTTTTAGTGTGTCAATATAGCCAACTAAGGAAGAACAGGAAAATTATCAGTTTATAATATATGTTTTATATAGAGCCAGGTAAAAAAATTTCGTCGGTAAAAAGTGACGAATTTTTGTCTAGGTGACGAATATTTATTACCGACGAAATTTTTAGCCGACGAATTTTTCTACCGACGGATTTTTTACCGACAAGGTATTCGTTATTCATTCGTATCACTTTCTCGATCACGTGGGCTTCCATTCGTTAATTTCAACCAATCATGCGTATCGTTTCGCAATACAGTTTGGGCGTAGAATTGGGTGTAAAGATGTGAAGGTTGGGAGGAAAGATGTGCTTCTGCACATATAAATGGTAATAGCCAGCTCACGGTGTGATATAAAATCCCAAAATATTTGGAGTTCTTATAATTGTGATGTAATAAGGCAAATCAGTCAAATGACTTGTACGAGACATCCTCAGTACGTTTCGTGTGGAAGTTAATTTTCTTGACGTTTTAGACTTTATCCCTTGAGAGTTAAATATTCCTCAGGCAATTAAAATGTTTTAGGGGCTAGAAATCTTTTGATTTGGATGAGTAGTGGAAGCAAAACAATAACATTTCTAGAATCTCACACAAAGCAGGCTGAACATGGGCGGCGAGCGACGTCGCCTTGGCGGCTAGTCTATATATAAATAACCGATTCTCTGTTTGTCAGTTTGTTTTTTTGCTTGTCTGTCATGAAAAATGGTAGAGTCAGCAATTTAAGATCACAAATAAATTATGTCTCTTCTTTTGCACGACGTCAGTGCAAAACCATGTCGTTGCATCCCCAATCGAACGCGAAATTTTTAGGGAAATGTTTCGGGAGCCAATAGGCATAACTTATATTTTATGGGTCCGCAGTACAGGTGATGCGGTAATGAAAAATTTGGGTCTTACTTTTTTTGGGGACGGGTCTGTGACATCATAAAAATTTTTGATCAACGATATCTCTGTAACAGGTGGTCGTAGCAAAACGATCCTATATATTTTTTGTTCAGCTTTTCGAACTCTACAACATGGGTACACTGGTGATCTTGTCTAAGCTTGCCTATGACATTCAAATTGCTTGTAATCATTAAAATTGGAATCGGAAATAATAGAGATTATTACTTAGTTATAAAGTAAAACCTGGTTCAAACCTGGTGATTGCGACGATTACGATTATTAGAATTCACTGTAATCACCATAATCTTCGTAATCAGCTAATGTGAACAGAGGCGTAGTTAGGGTCAGTCAAAAAAACCTGGAGGAGTTCAACATTATGATATTTCTTTTCAGTATTAAGTGCCGATTAGGTTACTTGCACGCTTCCTTTTCTACCTTAAATGACTTAACTCTCCTCCACAAATTTTGACTGACCTCTGGCTACGCCTCTGGTGAACACTTATGTATCCGTCGAAATCGTCGTGAACGCCTGGCCGATTACTACGACAAGACATCAAAAATTACTGATTGATTACAAATTACTAATGAAATACTTGAGAGATTGCGACAATTAATTTTGCAATCGCTGTAATCAATCGCCAGGTCTGAACCAGGCTTAATTGGAAAACGTGTAGCATAAACGAGGTTGGATATGAATCTCAGTTGGCGGGTTAAAACAAAAATTCGTCAAAGGTCTATGTTGAATGTACGATTTCTAATATGTATGTGGATTAATTTTTACAACACTTAAGACCTGGTTTCCGCACACTTCAAAACAGTGATTACAAAGCAAAAGTTATTTTCAGTAGCACATTAATCTTTATAGCCGTGATTTTATTTCAATGTTATGATACAATTTATATAATTGTGGAATTTGCTGCTATTTTTTCTCACAATTTATTACGTAATTGTAGCTCGAGTTACTAAAGGCTAAAATACACGATCATTTTAAAATGACATTTTTTAAATGATCATTTAAAACTGATCATGTAAACGCTCAAAAAATGACGAAAAGTACCCGTCATTTTCAACTATCATTTAAAAATGATAACTCAAACATGTTTGAGTTTTCATTTAAAAAATGATGGAATTTCTCCATTGAATTACGTCAGTTCTATTGTTTTACTCACTTTAGTATAGTCACGCGATGAGTTTTCGCAGCTTATGAAGGAGAAAAACAAAGTGATGCATATAAAGTCTGCATATTAAAATAAACATGTCGCTGGTGAAGTTAGCATCAACTGACCAATTTATTAATTTGTGGCAGGAAGAGGAGTTTTTGTGGAATGTTTCGTCCACAAATTATAAACATAAGGACCAAAGAGGAAAGAGTATAACGCATTACTGTGCCATGTTTCTCAATAGATGGGCTTATTAAACTTAATATTTCTTCAAAATTTTCCGGCGAAATTCTTAACAACTTTGAATATTCATATTTTCTGCTTGAAATTCCTTCACAGGCGTGTTATAAATTCCTAAGAAGTTTCGTTTTTGAAGCCAAGGTTTCACCCAATGTCTTCGTTTCTGCCTTTAATTTTCCCCCTTTCTCGTCATTTGGACATAACAGCAACAACTACGTTTGCTGCCACCAGAGTCCATGACTGAAAAGTACTCTTTTACCATAGAACTTTTATAAAAATGTTGTAATCATAAATGATCGTGTAAACAGATGTTCTCATCATTTTTTAAAGGATTAAAAAAATTATCATTTGTCATTTATCATTTTAAAATGATCGTGTATTTCAGCCTTAATGCTCTTTTATTAGATTTCTTTGTAAAGAAGAAATTATATTTGCGTACTGTCCAACCTAAGTTGTTCACTACACGACAGTGAGAATTTGTTATGTTTGATACGACACTATGTTTTGAAAAAATTGTTAGGGAGGAATAATTTTAACGTACAATTTTATAACTTAAACTAAAGTAAAACAAATTCTAATGAAAACTGTTTATGTGGTTTTTAATTAATACCATATACCGTTTTGAGGGTTATTCATTGCAAATTAGAAATTTTTATGAACAACTCATACCACAAGCACACACTTATAAAACGTCAAGTTACGCTAAATCCGAAAAAACACATTTGTTCCCTTGTAAAACTTCAAAGATGAATTTTTCGACAATCGTAAATCATACTCTGAAGACCGACTTCTACTCAATAAATGTTTTTCGTGCGTACGAACGACAATTACGCATGCGTAAAACTCTCACTAAAGTAGTAAATTTTCAACGACAAATGTAGTAAACCTTTTTTTTTTTTTCTATCTCATTACTTTATCTTACAAGTAGCTATCGACTATGTCACAATATCAAGCAATACCAATATCAATATCACAATATCAAGCATGTTCAATTAAGCGATCTTTGCAAGTTCTGCTAGTTCCATTATCGTCGATTTTGTTAGCAACGTAGTTGGTCTGCAATGATCTCGATCCGCGAATGCATAATATCATCGATCGTAATAGCGAAAATGACAATTTTGTGCGTATGAATGAAGTTGCGATGGATTTTGAAACATTTCGTTTTTCAGCGATCATCTCTGCCAATCGACTATAAAATGCTTGACATTCTCTACCCATACCTCTGTTAACGTTGAATACCAATGGCGTGAAACTTCCATTTTCAACTTACGTCAAATGTAGTAAACGCCTTGAAGATTGAAATGAGTCATAATTAGGTCAAACACGTGAAAGTCTTCACCAGGTAACTTTTCAAGGGCTATCAGGTTGCCATATAATAAAACCCAAAAATCGCGCATGCAGTTAAAAAAACCGCTGATATGAGCTAAATTAGGCACGATCGGGCAAAACTCAACAAGGTCTTCAACAAGTCACTTTTTTAGTGCTATCAGGTGGCTGTGTAGTAAGCCTGGAATTCGTACATGCGCAGTGAGAGACTCTCAATACAAGCGAAATAGGTCATAATTAGACGAAACACATGAACGTTTTCATCAATTAATTTTGTAATGGCTGCCAAGTAGTCATAAGATTAAAGCCAAAATCGCGCATGCGCAGTAGAAATATGCTAATATGAGGTATATAAGCCATAATTAAGCAAAACGCATCAAGCTCTTCAGCAGGCAACTTTTCAAGGGCTATCAGGTGGCGTTAAAATAAAACTCAAAATCGCGGCTACATTTAGATAACACGCATGAAGGTCCTCATCATATAATATTCACGTGGCCATATAATAGAACTTAAGTTCACCCATGCGCAGTGAAAACATTTAGGTAGAATCACAACAAGTTAAGTTTGTGGCAACATTCATGCATGTATACATATATTTTCAGCATTGCTAACAAAACTTCAGAAGTGTTTTTAGATATCCTGAATTAAATTTTCAGTTCTAATCGACTCGTAGTTTGTGAGAAGGAGATAAACCCTTGTATGTGTGACGTCAATTGAATTCTGGATGCCTTCAAACTTGGTAAAGACCTTCATGATTTTTGCCTAATGGTGGCTCATTTACTTCATATCAGCGGGGTTTTTAGCTGCGCATGCGCGATTTTGGGTTTGATTGTTATCTGATTTCTTTGAAGCTTTCCTCTCTTGCAAAAGTCGAATATTTTTAGTCTGCAGGAATCTTTAACGTAATAATTGCTTTTTCTTGTTTACCAAGATTCAGCTCTTGGAAAAGAGATTCATAATTCCAGTTCATCTTCTTTACGCATGGTGAGATAGGGCAAGTCCCCCATAACATGATAAATGAAGTAAAAGTTTAAAAATACAAGTGTTTTTTCACATAAACATTCCTTTTCTTTGGCTAAAGTAACGAACGATGTGCTGTTGATCACACTGCTGGTCTGCACACCTTGTGTAATTAGTGACGTAATTGGTGATTTTATTCTTAACATCTCGGCTAACGTACAATTAGGGCATAATGGTGCAATATGGAAATTCAATTAGTTTGCAATAAAACAGATTGCAAAGTCATGACTTTTTTTCTATTGAAACATATAGAAACCATGCCGTTGATGCATTAAATAAAATATTTTTTTCGAGTTGAATGCGTTTTTGTATTTTTTAAAAATAAAAATTAAGTTATTAATTAGATCTGCGAAGAGTTATTTTTATTTGAACAGAAATCACAACGACATCAGTTCTCATAACATGGCAGATAAGAATGGTCATGCAACTGTCTCCAGCACAGAATTAAAGGAAATGGCCTCGGAGTAAGTCAGATCTAATTAATTTGTTTACTTAGTTACGAGAGGCGTAGCAAGATCTTAGTCAAAATTTGTGGAGGAGAGTTTAGCCATTTTAAAATAGAACATAAAAACGTGCATGTACACTAATTGTTAGTTAAGAATGAAAAGAAAGGTCATAATGTTGACTTCCTCTACTTTTTTATGACTGACCCTGAATACGCCCATGATTACAGATGGTCATACTAAACACTAAAGCTAGTAAAATTTCGATCTGACACATTTTCACAGAGTGACAACCACACTGAAACATTTCCAGATTGGGATCTTGCTAGATCTAGATGAGAAAATTTAGTAAAAGTAACACCATTTCTGTATTAATCGGCGATGGATCTAGAGGGTAGTCACATCTTGTGGAGAAGCACATTAACATAATTTGTGAATTCAATCCATATTACTAATGGGATTTTCTGAACGTTTTTCTTTTATGGTTAAAATTGCTAACACTCTCCTACACAAACTGCGACTACCCTCTAAATCCGCCACTGTTAATCGTATTGGAAATATAGGCCCAAAGCAAACTGTCCGATCGTGCTGTGCAGCATATGACTTGTTAATATGTTTAAAACAGTTTCTACACTCCTTCTAGCATGCCACCAAAATGAATCATCACACAGAAATATGTATGTTGATGACATCATTTTAGAAACAGTTAACTATTTTAATAGCTACGTTAAAAGTCAATGTTAACAACCATACAACGTAAATTCCATCGAAAATGTCTGAAATAACATCTAACACAAAACCCATTGAAATCGGTGTGTAAGCATTCGCTTTGACTTGCGAGAATTAACTTCAATCTATCAAAACTTCTGAAAATTATAGACACGGCAAAGAGGATGGAAGTGATGCGGAAACAAAAGAACTTCCAGAGACGATTCAAGCTGTTCCTTGGTCGCAATTGGTAAGTCATGAAAACTTTAGATTGCCGTTTAACTGAGTACGGAAGAAACTGGTTGGGTTTCTTATCATAACGTTTGATTCTTCCGTTCGCCAAACTCTAGTCGAGTTTTTCGGATTTAGCAAACTAACAAGTAACTGGAAATAAGTTCCATCGCTCCAGAGGCCATTAAAAACATTAATAACACTAAATAACGCTTTTTTATGGCAACTACTTTATAATAACAAGAATGTGGAGGGTTTTTGAGACCAAACTAAGAACATATCTGAATGTCAAATCCCGTTTTCACACCTGTTTCAAAAAATTAAGAACAACATGAGCTTGAATTTTTAGGGAAAATAAAAAAAAGTTCGGAATTTTTCTCTTAAGCTGTTACTATCTGTAATATCTGTTTCCCTAACCACACTACGTTACATAACTATACAAAATATAGCAAAGTGCTTTTTTGATTGATTTTGATTTATTCTTTATTTAAGTTTGGATTGTTAAAAATAGTAGAAAAGACTAATAAATTCCAACATCAATAATAAAAACATACAAAAAAAAAGATTCAATTGTTAATGCCACAACAACCCTTCACAAAAATTATCGAGACACCTTTATTTAAAATGAAAACTCTAAAGTCTTATGTTAAGCCTCCCCTTCCCCAGAATTCAATGTTGTTTATGGCTTCCACACAAGCTAAGCAGCCACGTGGATGACTTTAAACAAATACAACTTTGAATTGTGGGGAAGGGGGAGACAGGTTGGACTTATTTCAAAATTATAACAGTTTAGAGTAGAACGTTAAAGTTCAATCATATCATGGGTGCAGAGAAATTTGACTCTTTGTTTATACACGATTATTTTCAGTATAGCTACGCTGACAAGATAGATTGTCTTCTCATGTTGGTTGGGATAGTTGCAGCAATCGGAAATGGAATCGCTCAACCTGGTTCTTTCGTTATATTTGGCGAACTCATAGAAGATTTTATCAACCATGGAAGAAACAGTACCGACATCAACATAGAAGACCAAATGAAAACCTTTGCATTGTATTATGTTTATGTAGCAGCAGGAATGTTTGTATGCTCCTTTTTACAAGCATCTTGTTGGTCAATAGCAGCTATACGTCAGACCCATCGCATTCGCGTCAAATTTTTTCAATCTATTATGAGACAAGATATTGGCTGGTTTGATGTCAATGAAGCAGGTGGATTAACCACTCGGTTATCAGAGTATGTAATTTATCCATTTGATGTCTATCACGTACCAGAATAAGACTTGAAATTCCCTCTTAAAATTATATTATTGAGACCTATTTCCATGCTTTCCTTCTTATTACAAGGTACGGAAGCTCGTGCCTTTTATGTCTATTTTAATTTCAGTTTTGACCTAGATTCGTGTAATCGTAGACGTTTTAACGTCGATTTAATATTCCAACCTCGACTCACACGTCCGAACTTCCGTTGAGAAGCTCGACTGATGATGTTAATCTAGAATTAAAAATTAATTTTAAACTTGCCATCACGGGAACAAGCATCGTACCTTGTAATACGATGTATTATAGAAAACTGTTGGGGAACTCAATAATATGTTTTTTTTTAATTTGTAAAGGAGTTTCAACATGAAATTTCTTACCATTCTTCACATATAGTGACCTTGGAAAAATTCAAATTGGAATTGGCGACAAAATGGGTGTAAATATCCAAGCAGTGGTCATGTTTCTAGCTGGCTTTGGACTAGGCTTTTTCTATAGTTGGAAATTGACATTAGTCATATTATCGTTGACTCCTGCTTTTGTTGTTGGAGGAGGAATTGCTGGAAAAGTTTTAGCATCATTAGGATCAAATGAACAAACTGCTTACGCACAAGCAGGAGCCATAGCAGAAGAAGTTATCAGTTCCATACGAACTGTAATAGCATTTGGTGGTCAAAAAGACGAAATCAAAAGGTAATGCCCCTTTAAGAAAAAAAATAATTCACAGTTTTGGATAAATGAAATAGGAAGTACATCTTGGAATTCTTTATTCTATGTTAAGAAACGTTTATATTTAGGTATGACAGTGCACTTGTTTTTGCGGAAAAAGCTGGTATTAAAAAGGCTTTGACAATGGGTGGCTCATTTGGTTTTTTCCACATAGTCCTTTTTTCCTGTTATTCGTTGTCTTTCTGGTGAGGAACTTTTGTATTTTCTTTCTTTTATGAATATAGTTAATTTAATGAACCAAAACGCAATAATAATAGCAGAATATGTGTTATGGCAATGCTGTATGTCACATTGGTATTTGAAAATGATTGTACTATACCTTAGAATTGCTTAATATAGCTTTGCATCTTTAACGTCACTACGTACAACGTTTTCAGCCTGAATATCCTTAACATTTTTATTCGCTCATAATATCGCTTTTTTGCTCCTGTCGTTGTCTATGCGAGTTTCGCTGTAATCTGCATTCATGAGGTCAATTAATGTAAGCCTGAAAATCAATTTCGTCTTTGATTCTTGGCAAAGTTTCTTAAAGATTCATGAATGTCTCCTTAGATTATATGAAAAGTATTCTAGAAATTGTAGTCTTTGAAATAACGAAATTCAACGACATAAAATACTGTATTGTAAGTAAACATTTATTTGGACTTTCAGTGTGACGTATTGCTGACTCGTGTTGCAACGGTGTGACATACTGACATACTGAAGCAGTATCAGTCTTAGTAAAATCAACTTTCAACAATAAACAAATAAACAATTGGGTTTGAATGCGTTGATAAACATAGGCAAGTGTTTTGGATTTTTAGGTATGGTTCACAGTTAGTTGGTGACGGGAATCTCAATCCTGGCGATATGGTTATCGTGTTCTTTTGCGTGATGCTTGGTGGTTCTCAATTAGGGACACTTGGACCAAATTTTGAAGCTGTGACTTCTGCACGTGGAGCAGCGTTCTTTGTGTATAGTGTGTGTAAAAGGGTAAAGATCTCTACAAATCATACATGCTTAATTGTTCACTGAACAATAATGACTTCATGAAACCATTAATCGTGTTTGTTAGGAACCACCCATAGACTGCATGTCCAATGATGGTGATGAAATCAAACATCTTAGGGGAGATGTTGAAATAAAAAATGTGGAGTTTTGTTACCCATCAAGACCAGAAATCAAGGTTTTTATCTTGACTTCTTTATCAATTTTTCATTTCTATTATTTCATTTTTTACTAAAGCACCTGTTTCATTTAAGTTGTTTTTGATACTGATGTGTAAATACCTTGATCATCGGATATTTTTTGGATCATATGCTGTCACGAATTTGAAAATCGTAGGATTTGCTGGGAAACTAGAGAAATTGCTGAGCGACAATTCCTAAAGCTAATGAGGATTGAAAATCGATTATTAATGTACAAAAAGCATTTTGACATAGGTTCTGCAAAAGTTCAACTTGAATATAAAGCAAGGAAGTACAGTTGCTTTGGTAGGAGAATCTGGCTGTGGTAAAAGTACGATAGTAAAATTAATCCAAAGATTTTATGACTGCACTAATGGAATGGTATATCAAAACTAATAATTTTTTAAACGATTAATGTCATCATTTTCCATCATTTTATTCAATGGTTATGTTTAGATTTTATTGGACGGTGTCAATTTGACTCAATTAAACTTACATTGGTTACGATCTAACATTGGAGTGGTTAATCAGGAACCAGTGCTCTTCGACATGTCTATAACTGAAAATATCAAACTCGGAGCTATTTCTTCAGTTACGAAAGATGAAATCGTAAAAGCTGCTAAAAATGCTAATGCCCATGACTTCATTTCAGCATTACCTAATGTTCGTAGAAAAGCATTTAACAGTTTTACTTAATGGTCTTTGATAATCTTTAAACTTTTTATAAATAGATATTGTATCTAACTTTTAAAGGGATATGACACAGTAGTTGGTGAAGGTGGTGCACAACTTTCTGGTGGACAAAAACAAAGAGTAGCGATTGCCAGAGCGTTAGTGCGAGATCCAAAAATATTACTGTTCGATGAAGCAACTTCGGCGTTAGATACAGAAAGTGAGGGCATTGTTCAAGCTGCATTGGACAAGGTATCTTGATTTACAATCTCTTGTATTATTATGGATGTGCTAAAGATTTCTCATTTGCTTCTCTAATTCTATTCGAGGCAAGTAAAGGACGAACTACAGTAATTATTGCTCATCGCTTATCAACAGTTAGAAATGCAGATGTTATTATTGCTGTTAAAGATGGCCAGGTGGCTGAAAGTGGAAATCACGATGAATTGATTGCAAAAAAAGGTGTTTACTTTCAACTTGTCATGATGCAGACCATGAGTGATGAGGACATCAATGAACATCCTGAACCTGAAAAAGGTAGATGCAACCTATCATGTTGTTGGCAATAAAATCCCTTTACGTTTATTAAATCTTTGTTTCATTTATATCTGTGTGTCTTTTATGATCAGATGAATTCAACAAACTTCAACGAAGTGTATCTGAAGTGTCAAATGGCTATCATAAAGAAATCAAAAGTAGTTCTGCAACTCTCTCACGACAATTTTCCAACGTATCTTTAAGAAGTGATAAGGTTAGTTCTTTATTTCTATAAATATTTAGTGATATCATAGGTTACCTTGATTCGGATAGGGTCTGGTAAAAAATCAACTTATGAAAAGGAATAAACTTTTCCCGAATTTCTGTTTAAACACCGTGTTAATGCCTTGCTATCAAGTTTCGCCGAAATCCTGTACATTCTATTTAAAATCTTTCTAGCGAAGCGACACTTGAGTTTGCCATAACACGACGCTTAAACAAAAATCTAGGAAAGGTTGGAGTAGATTTAAAGGGCCAATGAACTGCTTGGTTATATCTATTACTTATTATTAACAAAAATCGTGCCTTCTCCATGAGAAATGTTGAAGTTTGATGGTATCATGGCCTCAAAATGTAGATGAGAGGTTCATCAGACAAAATAAAATGTCCGCCTCACCAACAGTAGTGTAGCGTTGGATTTGCTTTGCAATGATGTATATTTTTTAAATTCCAAGAGTATTGCAAAAACAAAATCTGGAAAAGAAAAAGAAAAAGAAGAACAAATTGAGCCCGCTGGAATGTGGAGGATAATGAAGACTGCAACTCCAGAATTATCTTACTTTCTTGTTGGAGGCTTCTTCAGTGCAATTATTGGAGCATTTCCTGTGGTTTTTGCCATAATTCTCAGTGAATTACTTGCAGTAAGTTTCACTGATTATGCGTTGTATTTCTTTGAAAGCAAATAATTCAATTCTTAACAATACAATTTAATATCTACTTTTACTAATTTGGCGGGAATTTATTTTGGCGGTTAAGGAAAATTTTTATATTTAGCGGGAATTAATTTTGACGGATGGTCCCAATAATCAATTTTCAATTAAGTGGTTCGATAGAATAAAGAGAAAAATATTTAAATGAGAAGAGGAAAGTCCAACATGTGTTATCATCTTCCCACTCTGATTTTTCGTCGTCGTCATTGTCTTGCACGTTGACGAAATCATTTAAAACATCTGATCTCGGCAAGAAAAGAATTGGAATTAAAAACATCAGAACCTTTTTCTCACCAGTTCAGAGAGAGCCAGCAAAAAAAGGAAGGGTCACAAGAGACTAGCAATCGTTAGTACGGATTGATGTAGAATGAAATAATGATGTGAAATGCTGAAATTCTAGCATTTTATACCTTTTAATTCCTTTTGAAAAAAAATTGGCGGTTTACGAAAATAATCAAATTTGGCGGGAATTAATTTTGGCGGACGAGCATTTAAATCAAATTTGGCAAGAATTAATTTTGGTGGATTCCAAAAATAATTATTTTTGGCGGGAAGAAATATTGGCGGCTTTTGGTGGATTTTGAAGCAACACGCCAAATCCGCCAAACTTTCTTCCCTTAAGGTAAGTTTGGGCTTTCTGCTAATACAAATATTGATATTTCTCTGTAATTTTCTTCTCAAAACAGCTTTCATTACATATAATACAAGGACGTAGAATTAGGGGGGGCTTGAGCCCCCCCAACTTTTTTGTCAATTATGAGAGATTTGTTTTTGCCTTTCCTAAAAATTGAAAATCATGTTGAAATTATAGATTTTGAGTGCTTTTATAGGCAATCTAGAGGTAGTATTTTTCAAAAATTTTCTTGGCGCATCGGCTTCAACCATGGTGGGGCCTCTTTCAACAATAGAGATTTATTGAGCCCCCCCAACTCAAAATGTCTTGCTACGCCCCTGTAATAAATGCAACGACTGTCACAGACTTTAGTTCTTATCGTATATTTTAGAGTTTTGTTAAATCTGATCGAGAAGATATGAAAAGTGAAGCAAGAGACTGGGCACTATGCTTTTTAGCTCTAGGATTTGCAAATTGTATTGGATTGTTCATTTCTGTATGTTTCATAATTTTGCTAATAATCAATTTATGATAAGATGAGAAAGTTATATTACAGTTGTTGTTGCATGCCAATGATAGGATCTGCGATCTAATTAATTAACGGAGTTTTTTTTCTATGTTTTCTTTCTGTTGTTCAGAAAGTATTAAAACTACTGTGGATGTAGTAACGATTTGTGAACAGGCTTTTTTATGTTATAGTCTTACCTTTTCGGCAAAGCTGGAGAAATTCTCACAAGAAGATTAAGAAAAATGGTTTTCACTTCGATTTTACGACAGGTCAATCCTTTCATTCTTTCCTAGATTACCAAACATGACCATCAAAACCTTTCAATCACTTTTTCATAACTATCTAACTTATAGGACATCGCATTTTTTGATAATCCTGAAAATAATAGTGGAAAGCTAACAGCCAGGTTAGCGACTGATGCTTCCAATGTACAAGGTGTAAGTTGATTCACGTCCCTATTTACAGTGGACAAGAATTTATACAGTATTAGTCATGAAAACAGATCTAATATATCGACTCCATCTATTTTGTAATCTTTCGCTATAAAACTGTAAATCCAACATTTTAATGTTACTTTTTGTTTTACTTTATAACTATGTTTAAGAGTGGATCTCTAGTTCACCCATTAGGCTTATCTTCCATTTTCCCAAAAACATAAAGATGAACTAAATGACTGTCTTTCTCATTTTCATACGAGCGCAAAACATAAACTACATGGAATCGTCATTTAATAGCTGGTTTTAGCATTTTGGAATGTCATGAATTTCCAATAAAAGATCGATTTTGACTTCATTTTGATTTAGGCCACGAGCGCCAGATTGAATACCATGATCCAAGTGAATGTGATGCTGTTGACCGTTGTCATCATGGCATTCTATTACAGTTGGAAATTGACACTTTTAATCATTGCTTTTGCACCTTTTCTCTTGCTTGCTGGTGCCGCTAATACCAAAATATATATGAACTTTTCTGCGAAAGCTGACAAAACGATGCTAAATGCAAGTGCTCTAGCCATACAAGCAATTATGAACATGCGCACAGTGGCATCAATCGGCAAAGAATCCTTCTTTGTGCAGAAATATACTGAACTAATAAAAGTACCTTACAAGTAAGTAAATGTTTCAATTGTCCGTTAGTTTTCTTTTTGGATTTTTGTTGTTAACTTTAGGACACCCGTGGTGGGGTAAAGTCTTTAAAATACCCGTGGTTTCTCCTCCTACTTCTTCTCCTACTACTATTACTCCAAGTTATGGACGCTTTCGTGCAACGTTTACATGACATCGTTGCTGAATTCGCATTTTCGGCCAAATTTGGACTTTCAGTTGACCAATTTTCATAAAAATTTGCACAAAGCACAATTGAAGGTGCTGGTTTCGAATTTCACAATTATGTTGACAGGTTTGACTAAAATTGGACAATTCGGGCCAAATTTGGACCAATTTCCGAAAGTTCTTCAATTTTCATGAAATTTTGCATGGATTACATTTGAAAGGTGCTGATTTCAAGTGTGACAGTCATTTTGTCAGATTTGATTAAAATTGGACAATTTAGGCCAATTTTGGACCAAACTTAGAAAGTTCTGCAATATTCAAAAAAATCTATACAAAGCACAAATGGAAGATGTTGATTTTGAATTTGCCAGTCATTTTGTTAGATTTGACCATAATTTGGCAATTCGGCAATGTTGTATTTTTGAGACTACATATGTATCGTTGTGTTACGTCCTGAAGTCTTCAAGCCAAGCGGCTTCTTGTTGTTTTTCGCCTCTTTCAATGAATGGTGTATGATGTATTTTCAAACTTAGAAAATCGATGAGAAAGGCAATTGTGTTCGGTGCCACATTCGGCTTATCGGGTTCTTTGATGATGTTAGCAAACGCAGCATGCTTTTCGCTTGGTGGTAAAATGGTGCAGGAAGAAGATCTATCATTTGAGGAATTGTTTAAGTAAGGAATTTTCTAGAAGTCTGAAAGCTTGAATCAAAAAGATTATTCCAATATTTCATATTCAATAGGGTCGTTCTGGCTGCAGTTTTTGGAGGGATCATCGCTGGTCAGATAGCATCATTCGCCCCAGACTACTTAGCTGCTAAAGTTTCTGCTGCTCGTATTTTCAAATTAATTGATACAAAGCCAGCAATCGATTCTTTTGATGAAAATGGAGCTAAATTGGTATCATTATAGAAACATATACATTTAAGACCAAATAAGACATGGCCAGCAGCCAAGATTTTATTTTGTTTTATTTTAGAAAATCGTTGATGGGAACATAACTTTTGATAATGTTTCTTTTAACTATCCAACCCGACCTGATGCCAAAGTTCTTGATGGGTTATCACTTACAATTAGCTCTGGGGAGAAAGTAGCATTGGTTGGAGCTTCAGGGTGTGGCAAGAGTACGTGTATCAGTTTGCTGGAACGATTTTATGACCCCTTGGCAGGAACTGTTAAATTTGATGACCACAATGTAAAAGAACTCAATATTCAGTGGCTTCGATCACAACTTGGTTTAGTTTCTCAAGAGCCAGTGTTATTTGCACGCAGTATAAAAGAAAATATTTTGTATGGGTTAGACGGGCAGTTCAGCGATGAAGAAGTGGTTAAAGCAGCTAAAAGTGCTAACATACACGATTTTATAACTGGATTACCAAAGGTAATGCATAGGTGTTTTATTGTTGTTGTTGTTGTTGTTGTTCTTTTGTAACTTATTTTCCTCTCTTTCTCTCTCTCTATATATATAGTTCAAAATTATTTATATGCACAACTGACGAAAATCGAAAGGCCTTTTGTGCAATTTTACTGATTGTTTATTCGAAAGAAGAACTTATATTTTAAATTTGCTGGTTTCTTTACTTTCCATGAACCCTTGTTTTTACTGTATGGTTATCACGTTTTACTGATAAGTAGTAAGAAATATATTAATCATTTTAGGGGTATGAAACAATGGTAGGGGAAAAAGGAACATTGATATCAGGAGGACAAAAACAGAGAATAGCTATTGCACGAGCTTTGATACGAAATCCAAAGATAATGCTTCTAGATGAAGCTACATCAGCCCTGGATTCAGAAAGTGAAAAGGTATAACCTAAATTTGATTAATTTGTAGTAGGTATATTACTTCTCAACATCTTCGTGTAAACTTTTCACATAGATGGTACAAGAAGCATTGGATGTGGCGATGGAAGGTCGCACATCGATCATAATAGCTCATCGATTATCTACCGTACAAAATGCTGATTTGATCATTGTTATTCAAGGTGGAAAAATTGTAGAAATGGGAACACACCAAGAACTTCTGGCCAAAGGGGAAGTCTACTATAACCTTAATAAGGCTCAATTTTAAGTAAAAAGAGTATCTGATTAAGTTTTCTGGTTGAGAATGATAAGTGGCACAATACAGCTTTTTGTTTAGATGGTTGAACTTAATATTCAATAGACATTTTCGGAAAATACGTCACAGGAGATCTTGCCTCGCTTTCAAACCATATAATAATGATATTTGTGTCGTTTTGAAAAGAAATGATACCTGAAGATAACATCTTACACGATTTTTTTTATCATTCTTAACTGCGAAGTAATTTAAAACATCAGAAACGAGGCTAGATCTGCCGTGACGTAAATTCCGAATAGGTCTATTATCTTCCGTTTGGGATTGTTCACAAATGACGTCAACCCCTCCAAAACAAAACAACCTCCACCCCACTTGTCCTTTTGTATGTTAGTTTCTTACGCGTTTTTAATAAGACGTGAGAATATTTGCAATGATCTTCGTGTAATTTTTCTCTGAACAAACTCCATCTGTGCTTATTGTTTTACGTTCGTGCATCACGGACCACATCAAGATCACATTCAGTGTTAACATTTTCATAAGAAACTTTTACTTAATTAGAAAAATCAAGGTTTTGCAAAATTGTGTGGGTTGACGTCAACTAGTATCACATTTGTTTGTTCGTTATTACTGTCAATTTTTCAATTCTGCTGATAATGTTACTCTTAGCTGTACTGATTACAGATCATTTTCTCGTTTAAATGTCGTTGGCACACTTGCAGAAACGTAAGCAAAATACTTGAAAAAGATCACTAAGACAGTTTCTTTATGTACTTAGGTGCTAGTATAACGTCTCTATTCGATGACTGTCTCTATTTCTTATTGTGCGATGAAGTCTTTTTTTATCGGTTCCCTGACATAAAAACCATTTAACCTCTTATTTTACGAAAATTAATGAACGTAAGAAAATTGTTAATAAATTTCAGTTACAATTTAACAAAGCAGAAACAATAACTGAAATTCCATGAAACTATTAGGGGACAATCTATGCAACAGCTTGCTCACTAGCTACAGTAATAACAAATGAGTTTTTTCTGATCAATGCAATCTTTAAAACCAGACATGACATGTACACTCAGTTCATGCAGGTCATTGCTACACTGTTTGTAAAAATCTAGCATAATCAAACATAAAAACATTGAAAGAATGAGGTGATGCCGACTGGTATCATTTTGCTAAAAAACTTTCTTCCTAAAAATGTAATAGTTGAGTGTAATTTATAATTTCTGCTCAATGGTCGCAAAGTGGGAATCTAAAAAGACGTCCCAATCGCACCTTCACTGAAACGTCTCGACGACATCCCAACGACATCGTAAGCCCCCTTTTTTATGAGATCATAAGTCAACCATTTTGGGATCATCAAAACAACAAAACATACAAATTCAAGATGTCTCCTTTTTAATTCTTTTTAATAATTTACAACACAACAACAATTCAACATTATGAAACTTTCAACCACATGTATTTCAACATTTAAAACTCCCTTCCGCAAGCCTTTTTGAAACTTTCTATATCGCACGCGATTAACCCGGAAATTTCCCTTTGTCTTATACGTATTTGTGATTGGTCTATTTTAAATTCTTTAAATCGTTCAACTGTAGTAAAATATATTCGATGAATCTTTGTCGACTGATCGCTTTTGAAAATTTAG
Organism: Turritopsis dohrnii; assembly: GCA_027922465.2. Lineage (NCBI taxonomy): Eukaryota > Metazoa > Cnidaria > Hydrozoa > Anthoathecata > Oceaniidae > Turritopsis > Turritopsis dohrnii. Next base: position 362,195 of record BQMF02000424.1, read on the forward strand.
AATTCTTTCGAAGATCGTAATTTAATCTGTATAGAGACGTCCCAAAAACGTCGTGAAAGCAGCCCCTTGCACGACCAAGAAAAAGATTGAGGCATGAATGTATGCAGTATGTTATTGTTACTCAAAGTATACTGTTTAGTAAAAGCAGAATGAAATTTGAAGCTTTTTAGAACGTAAGAAGATCCCAATTGCGACGTCCCACTTTTTGACATCCCTACGACCAAACGACCATTTTGTGATTAATATGGGATTGTTCACAAATGACGTCAACCATTTTTCCAAGATTTTTGACCCCCCTCCCCCCCCCCCCCCCCCCCCTCCCCCTCCTCCTCATAAGAAACTTTTACTTAATTAGAAAAATCAAGGTTTTGCAAAATTGTGTGGGTTGACGTCAACTAGTATCACATCCCCCCCCCCCCCCCCCCCCCCCCCCCCTCCCCCGTCAACCAGCGTCAACAGTTGACGTCATTTGTGAACAGTCCCTTTGTATATTTTTATATTGAAGTAAATAGTTAAAAGTATCGTCAGTGTAACAACTCATTCAAATTTTCTGATTTATCCCACCTGAATTTAAAGAAATGATACTCCTTAAAAGATGTTTTCCTTCTTGTTAGTTTATCAAAAACCGTGCCGTTACTGATGCAGAGATTTTTGCAATATTTACGTGCAGATCTGCACAGATTTGAAACACATTTATCCCTTTATGTCTATCCGTATATTGATGATTCGCAGGACATTCATTTACCCTTTCGTTGAGCAAGTGACTTTCGTAATTCTATTCATGGTATAATGGTTGACAGACGAACCAGATACCTATTCGCATACCCTCGTGAATAAAGTAAACGTTTTTGTTCATCCTAGTACATCACGTGGGAGCATACGTGCAGTTAAGGAGGTCTGAATAAGTCAAATTTCACTTGTAAGCACATTCAGTTCCCATTCAATTGTAGTATCTTCCCTCGTTTGAAACAGCTGAACCATCCCTTCCCTGGAATGTGCCATTTTTCTGGAGTACCCCAACATATGTAGGGTCTGTTACAAAATGTGTTGCATTTTTCGAGAAAAATAAAACTCCACAGTTATGAAAAAACATGGTCATACGTTTTAATCAAACCTTTCTAGTTTCTAAAAATCACAATATCATTAATGGGGGACTTTTACTAAATAAGATGCTGGATGTTATGAATGACATAGGAGTTTTTTTTATGTCGGACAGACATTTAGAATTATTCAGATAAAAACTTTACATTTACTACTTAGCAAATATTTTTTTAGTGAACTGCATCACAAATTATGTATGAATTTTGCCTATATATGATTTCACTTAAGTGAAAGTCCACAAACATTGGTATCACCTTTTGTGCAACATGTCCGTCCAACACATTCAAAAGAGACTTCAATAAGTTTTATTTCTGCTCATACAAGTCAATTATTAGCAGTTGAATCCTCAAGCTATCAACTAAAACGTCTAGTAATTGACTCAAATAATCAAAACTAAGATTTTATTGCTCATTCCACTCCGATGTTGATGTAAAAAATGTGTCCGTCCGACATAAAAATCAAAAAAGTTTAGATGAAGAATCTTCTGCATTCGAATGTTCAATTTCGAACGTTTAGATGTCAAAATCGATTTATTAGATTCGATTTCTTATAGTCTGACAACAATCCGATCAAGAAACTCTTTATGTTTCCAGGTGCACTTGTAATAGGTTGGTATGAGATAGTTGAAACAATAGAATTCAGTAGAATTATCAAATTGTGCATGAATTGTTGGCCCTGCGCGAGACGTTAGTTACTCCGCATATATCGTATGCAGCTCAGCAGTCCTATTTTTCCACTTAAAAATGAAACAAGTTTATAGAAAGACGGAGATAACTTTTCATCTATTATAGTTCTATGACAATATCCTTTTACTGCGCGAAATGTTCAAAACCTAAAACACGCACGTTATAAATTCAGTCAGTTTATAGTCTTCTTTTGACTTTGGTCAACTGGTCGTCTGTTTACGAGATTGAAGATTGAAGCCAGTGCAATAATCGAAAGCAACTATAAGTTAAATTTTTTTAATGCCTATTCTGTCAGCATGAAGAGATTGAAAACTCGATGAACATCTGATTTTTAAGTAGTGTTTAAGAAGCATCATGCTTTGCTTTTTGAAAGATGCCTTCTCAAAGCAAAAGACGTATAGGTTTTATTACACGTTTTTGCATACACCCCAATTCCATAATCACTAGTATCAGAATAAATTTAATGCTAAATTATCACGACAAAAGATCATTTTTTTAATAGCAGAGTGTTTTTCTTTCAAACTTACTCGAGAATCCCAAGACATTCTTGCATCAATAATTTTGTACAAGTTTCTAGTTTTTAATTGAATTAATTCTTTTGCAACAAATTTAGTAGAAACTGATATACCGCACAACTTCACTGAAGACCTCACTGTCGAATATGGCAAGTTTTCAATCGCTTGCATAAAACAATCGAGAATAGAGGTAACTCTCAACTGAGGAAAAGTAAAAAGCTGTGCTTACACCCAACCCTACCCCTTTACAAATATTTTTTCATGACCTCAAGTCGTCAAATACAAATTTATATTTGTACACATGCTTATTTTACATGTTTCAAATCAAAATGAGGCGTTTTTTTACCATTAGGGATTGTTCACAAATGACGTCAACCATTTTTTCAAGATATTTGACGGAACGGAACGGAACGGAGCCAACAAAAGCAATACGGAAGGACTTTACCACGCCACGACGGACCACATTAAGATCACATTCAGTGTAAACATTTCCATAAGAAACTTTTACTTAAGGTTCTAAAAATTGTCTAATATAATTGAATATTGGCGTGAACAACTTGTCTGAAATCGGGCTCGGCATTCCGAAACTGGATCTTATCATGTACTTAAGAGAATGTCGATGATGCGTAGGAAACTAATTTTCAGGCACGCCTGAATGAACTTTGCTTCAAAGCACGAGCTTCAGCTGATTTAATATTTCGTTCGTCTGCAGAGTCGCTGGTCAGATCATCAGAGATGTGTTCCCAGGCACATGGAGATAGATGCGATAAATCTGTCAGCAATTTTATTTGTTCCTTTTACAAATATTTGTAGATATTTCTTGTAAATTTCGTTGATCTGCATTTTGAATCTAGCTTTATAAGATCGCCCATATAAGATCGCCCAACGCCTCCAGGTCATGTAAAAAGACTCATTAAATTCATACTGTTTTTTGTTTCCTTTAAACCTTAAAGTTTGTTCAGATTCATTTTTGAACATCTTAACCAGTTGGTGATTATCCTTTTCAAACTTAGTTACAATATCTTCAAATTTTGTGAAGGTACTTCTTTATACTAGACAGAGAAATCATCAGACATTGATACTCTACGTTTGTTTATTTTTACCTCTTGAAATACCTTCACCAACCATTTTCTTTCCCACTTTGAACGATCTGAAACGTGTGAAAAGAATCGCTTCCTCCAATTGTGTTTTTGAAACCTTTTTAAATTATTTTCTACAGTATCAGGCGCCATTTCTCTGTTTAAGGTATTAAAAAGTGTCTACATTTTTGACAATTTAATGGATTTTTAGAATTCATATTTCCAAAAACATTTAAAACAAGAAAAACATTGAATTTGAGCAGTTTTATTGCAAAAGGAAATGTGAAAAGAGTTTCTGATTTTAGCTATAATTGAGATGTGCTGAATAAAGATCAAAATGGGTTACTCTGGTCAAAAAACTCTAATATATTAAGTGATGCTTTCTTTCCCAAAAATATGCTGGTATGTCAGTGTCTATAGTTCTTACACATTTACATAAAAAAATATTCTTTGCTAAATTAAGGACCTGTGATGGATTTTGTATGCAAATACCATAAGTGACATGAGTTGTACCAGACCCACTTAAAGTTTCTTCTAACAAAAAATAACTGCAGTGACTATGTGAGCAAACAATTCAAACTCGTGTGGCATGTATTATAATGTTAATCTGAATTATATTTTGCGACTATACGTCATTAAATCAAATCAAAAATGAGTGCCAGTCAATATTTCGGATAATATAGTACGTGAAAGTAACCCCTCCAGAAAAGAGAGTCCAGTCCACCTTTTCACCATTATGGAATAGAAGAAAGCAAGGATCATAGACGATTGTATTTATTGTTTGCTTTCGCAGAAATATACAAATAACGCTATAATTGGTTGTGTATTTCATCTTCATAACCGTGGCGTACCTGTTTCAAATATCGACAGGTATTTACTTTGAAAGGATAGACCAGTTGCCACTTTCATGCTGAAATATAAATAAGAAGTAAGAATATTACATTTTAATAAATCTATCTTCAAAGATTTTTATTTCGAACAAAGATTTTATCAATATACACGTTTTTTTTATAAGCAACCAAGGTCAGGCCTTAGTAGTAATGTTGCTTAAAACATAACCATTTTTTAGTAGTAATGTTGCTTAATTTGTTGCTAAGTATTAATTGAAAAAGCATGTATTTCCAGTCATGAAAACCTTTGTCTAAGCTTAAAAGTACAAAGTCCAAGACAATGCAACCTAATATAACCAACTAGTGTAGCAATTATAAGAAATGTGCTTTAGTTATGCTAGTGCTGCATCAATTCAAAATTTCATGTTGCTAATTTATGTTAATACATGTAGTACTGTTGCTTAACTTTTTGAGAAAATTTACTAGTGTTGCTTATAAACGTGTTGCTTATAAAAAAACGTGTACGTTATTAAAGACTCTATCTAGAATTGCAGCTGTGAAGAAAAAAACAAACGTTTCCAAGAATATGACAAGATAATACTGAATCTGTGTTAAAGTTAGGTCTCAATTTTTAAGTATACAGCGTAACGTAAACGTCACTCATGTCTTTCTTTCTTGGAATGTTTGCTGAGAAGTCTCCAGGCATTTGAAGGAAAGAAATATCTCTCTTATGTAAATGTTAGGACCTAACTTTAAAGAACAGTAACTCACTTCAGTTCGGCATAATTTTTATGAACAATTACTTCATGTTGTTACTCAGTTTGAAACGCTATATGCACACAGTGATTAACAAAACTCACATTGTGTTTTGCTTCATGGATTAATTGGTATGTTTTCTTTAAATTTTTCCTTACTTTTTCTTTAGCATGATTATGTTTTTAACCAGAAGTAGTTAAAAGTGAGAACTGCATGTCTTAAGTTGAGTCAAACAAATGCTTTCATAATATGCTAAACAATTGTAATGATAACCACAAATTCTTTCCTTCTAAATCTGAATTTTCTCTTGGTCAATTTCTAGATATTAATGCGCAGGAACAATAAGATGAATACAGCCTTGGTAACTGCATTGGCGATTCTGCTATGCGTTGGAGTGTGCAAAAGCGAAAACATTTTAGGTGCCGAAAATGGTAAGAGTCAACCGTCTTGTATCACTTGTATAAGTTATTTTTCTATATTTAATTTCATCAATTCTCAGTTCTTTTAATTTCTTCATTTCTTAGTAGGACAAAAGCATTGTTAAAAATGTTATGATTTTTTCATCTATATTTATTTATTTTTTTGTTATAGATGAAAACATCAAATCTGATCAGCAACAGAGTCAAGAACTACGAGGTATATAACTCGTGTTCCTGCAAGAACTGATAATATATTGAAATCTGTTTAACTGATCCAGGCAAATGTTGGCAAACCAAGAGAGCAACATAGGATTATGGGATTTCCCAAAATATTCTTTGATATATCATTGTTCTCGAGTTTGTTTTTTTTATTGTTCTTTTTTTAAATATCATGAAAAAAACAACAGAATTTTAGGAAGTCACGTGGAGAAAAATCAACCTGGCGAAGCGGGTTAATTTTGTCTTCTTCCACAGTTCACATAAAATATACCATCCTGACGTACTGAGCTGATACAGAAAGCTGGTACAGAAAACCGAGATCTCGGCAAACCGTCCTGATGCATTTCTGCTTTCAAAACATGTTGATTTTTATGAGGCTTTCATAAAAAAAGTGAGATCTCGACAAACTGATGCAGCCCGCTTGCCCAGGCTAATTTTATCCATATGAAACTTAGTCGGATCAGTGGATTTTCGTAATTGCAAATATAGTGATTTTTTCAAATCTTTTTTCTACTCCTATTTTTTTCACAGAGTTGTACCAGCTGTGCGTGAATAATAATTGCTAAACTTAAAACAAATGCAGGATATGAAATGTTTTAAAGTCAGAACTATGATTCTCTCTCGGGTTTTTTTTTATATCCAATTCTTTCCTCTTGAAGTTTTCTTCACCCAAAACTAAGACTGCAATTACTTTTTCATGCAGTCAATTTCAATATTTGATCAAATATCTAACAAGCTAATAAGTTGTAGATAGGTAAATCACAATTTGTTAAAACTGAAACGTACATAAGCCTTCTTTATCGCATTAACATCTCCTTGACTCAGTCCCTTAAGTTGACCAACTAATGAAGACGAACATAGAAACCTCTAACTTTTGAGTTTTACTATTTCAGCTGAAGACGACGAAAAAGATGGCAGTATCGTTGAAGGAGACATCAAAATAGGGCCAGGATATACTGCTGCCAAAAATGGTGACACGGGTAGTTTTGAAAATTTTAAATGGAAAAAACAAGAGGGTGACAACCGGATAATCCCATATACATTTGACTCAAAACTGAGTATGTATAATTATTTTTTTAGTAGCAGTATATGTATTTTGCCTTTCATAATTATTTACAATATAGTCAATAAACCATAAGATAACGCATTAAACAATAAAAGCTGGATAATATAATGATAAACATCGGTCCTATTACAGAGTTATCTACTTGGGAAAAAAACTGGGCAGGGATCCCATTAAGGCAGATGCTTTTTATCATGGATATCCTTTGCAATGTTGTTTGCAAATATACTTTGATTTGGCTAATAGTGTTAAAAGTGCTAAAATAGAGAAATATTTCCAAAAAAAAGTCTTATGACGCATCTTCAAAAGTCCTTGCAGTATTAAATAAAAGTTAGGAGTACTAGGGAATAACACAAAATAATAAGGACTATATACAACAACGGAAAAGGGTTTATTTAAAGAAAAAAGACCTCACTCTCTTTTAGTAGTTGCAGACAGAATTCCATGTAAGGTATGACTTAGATTAAGAACTTTGCCACTTCTGTTGCAATTTTCTATAGGTGAAAAGAAGAAGAAAAAAATCTTAAATGCCTTCCAAGACTTCGAGAAATATACATGCTTGAGATTCAAAGAAAGAACCAATGAAGATGACTATATTAATTTCATTCGACGTGACAAAATGTGAGTTACTAGATATTTCAAATGGATTTAATCAATAGTACCTTATTTACAAATACTTTGCTGTTGCAAAAGCCATTCTCCAATCATCAATTCGAAGGGATCGATCGTAGTTGAGCAATTTGATATTTGGTCATGCACAGTCTGATCTTTAGACTTACTGATAGTAGGCTACCACACTTACTGGTAACAAACTAGACTTGTAGCCAATCAAATTAGTTTTCACTGCTTAATTCCAAATCATCGAAAAAAATTGATTATAAAAACATCGAGGATGATCACCATGCCAAGACCGATTAAAAATTTCCATGATTATGCAAATTTTCAAACACGGCAACAGAATATCTTTTGAATGAAAATAGAGAACCGGAATATTGGGACCGATTATTTAAAATCTTTGAATTGAAATCAAAACTGTGTACTGAATCAATATAGTTATTGATTTAGGTGTTATTCTCAAATTGGCCGTACAGGTGGTAAACAAGACATTAGTATTGGCAAAAAATGCGGTAACAAAGGAACTATTCAGCATGAAATAATGCATGCATTGGGTTTCTTGCATACACACACAAGACAAGATCGTAAGTGCACTTTGTTAAACTGTCATGACTTCAAAGTTATTAAAAGGAAATGCCAACACCTTTATCACAGATATGAAACTATATAAAGATAAGAACTAGATGTCGCAAAACGGTGGCTTGTCACACAAACGCTTTCGAAATTTTACTTAAAGTTATAAAAAGTTCTTTAACGGTGTTTTCTGAGATATCTCACTGGTGGGAAACAGGCATAAACGATAAATTTGATGAAAATGGTTAGTTAGTGTAAACAGGGTCCAATCATAAAACACCAGCAATCAAAAAATCTAATTGCTACAAAAAATAAATCGCTATTTATTTATCTAATTGCTTTAACGGCCGGAGTAGGAGGAGTAGGAGTCAACGGGTGTTAATATGGTATTCGCTTTCGCTGCTACCGTAATAATATTTGTGATGAGATATAATGTCATATCTGTTAGTAATACAGTAATTTGGCATTTTTGGTCAATTTTGCTTTCAGGTGATGAATATATCAAGATTGAGGAAGACAACGTCCTGGCTGGTTAAATGCCTTTGCTATTCTTTCATATCAAATAAAATTACTTCAAAGTATTAAAATCGAAATTACTATTTTCTATTTAGAGAAAAAGAAAAATTTTAAGACCCATCCTTCTGAACTGTTACTTACTGCCGGCGAACATCCGTAATAATTTTTGTCTTTTCATCACCTCCAGAGAAAGATTTGCCAATATTATTTTCCAGTCTATTTTAACAGGTACGATGGACACTCAATAATGCATTGGAGTAAAAAAGCATTCGGTAAAACTAAATGGTTCAAAAAACAGACAACCATTAAGGCAACAGACAAATTAGGAATGGACAACGATGATCTTGGTCAACGCAAGGGACTGAGTCAAGGAGATGTTAATGCAATAAAGAAGGCTTATGTACGTTTCAGTTTTAACAAAAATTTCTAAAAAGATGTGGACGAACTGTTATTTTCATTTTTATTTTAAAATCAAGTGTGAGAAGAAGGATACTCCGAGTTCATCTCCCTCATTGATAAATGATGATGAGGACGAAGACGAAGAGGACGATGATGAAGAAGATGATAATAAACAAAGCAGCCCTACCGTTAAACCAACCACTCCACCAATTATGTTTGATGACGCAGTGACGGCAAGTACTGCCAGGCCATCTACTACAGGCAGCAAGACGGTGACATCTGCGTCAGTTGGACCAAAGGCGACGACATCAAAACCAACAACAACAAAAGCCAATAACCAAACTGGTAATAACCAAACTGGTTATACTGGTTATTGCGTCACGTCAGATGGTATTATGTTACTTCATGTTTCTATGTTCATAATTTAAGTAATAATAATAAATATACTATTTATTGATGAATTTAGTGTATCCTGTTGCTACAAATGATTTTCCATGCTGGCCTAATGATTTCGTATGGTCATCAAACGGACTACCATCAAATTGTAATTGTAACACGCAAACCACAGGGACGTGCGATGTAATTGTGTGAAAATACAGGGTTCAGATGAAAGCAAAGTTTGGGATAATAACTACCTTTGTTATAAAGACAGTGTTATCAATCCAAACTTCAGATGGTCAACAAAAGGTAAGATGCAGGACATGCGCTGAAACATTGCCATTCTTTCAACTTCATTTAGGCGTTAAGACACGTCATTTATGAATTAAAGTCTGTTCACCACATTCATGGCCAAATCGTTAGTTTCAGTCTGATAAGCTTTCTCATTAGCATATAAATTAAAAAATAAAACATAAAAAATACGACCATAGTACAGTGTGTTTCATAATGTTGGAAACGGAAATTTTAAAGCTATTTTTTTAAATGAATATACCGAATTTCAAAATATAATTTTAACATCTATGGAAAGCCATTTTCAAGTTCTTTCGGCTAGTATATTTTTGTGAAAAATGAAAAAGTTGTATTTGTAAAAATAACGAAAATGTCTTGGAAAAATGTTATTAAACTTTCATCGATGTAAAAATTATTTTGAAATTCGGTATATTCATTTAAAAAAACAGCTTTCGTTTCCAACATTATGAAACACATTGTATGTTTTAAAACGGGGGTTCATAAATAAGTTAAGTATAAAAAAAACCCTTCATGGAAATTGAACGTATGATTCTATAAAAAAGATTATTTTTTCCATAATTGCTACATTGTGTACTTTAAAAAACCTTGTTCTCTTGAAATAAGTGTTACATTGAATGTATTACTCACATTTCAACGAAAGTCTATTGTTCTTATATTTTCATCAAAACAACTTATACGCACGATGTTTTAGTATTCATAAATTATCTACGATGTGTGTATCCAACCTCCTGAAAACTCTAAAAGTTCAGACATAAGAGTTAGCTTTATTTATGGTAGCGATCATTAAACTTTGAAAGGTCACCGAAGCATTCAGCCGTGTTTGTACATGAATGTAGTGAACAAACTTTAACACTATACTTGCAGCTATGACAGCTGTAGATGTTCTTTGAAGTTACTATAACATTTATGCAGCAGGTGTTACGTACAAAACATCTCGACAGATGAATATGTTTACATAATTGATAGTATCTTCCTGTGGCGACAAGACACTCCAATCCTGCCACAAAATTTACTTCTTGAATAAAATGATTTGCCTATACCGCTGTTTATTGTTTAGGGGCCTCTCCTGATAAGAAATGTGTTCAGTTTGTGGAGCCGAAAGAAAGCACTGGTTGGTCAAATAACTTCTTGTGTACCAATGAAAACGCTCCATACAATTTCAAATGGTCGTATAATGGCGAAATAAAAAATCAACAAGGCGAAACGAAATGTTTAAAACTTGATGAACCAGAAGATGAAGCTTGGAAAGACAACTTTTTATGTGCTTGAAACATTGCCCATGATAATTTAATTAACATGTAATTTTGAAACTGGTGTAAAGGTATATGGTGTAAATATCCACTTCGGAATTGTCCGCGGACCAGATCAGATCGGATCGGATATTACGTAATATTTGCACGTGGTCTATTGTTTTGCGAACCGATCCGGTCCGGTCCGCGGATAATTATCAGAATTAGATATTCGCCTTAATATGAATTATTCATACAAATATATAACAAATATATAACACCGTACTAACTACTCAGCATCATTTCTTCCCAAAAGTAACCGTGGTGTTTTTCTAAATAGTTATTTAGCTAAGAATTTCCACCTGTTGTTTTTTCTACACGGCAAAGGCTTTTTACCGGTATCTCAGGCAATATGACAATAAACGTGAGTATCAGTATGAGATACATACAGAATTAAGTGTTTCTTATATGCGCTTTAAAAGCAGCGTATCAGCCCAATAGCAGCCATCGACTGACTGCACAATGGCCTCCGGTATCTGGCGGAAAGTCAACTAATAGTTGCAAGTCGGCGGGCGGAAGAACCAACCATTACGGATGGAAGCCCAAGGACTAAAACTCCCGGTTACTTACTTATAATACAATTTCATGATAATAAACATGAACAATATCTTCCATTGTAGTGAATTTTGCAATGAAGGTTAATTTTCTTTTAAAACATCTCAGAACGTTTCTTATTAGAATTGCATTTTCAACACAGAACTCTCAATTCGCACTTCATCAGATTATGAATAAACGTTTTCCTAACCATAAGAAGAAATTTGACAACCTCACAAAGAATCTTTCAATTTTTACATTTCCCTGGATTTTACTCTGACAAACCAGGCATTCGAGAATTCATCTTTGTTGTTTAACATATACAAAAAACAAATTCAAACTAAATTGAATAAAATCTATGCAGTACTAAATCATTATTGTCAGATGGAAGGAAAAAAATGGGCAAAGTTATTATTTAAATGACTATTTAGCTGCCAAATTATTTTTTACTTCAATTAAGTTGTAACAACATCCAAAAAATTCAATAAGACTTTTGTAAAAAAGTTGGAAACAAATGACACAACTTTACAAAAGGAAGAAACAAAATAAAACAAACTAGGCAAGAAACGACTTGCCCACACACAGACTAGCGCCATTAGTAAAACATTGCTTAATTGTTTTTGAGTTATTGCGCGAAAATTTTATGTCTATGTCGCCAGTAAACAGATTCGCAACAAAGTTTAAAGTTTAATCTCCACATGAAAAGGACTTTTCCCCGAAATATAAAATTATGTAATTATACATGATAAAAAAGAACTTTTTTCGGTGATTTTTTTTTTTTTTTTCTTGCTGCTTTGTCACCTTATTTATAAAGTCCATTTACGACGATATTCACATGACAGTCACTGCCGTTCTGAACCTTTTTTCTGTAAAACACTTTGAAAAGAAAGATATAGAATATTTTGTTTTGATATGGAGCATGACATATTGTATGCATCTTTAAATGATGTCTAAAAAAATATTATCACGCGGACGTGGAAGTTCCAAAAATCATGCGGTTTAGGTGTGCACGTTATAAGACTTTCAGGGACCGCGAAGCAGAATTTCGTTAAGAGGGGGGTGCTGACTAATTAGGGCCAATAATACTTTTCGAATTTTATTGGACTAGAATGGCTAAAACTGTAAAAGACTCTAAGCCGAAAAAATTATTGAGGGAGGGAAGGGGAGGGGCTGTAGCCCCCTTTGCCACCCTGCTCCAGGGTCCCTGATTTTGCGTTGTCAAAACCTAAAAGGCATATCGCGTATCACCTTTGAAAGCGTTGTTCTACGATAGGTATCAAACATGAGAATCAAGTAGCACTATTTGGTGCAAACTCGACTTTGTTACATTTTCCTAATGTTATCTGAAAATCTATAAAGCTGCAGCGAGACACGATGAACAAATATTGATTGCCAGACCTATAATTCATAATTATTTTTTAATCATCTCCTCGCAATTTTTGCAAAGATCAACGGCAAAAACATGTCTGAAGATTCAATTTAGATGTGCATTCTTAATGTACTTGACTCGTCTGTAAAAGAAACTGATTTTAGATAACATCAATATTTTACCAAACTACCCCGCCTCGTTTTAATCTAATAATTTGATCATAATAGTCCTTCATCATCAAAACGAGGTGGGTTTAGTAGATTGACAAGAAAGATATCTAGATATCCGCGAAACATTTTGATAAAGATGTATGAATTCTATATCTATAGAGAAATGACGAATACTTTTGAATGGATTTTTCCCGAATTTTCGTTTACGCACCACACCCATACCTAATTTCACTTCAGTTGTTGTTAGGGTTAATTTTCACTACGGTCAAACTCTCACAGACAAGCATCTAACGCTGACGCTTTTGATAACACGCCATGAAAATTCCCCCAGTGAAGTAATAAAAAGGAAATACGATTTCTAAAAGGACATTAGACGAAAACATCGTGTTTCAACCTAATTTCAGTCACGGTCATTTGTTAGTGTATTAGCTAGTAATAACTGGTTGGTTATTCCTTCCCTTACTCATCTCCAATGACAGAAAGCCACATCGAACAGAGTACTTAAATACTCCTTCTTCTTTCCTTTGAATGAAAACACTGATGCCAATCAAAGGAAAGCAATTCCGGAAATGGGAAATAGCACAACCCGAAATTTCTTTTCAATCTGAAGAGAGTTTGTACAAATTAAAACCAGATATAATTGTCCGTCTATTTTTAAAGTGGTTGACAGTTGACCTAAGACCCTGTGTAATCACTTTCTAAGAATTTCAGACAATGCGTTATGTTATACCAACCAAGACGAAAGAACCAATTCTTCCATAATTGTTGTTCCTTCATGGAAAGAACAATCTTTTCAGTAAAAACTCTCATAATAATGTTTCAAATTACATCATAAAAAATATTGTGAATAGGGTACTATAAGTTCTTCTGCAGATTACAGACCATCAAACCTCAACGAAAGGGTTACAGCATGAAGATTTAATGGTTTGTAAACTGCATATAAGATTGCCTTTTTGAGTTGTGGAAACATTTCTGCGCCGTTGGTAACCACAATTAAGCCTTAAGTGCTTCCTTCATAGTACTCTATTCATAATAGTTTATGTGATTTAATTGAGAGCATCTGTTTTCGGACAGTAAACAACAATGTACATTAGCAAAATTCAGACAAATCATGTTTTTTCACTATTTTTCTATTTGTATACAACTTGGTAGAGTTTTACACGAACTTTTTTCCCTGCAGAAACGTTAGAAACTTCACATCAACACTTGAAATAAGCATGCAAAGTAATGGTTTGTATAAATGGTTTTAACTATTTTTTATGTTTTACTTTTAGACCTGATGATGCTTAAACAAGGGAAATATATTGTCTGACAAAAATTAAATATAAATCATTGTTGGTTTCATTATCTGTAAAGTGTTTATCACCACAATGTTCCTACCCTACAAAGTAATGATGTTTCTGATACAAGAAAAGATCTTAAACTGTCGATAGTTGAAGCGCATCATAAGTTATTAAATTTTTTCGTGTAACAGGCTCGTTGATTGTACAAATCTACCGAAACCGTTGAAAACTTTCATGGGCTTTCCTCAAAGCCTATTTTTAACGGCCTATTTTTCTTACTTCTGATTGATTAACAGATTAGACATTGTTGTGCCAGCAATTTTCAGCCCAAATTTAAAGCAATCGCATCCCTACAAAATGTGTGCGTGTGGACGTAATGTACGCGGTGTGCTGCCACTAAATGTCGTAAAATTGCCAGTAAGTGCCGCAATTCAACATTAAGTGTAGTAAAATCGCCGGCAAGTGTCGCAAAATCAACAGTAAATGTCGCAACGATTTAATTTCGATTTCTAACCAATATCTTCTCCATCCTCGTTTTGAATTCGCCACTGATTATTCTTATCAAGATGCCGTACTACTCATCGCACAGTGATGGACCTACACGACATGTAACAGAGATTGCAGCATATCAAAATAAGATAGCTAAAACTTTCAACATTATGTTTCACATAGCAAATTCCTCTTACTTTATTTCACCAATGCTAATAATTACTCTATACTTCATAATTCGTGTCCTGACCGATTGATTTAAGCAACAAATCTTTCCTTTTCATACCTGCACATTAGATGATCGAAAATCAATTTATGTAAGTTTGCGACATTTACTGTTGATTTTGAAAAAAAATGCATAAACAATAATTTCGTAATGATAAGAAATTAATGAAAGTAGAAAAGTATACTGTGGTATTTTGAAGGATTTCGGGGTAGCCAGCAAAGAGGAGGAATACTTTTAGTCTTCAGTATTCAGTTGATCATCCACATGTTTTAGTTCGTTTTAGCCTTAATTTTGACTCTCTTCCTTGTAATTGGAGTATAAGCTCTGCACCCGCTTCTGTCAAGAAGATGTCCCTATTTTCTAGAAGTTAGACTTGGATAACTATTTTTCCGACTAATTTTGCAAATGATGGCAATATCATTGATGTTTCATGATAACAAATCGTGATCGTTTTTACGGATCTGAACCTATATAAATAAAAATATGTGATCAAATGTAATGATCAAAGGAGAAATAGTTGGTACTGTTTATTCTTAAGATTCTTGACCTAACAAAAAATGTAATTCAAATGAATTTTCAAACTGATTAAATAAATCAAATCGAAGCTTTGATGATTCGATACCATACGTTAAATAGGGAAAAAATGTACATTGTTAATGAAATACTTTTAATGGATAGTTTTAAATCTTGAGAACCTTTACGACCATTCTTTATGAGTGGCTATTTTTACCAAAACGTCAGCACGTTCTGTGTGTAATGTATCACCCATAGTATTTTATGTAGACTTATTCAAATTTCCTGTCGTAAATTTCTTACAGTTTGTGATACATTTTCAATTGTTTTTATCCCTTCTATTTTTCTTTCTGCTGTACAAAACCATTTGCGGTACAACCACTTAATCGGGAATTTCATGCGACAAAGAAAACTGGCAATTTCAGCAATTTTCAGATTTAGCTTATTGTGTGTTCTTTTATTCACTAATTAATGTTTGTATGCCGGCCATTACAAAGACACTTTTGAACTTTCATTCCATTTTGCTGGACAGCTTTTGTCGCGTGTCTAATAAAAGAAGAAAAACAGCAGAACAATAGACCTCATTACCATTCCATAATGCGTAGACTTGTGTCAAGGATGATTAATGAAAGATTATCATTTCGAACTCTTCCAAATTATATTCTTGCTTTTTCCCAGGCTGAGTCCATGACAACGTGATTAAAAATCAATGTCAGTGTACTGTTTACGTATACAGATTAAGTAAAAATAAACCAAATGGTTTTATTTTATTGTAGATACATAAGTATTTTTTAAAGCTTTCAAATTATTTTTTTCATGTTGACCACGAGTAATTCCGTCGTTTCCTATGTTTTGATTTTGTGTATTAAGTAAACAACAAGAATTAACAGAGAAGCGGGAAGTTTTGTTACCGTAATTGCTAAAATAACCAATCGCTGAGATAAGT